>LS515079.1:86541-122782 GCA_900490845.1 Pristionchus japonicus | reverse complement strand
TATTCGCGATCAAAGTTGGTGGTCCATGGAAACGACCCAGTGCATGGAGCCCCGGAATGATGCTAGCACAATGGGACTTTGGGGCATGCTAGGACATGCCTCGGGGTGTCCAAAACTGATGCTATCTCATTTCATCATTTTCGCTCCAATCCCAAGAATTGTCATTCTAGCTCGATTCTCTCGTGACAGGCGTGATATTACTGGTTCCCGGATCACCAGCAACTTTGACAAACGTTTGAAGCCTACCTGAAATTGGTTGGCTTCAACAACAAACTGAAACAAAAGCAAACTTTGCACTGTTCCTATCGTAATCTGGACTAGTGATCATATGAAACGTGTATAATGACGGAGAAGAACGTATATTCCATTCCAGATGGAAGACGACGACGTCTCCTACTCCTCCGACGACCTTCCAGTCCTTCAACCTGGCACGAGTGCCATGAAGCAGGTACGATCGATAGTTTACAGTATCCTTCGAGCTACCGTAGTGTCATAAGCCCTTTTCCGGTTTTCGGCCGTCTTTCTTTGTCGTTTTCCATTCACGGCTGTTGAAAGTGGTTCAAAAACGGAAGAAGTTCAGCGTAACATAATCAGTCAATATCCATCACCTACCGTAATCAACCGCACTCTAGCTACAGTACCGCACTGTAATCTCTCAGCAAAAATCAATAACAATAACCTACCGTAACCTCCTCGCAGGCAGTCGAGTACGTCTCCGACGATGACGTCATCATGGAGACGAGTGAGGAGGAGGAAGAGGAGAGGCTGGAGGAGGAGAGGATGCGGGTACGGTGTTTGACTATTGATTCCGAACTCTTTTCTTTGCAAGAGTCTGCAAGCATCCACGCTGGTATGATCTAACAAGTTGGAGCCAATAGGGATCGTGGTTTCGATGATGCTCCTAGGCCTTGAAATAAATTAGAGACCGCCGAACTTGCATGACTCTTGAAGACTGGGAACCAATCAGTTCAACCTTTCAGCAGCTCAAGAAGGACTCGAACATGAACGACAAGCGATCTCACGAGACTGCACTGGCTGGGGCTGCCCTGTTGATCACTCCGCCGCACGAAGAGAGGAGGGAGGAGAAGAAACAGGTGAGATCTGACTCATAAAATAGAGAAAATTTATTGAAAGATTGTTTTACCGAAAGAGTCTGGACAAAACATTGAATGTGTTTTCGCACATCACCTTTATGATCCTCGTGAAACACAATGAAAACGTTGTCACATATCAATTGATGCTGATCTCAGAGTTTCATCATGGATGGAGTTTCTTCATCAAAAGGTATAGATCTGTGATCGTTGATCATTCCAGCCCTCACCCATCCCCACTCGTGCCGAAGTGCTGGAGCGACTGCGTCTGTCCAGCGAAGAGGAGGAGAAGAAGCGTGAGTATTACTTTTTCTCTATTTCTCTAATTTTCCACGTCACTATCGAGAATCGTCAAAGCCGTGAGAGACAAAACACCAAGTAGCGCATCTAGTGATGTCATCCCAATAGACCGAAACGTCCAACCGCGTTATCTTTAGGAGTCTCCCTATCTATTCTATTTGTAACCTAGTTTCGCTTTAATACATATTTCCAAAATCTATATTTTCAGCCACCACGCTCGCCAACTTCCCTCCCCCGCCTCCATCCGTCTTCGCCCGCGCATCCTTCGACGATGAGGACATCGTGCATGTAAGTTTGTTGATTATTGATTTTTTCGCAATGCATCGACTTCGAATCAAACAGAGGATTAGGAATGGCTTTCATGTCCGCAGTGAAACATACATCAACTCTGAGATTACTTTTTCGTATCAGAGCAGTAGTGTTCTGATCTTTGATCTTTGATCTCTTCCAGGCCGCCCACGAGGAGGACTCCTTCTCCATTCCGCCCGTCCGTCCATTCAAGGATGATCTGGCGGAGGAGTTGAAGAGGCAGGAAGCAGAGGAGGAGAAACAGAGGAAGAAACGTGAGTTGATGTTGAATGTTCTTTGAAAAGTTGAGGAGTCATACTTTTTGTAATTTTTGTTTTTACACCGGGAAGCTACCACGAATCTTAGTCGAAACAACTCATGCTCTTTCACTATTTTATGAAACACCACACCATTCTTACCGAATCGAAATCAGATTCTTTCCAGTCGAAACACCAGTCATCTCTCACTCGCCACCTCCCTCCTCCCCATCATCCCGAGCCTCCTCCACAATGTCCCCACCCTCGGAAGGCCATTCCTCCCTGCCCTACCGTACACTCGAGCAGGATACCGTACCCAGCTGGAAGTACGGTAGCGCGAAACAGCAGGAGGAGGAGCAACCTGAGCAGGCCTCGCCACCGCCGCCCAAGCCCAGCAGGTACCGTACACTACCGTAATCGATTGCAACCGTATAACTTCCAGATCGATGGTTGGCTCACCTCAATCATCTCGGTTCAAGCCGCAAGTCCAGGAGGTGGCTCAGGAAGTTTCGAAGTCGCGATCCAGCTCGAATCCTTTCGATGATGAAGAGGAGGAAGACTTTTCTTCTCGATTCAAGGCTCCTCAAGATCTCTCCAAGTCGCGAGCCGAAGCAAATCCATTCAACGATCACGAGGAGGAAGAGGAGAAGCCGATGAAGCATGTGGATGCCGTCGTGATCCATGTGAGTTCTTTTTTTACAGTCACATCATGAACAGATGCCGCCTACTCCTCGGTATAATGTTGTGTCCGCACAGAGATCAACCATTATGTAGCAATTAGGGAATTCAGATGTCAAGTTACGGTACCTCAATCGACAATCGACAACTGACTTTGTTCCAGCACCGCACGCCCTCGTCGGTCAGCGGCCACCGATACACGGACGACTCTTCGGACGAGGAGATTGCGGAGGACGAGATGGACAGGGCGGCTGTGGTGCCGCCCCCTCAAGTGGCTAGGGTGCGTAGCTCTGTGCCTTTATTGGAAATTGAAGTGCTTTCGCAGGATGAGTTTCACGAATCCTATACAAAACGTTGAGCTAACGATGCAATTGATAATGAATGCTCTTTAGCGAACAAAGAAAAGCGATAGCTTAGGGTCAGAATTGATCTTTGATCTCTCAGATCGAGCCCCCGACGATCGTCCGCAAGAGCACACCCGAGAAGGAGGAGAGCGACGTCGATGATGCGTTCAGGTGCGATCTTTGATCTCTGATCTATCTCACTTCTCCAGTTCACTTGCAATTCATTTACGTTTCACGGAGACTATGAACAAGTGAAAAAGCATTTACTGTCAGTGTTAGGCAGACTTTTCACTCAAACAACTAGTCATTCCTTCAGGGAAGCAATCGCTCACCGCAAGGCCTCGACTCCAGCACTGGTCGTGCCTGCTGCTGCAGCTGCTGCAGCTACGCCCTCGCCGTCGAACACCCTGCCCCGAGGTGACCTTCCTTGCTCATTCTTATCCAGCTGCCGTGGAATAATACATCAACTTTTGTCCATTGCAATAATTTGCAGGTTTTCAATGTAAAAATAGTTCATGTCCGGAAATTAAGCTTTTTTGGGTTGAGAAGTAATAAATTCCTACGTCTGACCCTAAATCGATTCCAGCCGGCTCCTTCAACCGGCGCAACTCGCTCGCCAGCAACAGGATCAGTGGACGAGCGAGCAAGCGGAGACCCAGAAAGGTACGGTATTGATTGATTATCAGGATTATCGATTGATTACGGCAGATTGTTCTTTATCGTTCAAACAAAGCATTAATACATGAGATCATCGGAGGTATGACTCGGAGAATCGTAAGGTGTCTTCATGATGAAGATTCTAGTTGAGTAGCTTGCCGGCTCTCGAAATCTCTGCGAATCGATCAGGGTTGGAGATGATGACGTACTTCTCGGCTTCGGGGGTGGACTGAAATTGAAATACTGTTTTGATTTTCGAAATATCTTCCTAATCCCGGTCTCAACTAGCTGGACTATCACTAACCTTGTGAATAACAAGAGGTCCGCGCATCGAGCCAGTGGCGTAGGGGAACATGTACCTGCAATGCTTTTGTTAGGGAGGCGGAGAGATCAAAGATCAGCAAAGATCAAAGATCAACTAACCCGACGGAGCTCTCTTCTCGACCGAACTGCGCTGTGAGGGAAGGGCCGTAGAGAGAGGATCCGAGCAGGGATGAGTAGGGAGACGAGAGGAATTGGCTGCAAGATTATTATTGTTTTTATCACGACTTTCCACCAAGAATCGCCGCTAGCTCTGTAGTTCAGCATTCAACTGCACCTTGAAACTTATTTGGGATCATTCGTTGAGCGAAAAACTGACCAGGAAGCACAGGCAATGCAGAAAGCGAGGAGAACGGAGAGGAATCGGGCCATCTCTAGAGAAGTTGATCGAGCTGATGATGATTTTCCTACCAAATTCTCCTGCTTTTATACTTTTCCTAACATCTTCATCCGATCATACGTCTCTCGGTTCTCCACGACATCTAGTATGATTGACCCCACTCTGCTTGCCTGGTTTCTCTCATTTTGCTGCACGGGTTCTAGAGCTCTGTCCTACTCTGGTCGGTTAGAGAGCATGCAAAGTGGGGAGAATGCTGTGCCATCCTCTATAAAGTTCGTTCCGGCACATCGAGGAGTGGTCATTTCGTGTGGGTATCGAGTACGATTGCGCTTACCGTCTCCGCTCTCTCAACACCAAACACTCTCTCATCGGTCACTAGCAAATTAGAAAGTTTCCAGCGGTTCCATGCGAATCGGCCGCTCCCGTGACATACCAATGGTCACTCAAGCAACCTAAAATTCGGCAAAAGATTCTGACCACTGAGCGGATCGAACGCCCAACCTTTCGATCTGGAGTCGAACGCGCTACCATTGCGCCAAGCAGTCATGTTGATGTTGAGGAGAGAAAGCACCCTTGATCTCGCGCATCGAGAGCTCTTCGGAACAGATCGAGCGAGAGATAATGCGAATTTGAGAGAGTCAGGCAATGAATTTCTAAATTCCAGACCCGTGCCGAGCCGGAATTCGTCGAGAAGGAACAGCTGCCGGCGATTAGGCTGAAGGCGCCCTCGAGCAGGAAGGTTAGCGAATAGTTTTTCAATAAAACACTGCCTGCTTGGCTGCAAGCAATGCTTGCAAACGATCAAGAATTATCAAGTAAGAAGCAAACTCTCTTGAAATAGTTCAATAGTGAATGTAATGTACTAAAAAACACGTTGTGGACAAGAAATTGAGAAACGCTTGTCCAGATCTGAAAGTTGATCTTTGATCTCTCCAGAAGTCTCTGCTCGCTCGCGTGGAGAACACCTCGGTGCAGGTGCGGCTGCTCGACGGGCAGATTGTGGAGGTGAGTTATTGATATTTTGCACGGAGCGATGTTAGGAGGATCATCTTCTAATCTGCGCCTACATCAAATGTTCTATGTGAAACATACATATTCAAAGAGAATTTCTGCAGTAGAAATGATTCTAAGAGGCTTCTGTGAGATCGCAAACGAAAGTTCAAAGATCAATCCTTCAAATCCAGGTCGCATGTCGCTCGGACGCCATTACATCGGACATCTTCTCGCTGATTGTGACGCACACGAAACTGAGCGAGCACGTTTTCTTCGGGTTGTGCACGCTGAGAGGTGAGATTGATTTTTGATCTTTGATCTATCAGAAGTAACCCTCAATGGTTAGATGAGGAGGATTCCTATTCACAACAGTAAGTCGCTCTAGCGGAATGGGTTAGAATGGTGGTGATTTTTTCTAAGGGCAACCAGAGAAACACTGCTCTCATTCAATCCTCCTATCCTTTGAATTACCCTTGAAACTTATCTCAACTCTGCATAATTCCAGACGGCGAGCAATTCTTCCTGGATGACGAACAGAAACTGGAGAAGATGGCACCTCCCGGCTGGAAGAGTACGGTGAGTACTGTAGTTGAGTACGGTAACTATTGATCAGCTAACCAAAAGCTCCAAGCTCGTTGTGAGGATACTGTAGGTTAGAATATCGATTAATATTGATCTCATTCAGGTCCGAGGTGTTCCTGCTGTGCAGTACATTCTGCATCTGCGATTCCGCTTCTACCCGACTTACGTGGACTTCATCAAGTGAGAACGAATAGACTTTCTTCTGGAAATTCGTTCAAAAACTTTGACTTTGACTGAAAGTGGGTCCAAAACTGAAAGCAGATGATTCCTTCGCTGCAACGATTGCCGATCCATCAAAATCGGAGAGCAATAATTATTTTGAGCAAACAGTGAAACTCATCTCGAATATTTAGATAGCAACTGTTGATAGCCAAAGAATGATCTTTGATCTCTCCAGAACTCCGGGAACCCTTCACGCGATCTATCTCCAACTGCGAAGGGATCTGCTCGATTCGCGAGTCGAACCGAGAAGGGATATCGCATTCGATCTAGCGGCATTGGCACTGCAGGTAATGCAATCTTGTTGATGTTTCTTCGATTTCGAGGAGGGCTAATCGCGTCCATATACTTATCGATCGATATTCCAGGCGGAATTCGGTGATCGCCCTCCTCCCGCAGTGATCGATTACTTCTCTCCCGGACATTATCTCGCACCGGTATGGAAGAATATTATGTTTTCATTGAGAAACGAAGAAACATTGGATCTTTCTAAAAAAAATTATTTTGTACGGATGTTGAAACGTAAACTATCCACTCCAATTTTTCAAAAAACCAAACATACCCGTCAATTTGTTCTATTCTATTTTGCGGCGCTGAATGCACATGAACTTTTACAAGAAATCGATATTTTCCGAAAATCAAGTATTTTCCTTCAGAGATTCGTCGCGGCCGAGGACCCGGCCCGTCTCCGCTCGCTGCTCTCCGAACTGCACTCGCACTACAGTGGAACGAAGGAGAAGGAGGCACAGCTCAAGTTCATCGAGGTATGCCTTTTCGTATTTCAACTATGAACGGATAGCACATTGAACCATTCCAACGCATTCCATTCTCATACGCACTGTGAAACGTATCAGCATAATGAAGTTGAATCGGGGTTTGACTGGAGAAACGTTGTTTCAGATGTGCCAGCGGCTGCCCGACTACGGCTGCCACTCCTACCGCGTGTTCCGCAGTAAGGTGAGAGATTGCGTCATCACTAGTTAACCAGCATCCTCATTTCCGACTTGGATTGCATCATTGCTACGCAATTCCTGAGAGTCAGCACCGCAAAATCATCGAATTTCCAGGCAGCAGCCACCTCCTCCCCGTCTCCCTTCGACTCGGATAGTGGAGCGGCGCTGTGGATCGGCATCATGCCCAAGGGAATCGTCGTGTCCGAGTCGCAGGTAATTGTTGTTTTATGGTAGCAAGAAAGCTTTGACGATTTGAGAAAACAAATGCGTTTCAATAGATCAATGAAAATGATGAAGAAAAAGTAAAACCGATGCGATGTAGCCCGTGGTGGAAAATAGAGAATAATCACGCTCCTTTGATATTCGAAACGGTACTTTGATCTTTGATCTCTCCCTCTCTCCAGATGGGTCAGCGAGCCCAATTTGCCGAGCATCCCTGGCAGCGAACCCATACACTACAGTTCGACAAGAAGCGATTCGTGATTGTTGGTGAGTTGATCTTTGAACTTCACTGATCTTTGATCTCTCTTCAGATCTCGCAACCGATGCTGATGGAGACCGAAAGCAGTCCACTTTCTTCGTTGATCATCACTCGAAGTGAGTAGTTGAACTTCAGAAGCTCTCAACTGTATGTACGAGTATGCATGTACGAGTAGCGGCAATGCCTGATGTGGCCGCTGAGGGACAAATAGTATGCAAAATGCGGAGTAAGCGTGAATGAACTCACAGATGAAAAGTTTGCACATACATTAGTAGGTCAAAGGCTACTTCTCCTACTCGTGATAGAGAAACATCTTTCTCTTTCTCAATCGTTTTCCCTCAACCGTGCATGAATCAGCAAACGGCAGCGCGATTCCATCAAATTCCTCAGATATCTGTTTACAAATAAAACCCCTCTCCATTCGCAGATCCGCCTACTTTGTGCGCTTCGCCGCCTCCCAGCATCGATTCATGATCAAGGTCAGTTCGCGATCGGGTGACTACCGTAACCCAACCCTATCGATTTTCAATGTTCCAATGGGCAAGGGCTTCCGTGAGTTTTTGATTCAGATGACGTCATTCTTACCTAAGAAAATTTTTCAGATGCGTCAATGGAAGAACCAACTGAAGAACGAGAAACGAGTCGCAGCAATGCCTGATGTAGCCGCGGAGGGACGAGCCATTGGTAAGAATTGATTTTTGAATTCTGATCTGTACACTTCGACGCGAAAATCCTGCTATCTCATCATTTTCAGTGGTTCCTCAATGTAAACACTTAGATAATCAGATTCTTGTTTAGTTGAAAATATTCATCTGGCATTCTAGCGAGGATCTGCTTTTTGATGCTTCAAAGCTCAAAAACCGAAGAAATAGGAGTTTAAAAACGTGGTTGATCTCATTTCTTAAAGACTCGCCACTCGAGAATGCCGACAAGCTCTTCGACAAGATTCCCTCTCCCCCTGCCACGATGGATAGGCGACGACAGTCGGTGGATGCTGCAGCTGCTGCAACTGCTGCACGGGCTGCATCCAGTGCTGCCAGGAGCAATGGACACCAGCAGCCTGCACCGGCGGTATGTTTCTCACTTTTACACAGTTATACAGTTCGAAATAGGGTAATCGTCTCTCCATTTCGCACTCTCTCACCGGTTAGATTGACGAGACAGTGTGCGAAATGAAGAGACTATTACCAGTATTTCGAACTCTACACAGTTTCGATTTCTTTCACAATCGGAACGAACGAAACATAACCCTATTCGTATTGTCACAATTGTGTTGTGTCATGTAGGGAATGGAAATGAATTCAAAACAACGTCAACTACTTCATTCCATACTACATTGAATCCATTCTACCATATTCTACAGTACACCCATTTCAGCAGTTCGACACCCTGCCCTCGCAGCACGATCGCAGCTTCCAGTCGTCAGTTCTCGATGAGAGCGCCAACGGTTAGTACTGTAGTCCCATATACTGTAGCTTCTCAAGTTATCAATCGATAACTGATTGAATGTAGAAGTTATGTATGACAAATAGATACTGTAGACCAGTCAATCACGAACTAACTTTTTAGACTCGATCGATCGAATGGATGAGGAAGTCGAAGGAGAGATTCTCGATCTCGAAATCGTCAAGGTACTGTAGCTTTTCCTACCGTAATCCTACCCCAATCCCTCAGATGCGCCAAACACAACAAGGGGTGTGTACTTTACTTTAATACATGTCGACCCTTCGAGAGGGCACCATAGTTAGAGGGGACTCGAGATCAGGGGTTGTACTCGATCGGGAGGTTCTTTCTGCGGACCATGCCGTCTCCCTGGAACCATTCGCGGCGGAACTGCTTGGCGGCTCCGTCGGGGGTGTTGGTCCACTCGATGGTGATACGGTCGTTGTTGGTGTCCTGAAGTGAAACTTTGAATATGAGAAGCAAGGAATCGACTAAGAGGATTACGTGCTGGGTCAGAGGGATACCGTACCTCCTGGCCGTAGGCGAACGCGTCGCAAGAGACAGCAATGAGGGCGTTCTCCTTGGGGTCCAGAACTCCGGCGGCGGGGTCGACTCCCAGTCTCTTCATGTTGGTGGTCTTGAAGGCCCATCCGATACGGCGAGCGGAGGAGTTGGTCACCTGAAGAGGGAGGGTTTTGTGAAGAGATTGGAAAGGAGTGGTAGGATCCTCGGGGAGTATCGGGGAGGGGTATCGGTAGTACCGATTCGGTACCTTGATGTGGTAGGTGTGCTTGTCATCGTAGGGGGCGTTGAAGACGATCTTGGTGCCGGGCTGGGTGGCGATATCTCCGGGAGGAACGGACTGAGCCATGTCGACGATTTGGTGTGAGAAAGACACCGCGAGGGTGCGCTTTTATACTCCGGAGTGGGATGGAAATGAATCGATTTGTTTGGAGTGATTCAGGAAAATGAGGTCAATAACGACTGTGTGAATAGGATTATTGATTGAATGAAGAGGATTTGCAAATTGAGGTTTTTCTTCGAAGAGAGCAAGAAAAACAGCCCGAAAAGGGACTCAAAACAACTGAATCAAACGAGAACGCTAGAATTTAGGAGGAATGAGCATGCTAACTCTTTCTGAACTCAAGGAAGTGCATAACAGACAAAAAAGATAACACAACACGCTGTGCTGTCAACAATACCCAAGAGCCCCAAAATCATACAATGACGTGTGATCATGCAAACGATAGCTTGACATGAAGCGAACTTTATTCAAGGGTTGTACTCAATGGGGAGGTTCTTTCTGCGGACCATGCCGTCTCCCTGGAACCACTCGCGGCGGAACTGCTTGGCGGCTCCGTCGGGGGTGTTGGTCCACTCGATGGTGATACGGTCGTTGTTGGTGTCCTGAAGCGAGAAACATCAATAGGGGAATATCGTAGGATGGTTGGTTACGGTAACAGAGAGCACGGTTCAGTAGGTCAGCACGTGGTGAGTTCAAAGAGTAGGTTCAGTGTGGGATCGATACGGTATCAAATCAGGGAATATCGTACCTCCTGACCGTAGGCGAAGGCATCGCAGGAGACGGCGATGAGGGCGTTCTCCTTAGGGTCGAGGACTCCTGATCCGGGGTCGACTCCGAGTCTCTTCATGTTGGTGGTCTTGAAGGCCCATCCGATACGGCGAGCAGAGGAGTTGGTCACCTGAGATGAGAAGGGTTACTGTAGGGGATCAGGACAGGGGAGGGGTACAGTAAGAGATCATTTGGTCAGGGGTACGGTACCTTGATGTGGTAGGTGTGCTTGTCATCGTAGGGGGCGTTGAAGACGATCTTGGTGCCGGGCTGGGTGGCGATGTCTCCGGGAGGAATAGACTGAGCCATGTCGACGACTTGGTTTGAGGAGGAGGGAGGATCGAAGGCCTTTTATACTCTGGGGATCGAGGATTACCATGGGGGATCTCCAGTCAAAGAGGGAGATCAGACTGGAGATTGACCTCGGTCTCCCACTTTGACTCAATTAGAGGGAAGGAGATCGACAGGCGAGGGTTGAGATCCCCACATTTGACTACGATAGAGGGTCTGAGATTAGGAGATCAATCAATGGCTTGAAACTACCGTAACCAGAACCGTATCCAGGATCCAAATGCCGGTCTCGGTCTCACGCTAGTCGACGGTCAGCTCAACGGCCTCACTGGAGTCTACGTGAAGAGCGTCAACGAGGGCGGAGCCGGACAGAAGAGTGTGAGTTATCGATCGATATCTTGTCATTACTGAAATCTTCAATCAATAATTACCGTATCTCTCTGCAGGGTCTCGCAGTCGGTGATCGTATCCTGTCGGTCAATGGAGAGTCACTGCTGGGCAAGGACAGACACAGGGCTGTGCAGCTTGTGAAGGTATCGCATCGATTACAGTTCTACCGTAATAGAGAGTATCATAAACTGACTTTCTACTCGACGAATCGATATTGATTACCGTAATCACGCTGAAATCGCTGCAGGAGTCCGCGTCGCTCGTTTCCATTCAAGTCTCGCGCATCCACGGCATTCAGCATGTGACGCAGCACAAGACTGGTGAGAAATCTAATTCAGTTTATTTTTAGTTCGATTTTGGACTTCTCTGGTTTGAAAATCATAACGTTATGATTTTTGACGAGGTATGCGAATCACATCGTTATGGTCGTAATTGTTATTCATTCTTGTCTAGAAAATGGAGATTATATCAATATGATCACTATTCTTGAACTGTATGAAGCCATGCATTTGAAAACAAATACTGCTTACCTAATGATGACGTCGTCTGACACCCTCAGGCACGCTCGAGACGTCGAAGAAGCAGATCTCCGCCGTCGACCTCAAGCAGGGCAGTCTGGCTGCACTTGCGCCTCCGAAGGACAGGGTGAGGGGTTGATCTTTGATCTTTCATTTCCTGATTTTGCTTTCTTCACAGGTGTCTTTCAGGTCTGTTAGACAAGTTAGAATCTTTAACTAATACTCATTTAAACAATGAGATTCCCTCATTTCATCTACGATCTCCGACTAGCCTCACGGTGTTCAATCTGTTTGATCAGCAACGTTGCTGATCAGCGTTGTCCTAGTGTTTCTCTGCATTAGTTCTCAAGCGAATCCCTTCACTCGTACCCAATCTCGCTTCATAGCTCTTTTCCTCTAAACCTCATGTCACAAGCTTCTGAAAACGAGTCATCAAATGCCCTTTACATCTGATAAACCTTACTAACCTCCATCCTCCTTCCAGCTCGCTGCCTCCAAGGGCGGTTCTCGCACGCCTCCCGCTCCAAGGAAGGCCACCCAGAAGCGGACACTGTCTGACTTCGGGGCGGTCACTGATGCCCTTCCTGAGTTGAACAGTGAAGACATCCTGGCGGATATGAAGAACCTGGCGAGGTGATTGATTTTTTTTTTGGAAGCGAAGAAAGCGGAAGACTGACTCTTGCCAAAAACGCAACATTTTGAGTGCGTAGTGAAGCATAGTTGAGCATTCATTCAGTCATACTACTCGCTCATTCACGACAACAAAATTTTTAAAATACTGCTTGTATTCTACTAGGCTCGTAGCGGCTCTGGAATTATTTCATGTATTCTTTCTTTGTTTTTTTTTCAGCTGAATCTAAATCGATTCCTGGTGAAAATGCCGCCCTTTACATTTTTAATGAAACTCAGATGAGCAAACTCCGAATAACTGTTCCTCTTCCAGTCAACACCTCCACGACTCCGACGAGGAGACTGCGGGAGAGTACAGACTGCCGCAGAACACCTCGCTGTATGGGGAAGGTGAGGAGGGGGAGTTGATCTTTGATCTCTTTGAATTGTAAACGTAAATTCTTTCTACGTGCTGATAGAACTGATAGAACTTGAAAGATTGAGATCATATCAAAATGAACTCCATCTTGGTTTTCGGTTCGACTCAGGTCTAGCCGCCCTGATCTTTGAACTCTCATGGCCAGCCGTAGATCCTCATTTGAAATATTACACACATATCGATATGATCTCTACGCGCAGGATGTATTGGACTTTTCTTTTGAACCGAGGAAACACTCGATTCTCCTCCCACTCTGATCTTTGATCTCTTCATTTCTTTCAGGGGACGATCTCGACTCCCCCATGCAACTGCCCGGTAGCTCGAACAAGTCAGCCATTCGACCGAATGCTTACGCCACTTTCCCGAGGTCAGAAATTCATATTTCGGAGCGGAATTCAATACGAAATTGAATCTTTCACATTTTAAGCTTTAGAAACAGACGCTGAAACCTATTCAATTCCGAACATTTCTCCATTATTTGTGATCAAAGCAGCGCAGATTCGAGATTAGATGCAAAGACCAAAGATCAATTCCAGACGCTCGAACCTCGACTGGGCGGACGAGCTGGAGGAAGTGGGCGAGGAGAGCGAGGGCGAGGACGATGACGTCGTCGAGGTGAGGCTCCGCCCACATTAAGCTCCGCCCACTTTGAACCCCGCCCCCTCTAAGCCCCGCCCACTTATCTAAGCCCCGCCCCTTCCAGGTCACGCTCACGCGCAACGAGCAGGGCTCTCTGGGCGTGCAGGTCGCTTCATCCGAGGGCCGCTGCCGCATCCAGGCCGCAACCGCTCCGCCCGCCCGCGGCCATCCGGGCATTAGGGAGGGCGATTACCTGGTCTCGGTGAGACGCGTTCTATTTGCCGGTTTCTGCTCGCCTGTTGAATTTTCGACAGGGGCGCTATTTTTGTAGGTTACGGTAGAACATCGATTTTGTAGGTCAATGGCACGCCCACTGAGGGCATGGTGCACAAGGAGATCGTCGGGTTGTTGCGAGGGGGCGGAGCTACCGTAACCCTCGGACTGAAGAAGGTCAGCAGCGACCAGAAGATTCGGATTGTTCTGGACAAGACCGGAGGCGGAGCGATCGGTGAGGATTACGGTAGTCGGGTCTACAATTGAGAAATGATTATTATTCAAATCAAAGCCTCGTATCGATCAAATCTGAAGTTACTGAGTGCATTTGCATCGGCACTGAAACTTAACCGATAGCGATTTTGTTCTCGATTATTTGTAAAAAATGTACAGATTTCTACAATCGCTACGGCAATGCTTGAAGCAGAGTGGTAGGTGATAGATGGCGTGATCGTGATTATTGACTGAATATCGAGTCAGATCATTGTGATGTATAGTAGTGATGTCGTGGTGGTGTTTCGTAGTTTGATCTTTGATCTCTGCTATCGACTGATCATTGATCTCAGGTCTCTCGCTCGGCAAGAAGATGGGCTTCGACGGAGTGCTCGTGCGAGCGATCGGAGCCGATTCAATCGCTGAGAAGGAGGGACGACTGAGGGTTGGAGATCGGATCGTTGCAGTGAGTTGATCTTTGGTCTTTGGTTTTTTGATCTATTAGAACACCGAAGAATTGAATGATCATCAACTAGGAACTACATTCAGAAAATATGAAGCAACTGCGAAACTTACACCATTCTCATTTGTTCGAATCATCCAACGAAGAATGAATGTAGAAAAATAACTTCCCGATTGATCTTTGATCTCTGCTCTCTCTCAGGTCGACTCCGACAAGGTGCTTGACGAGACGCCCGGACGCATCGTCGAACGACTCAAGGCGGCGATCGATAGAGTGGAGATTACCGTAATCCGACAGGCAGCCTTCAACTCGCTTCCCCGCACGCCCTCCGCCGGAAGTCTGCACAAGATGGGCCGCTAGACGACTACCATAGCTCTAGCCCGATCGACAACTGATTTTTTAGTACAGATTACCCATAGAGATAACTTATCAACTACCCAACTTACACATCTATCTCCTACTTATTAAACATATTTATTGTGTGTGTGATACCGTAATCCAAGTGCCTTACTGCCTCCTACTCATATTCACACGCAATATCCCTCACTGATTTTTCAAATTCAAATTTCATTTTGAAAATAAGCTGCCTCTCCTCTTTCCCCCCACTTTCGCTTCTAGTTGGTGCTTCATATAGAAGTGAATCTAAAAACGGCCAAAACGTTCAACCACAAATTTGCTCATTACCCCCGTTCTATCTATCGAGTTTCCTTGCCGTTTTCAATTGTTAGTTTCGCCCCTTCTTTTAATCGATCCCTCGAATGCAAATGTTAATTCATAGAACCCGATCAGAGTATTTATTTCCTCATTTGGACCTCTCCTGTGAGTCGTTGTGAGCTCGTAATAAATGATGTTCAACTTCCGAATGACCATTATTTCAAAACAATTTTATTATTCGATTACAATCAACATTATTGGCAAACGTAGATCAGATTATCAATCATTCACAGATTATGATTAAAGTTAGTTGATGTTATTGTGCACTGGAAAGTGTGGTTATGCGAGTATCGATTGATTATTACAGTAAGGCCGAGAAGAAGGGGGAGAAACTCGGAGGGGCACAAATGCGAAGATTTGGTTGTTGTGACAAAATTCCCAATGTGTGTGTGTGTGTGTGAAACTACCGAGACAATACCCATAATAAATCTGTTCAAAAACAGGGAACAAAAACGAAATTATGCTAGCGAGTTGTGCGTGTAATAGTAATTCGCCGTAATTCTCTATCACAAAATGAGAGCTTGAAAAAGGGGCGGGGCGAGGGGCGTGGCCTAGCGAAGGGAACAGTATAAAGTGGTATCAATTCAAACCCGTGAGGCAGGGGAAGGGGTGGTTACAGCAAAGCATTATTACACTCACGAACTAAATCATAATATGATACAAAAACGGGGCTAATTTCATTGAATTTCGACACAGAAGACGAGAGAATTTCAAACAAGATCGATCGGGTTCGTTGCTAGGGCTAAGGTCGGGCACGCATCGGGGTCACTAAACTACGGTGAGTATTGATTGAACAAGGCTACAGTATCCTCAGAAGGGTACCGTACCTCGGGAGGGGCGGGGGCTACCGTACTCTATCTGTGGTAGGTCGTTGGCACAAGGGAGGCCACCTTGTAGGTGAATGTTGAGGAGGTACCGTAGATGACTCCGTCGTCGCGAACGAATGAGATCGCCAACTGAAATATCGATTTTTCGAAGAGATACATGATAAGTTTTCTAGAAGAAACGAATTCATCATTGCCATGTGTAAGCGTTGACCAGTAGTCGAACGATGAAACTCACATATTCCATCACCAAGTTTTATTTGAATTTTGAAAACCGAGCTATGGTCATAACATTGTAGGCAAGTTTACCAACGTACATGCACGCAGTGAAACTCAATAGCAACGCATCAGAAGAGAAGCATGAAGTATGAAGAATGACAACAAACTACAGGACCCTTGCGCACTAGCGTAACCAATACCGTGCTCCTGCTACCGTAATCCATAACACTACCGTACCGGCATATCGGCAATCGTCGGTCCGTGATCCGGGCACATCTTCATCATCTCACCGGCCGACGGCAGGGCAGCGATCGCCATCTCCTCGCTCCTGAAAGATATTGTTATTGCTTAGGGTTTGTTGTTATGATGTTGTTGTTGTTGTTGTTATCGTTTTAATGCACCACTTTTGTGGCTCAATCAATACTAGTAATAATTCATTTTGCAGTTAGTCACTGGTGAATTGACTATGAGAGTGCATCACTATTATGCTGTAAGGCCGCAGCACAAATATGACGATTAATTGCGCGAAACTAGGAGCATCTATAGTATTCTTGTTAAACAATCTAATTAAATACTTATCGACTGCGAGAACCGCTATTCCTAATACAGCATTAATGAAACATAGAATTGACTAGACGTGTGCAAAATGAAAATCAATCAATCAATCAATCATTCAATCAATAAATCAATAATCACCTGATCGTCGTGTCCAGCTCCACGGTATGCAGCCACACCTTCAGGTTCTGCGTGAAGCCGTGCCCGGTCAGTTCAAGCCTGTAATTTTTGAATTCGCGCCAAAATTCGAGAAAATTCTCTTCCTTGCCAAAATTTGCACTACACCTCTATTTCGGCTTTAATTTCTGGCAGGAAATTCAAATATTCCACTATACCGTTGCCGTATTGCTTGCTCCCTTGTCAAAATTTGCACTACACCTCTATTTCGGCGGGAAATTCAAACATTCCACCATACCGTTGCCGCTCCGTCGGTCCGACGACCTCTACAGAGTTGAGGGTGGGCGCGGGCGAGAGAGGCAGTCGGACGGGCCCGTTGGCTTCGTAGAAGCGGTACTCCGCCTGAGGAGAGTGGACGTTAGTTCCGATTCAAAGTCTTCCACAATTCCAGCACTCTCACGATACTTGTATGTTTCACTACTTTCTTGAAAAGCTGAACATCGTCCCGAGGACAATACTTCCTTGAGGTCGAAATGCAAAATAACAAATGACTGCCAGATACGAGTTATTCATTTATCATTTTATAACCATTGAATCCCTCACCTTATCCGTCGATATAATCGTCCAGGCGGCGCCGTCCGAGATCTGGTGCCGCAGCGGGTCGCCGTGCACGGGGGTGGCCTGGAGGGAGAGATGGAGGTGATTAGGTAATATAAACGATAATTGAGCATTTGAGCAATTTTTATAGCGAGACACTGCGAACCACTGATCAACTATCCTCACAACGGGATAAGAAGATACTGTGAAACCTCACAGCCCCTTCAGAAAGCGCACCGTGAATCACTACAGGTGTCCACTGCTTCTTTCATATTTTTAAGAACACATCTGCTCAGTTACTAATCAGTGATACTCACGACAGATTTAGAAGATAAAATGAAACCGAACAGTTCCTTGATACAAAAATCTCACGATTGTTTCCAATTTTTGTGAAAGCGTTACACGGTGATACTATTCAACAATCCTCGCTAGAGACTACGAAGTTGTATTGAAACCGAGCTTTCATTATCTAGCGAATCCGGGAATCAAACACCGTAAAATTTCAAAAAAAATACCTGGTGCTGGATGATCTTGTCGTGGCTCAGGCAGAGGTAGATGAACTCGTTGTCGATCATCTGAAAATGGTGTGTTTAGGCCACGCCCACTTCCCCTCTAAGCTCCGCCCCCTTCGATAGGCGCATACCTGGAAGGCGCACTTGTGCAGCTGCGAGACGGGCTCCTCCGAGGACGTCTGGTCGAGCAGCACGTGCGTCTTGTCCACCTGAGAGAAATTCGAATTTGAATTTCCCGCCAAAATAACTCATGAAAATAGCACCAACATCCAAGTATTCGTCACAATATTACATGTTGAAGCAATAATTTTATTGACTACTAGCCGAGAGTTTATTACCCACTCCAGGATACAACAGAACATGAGCCACCCCTGAGACTGGAGATCGCCAAGAGTTTGAACATTCAAAAATGCTAGATTGTATTGATTTTTCTGCTACCATAACCCCACCGTACCTTCCTTATCCGCATCTTCGGGAGCGCGATGCCCGAGACCGAGTCGACTAGCTTGATGGCGCTTCCTGCAAGGAATATCGATTTTTGGAGAATAAAATCACTCCTCGATAGCTTTTCCCGGTGCACCTACCGTAGTGCACGAAACCGTCGCGCACGGTGAAGCAGGTGGTGTCGACGGCCGAGGCGCCCGGCATCATGTGCGGGTCGTCTGCGAAAATGGTTTATTGATTTTGTGATGAGAAGTTCCCAGCTGCATCCAGGCTTCACTATGCAAAGATAACTAACAGGAGGTACAACTTTCAATCAAGTGCTTATTCTATCTCTCAAACTTCACTTCTTGTTCGATTTTACCCTGGAAGATGCGGATCGATAACAGATACTGTCCAAACTATCGTAATCCAAACAATACCATACCCTGCTGACAGAGATGTATCGTGAAGGCGCCCCATTTGGTGCTGGAGGCGTGGAAGTGGCCGTTGTCCACGTGCAGATATCGAGTGGAGACGGTCTGGGAGCGCAGTCGGTTGAACAGGGCGACCTGGAAAATCAATCTGATCTGGTTACGGTAGGATGCGGCGGCATGAAATTACGGTTTAACGCGCTAAAGGATATGATTGGATTATAATTTAGTGTCGGCCTCAGGAAAATTGAACAAGTAGTTTCGGATTGATAACGAAGCAATGTCGCAGCTCGAAATCGCTGGGCGGATGTGACTATGGAATAAAGAATATTCCTTTCAAGGCAACTCTTTTTTTATACATTCTACACAATCTTTCCGATTCGGATAACAGAAAACTAGTGACAGTCTGGTTTCAACTAATATTCGTAAGCGGTCAACAACGGACGCGTCAATGTACGGCCTAGTTCCGGTTGGACAAAAATATCCCCTCACCTTGGTGCCACTCGCAATGCAGAGGAACTTGCAGTCCGTGTTCTTCATGCTCTGCTTCTTCTTCGACGGCTTGGAGATCACCTGCAATGTATCGGTGCTAACCAGCGCAAGTTTGCTTGCGGAATCGATCGGAACCGAAAAGTGACCGATCACAGCTAGGTTTCAATTATGCGTTGTATTCTCGGTAACTTCAAGAGGAGGACCCAGGACGGATTCCCATCGTCTCAAGTGATCTACCGTCAAGAAAGGCCCCATTCAAGAAGCCTGCTTCGTGAGTTTACTCTAAACCACGCAATGTATGGACTTCGGCGGCTGGATGATCTACTTCACACCTCAAACGATCTCGACCAAGTGCGACTATCAATTGAGAAGATAAATGTAAGAAGATTCCATCCCTTGGCCCAACGACGCTTTGAGTACGAAGATCCCAATCCCCTCCCTGTTGCCGTCCTGCAGGCCTATTGCCTTGATGTCAGGATAAATATCTGTATCTGTATCTGTATTCTCACGGAATCAGAATTGTCAATGGCGTCTTCTGAGCGAAGTGGAAAAGAAACGTTACAAGACACACTTCGGTTTCAACTATGGTTTGAATTCCCTGGACAACAGACGTGTCAGTGCCACCTCCAGGTTATATCTAATAAATATAATAATAATATTAAAAGATGAATAAACTCCGCCCACCTTGATCCTCGCCGACGAAAACAGCCCCACGTCTATCGCGCACGCGTAGAAGAACTGGACGGACAGCTCGAAGTACTGCAAAGGAATGAAATCACGATTTTCGAAAGTATTATTGATTTTTCAAAACATCCTAGTCCTGTGATCATTGCCAGTACGGCTGACCAAGCGAATATGAAGATTCCTTGAAACCCATTACTACAAGCTCTGAATTTCTCTTATGGGGACTTGATTTGTTATTTCTTAGAAAAGACGTATCGAGGGAGAACTGCGAGCCCCGTCAGCAGACAGAATAAAAAGTGGCATTGAAACTGAATACAATGCAGTCAGCACACTGAATTGGAAATCGCCAAACTTTTCACATGTAACACCCTCTAATGCAATTTCTGATCGTGAAGCATGCGATAAATGCGAAATCAATCGATACCTTGCGCTTGTCGCTGTCCGAGATGTACAACGACTTGGCGGCGCAGTAGTCCTGAACGGATTGATTAGTTACAGTACTTTCTTCTCATGATAATCGATATACAGTACGGCAATCACCCAGAGCTACCATCCCACAATCAACACCGTACCTTGTAATTCGAAATGTCGAAGCTACCGTACCTCGCCAATCGATATCGCTACCATACCTTGTGATTGGAGAAGTCCAGGGACTGACGCTCCTGATCCGATGGCGCACCGATGCCGATGAAGGCGCACAACTCGCCAGCCTGAGAAGGAAATTCTTTGAATCATTTCAATGATTTTCACCAAAACAGAGAAAGTTCGAAATTGAAATAGTTTTGAACTATGGATGATTCGGCGTTTCATCGAGGTGATATAGGCAAGAGCCAAGCGTAGAGGTAAATGTAAAGGTCTAATCGTCGGAAATTTTTGTTCTTAATCACAGGGCGCTTCTATGTCCTGGCCAGTTTATGTAATCAAGATTTTGGAGAAGCATCCAATGATATAGACATAGTGATGAGTATCACCAACTATCCTACCAGAAAAGATTCTTATCGCATCTACGCTTCAGCGTGTGCACATAGGATATATTTTTCCGGCGGGAGATTCAAACATTCAAATTTAGAAATTATCACCTGTGCCTCGTGGATCTTCTCCGTCTCGGGCGTGCTCTCGATGCTGCCGCTCTTGAGCATCGCCGAGCGCGCCTCCTTGTACAACCTGAGGGGTGTACGGTAATGGGTGAGTACGGTAACGAGAGGGAGATACGATATCTACAGTAGCCTTAAACTCTGGTTCCGAGCTAACAAATCAACGTCTCTTCCAGATCTGTTAACTCCGACTTTGGTGCTTCCCTTGTAAACTTAAACTTCCACACGTGAAATGTACATGTTTCAGAACGAGCTCAAATCGCGCACAAATCAGGCGACCTTGATTTGTATACGGCAGATGATACAACAATACAACAATGCCAAAAAAACCACTTACCGATCAACCTGCATCCGCTTGTGCTTCCATCCCTCGCCGCCCAGGTACACGCACGGAGGAGGGCAGAAGAACCTGAAACGATTTGTTAGCGGAGATTCAAATTGGCAGATTTAAGTTTCACCGACGTAAGAAATCAACAAGTTGTTCTAGATATTCAATATGTGATTGGCTTCTACAGGAATTTATATTTTTCGCTCTTTCGATACATTTTTCTTTCAGTGTCCTATCAAATCGCAGTTCATAACGAGCAATGAATGCAGTTCCTTTTCCTGAAAATCTCCAATAGCTGATTTGTGCTTCACAGTGATCCCAAAAGAAATTCCAGCTTGAATGTCTAATGTCACTCCCTCCACGTCTTCAAAATCCCCCCTCATTTCATAATTCATCGCCGCTCCACTCTCCCTACTTTTCCCACGGTCCGCCTCTACCGGCTACACACTCTCTCTATTCCACCTGCTCTCTCGCTCTGTCTAACTGGTGAGAGATCATGCGGAATTGAGAGAGCCCCGGGGCGCCTAACAAGTGACGACGCGAGAGTAAGTAAGAGTAAGGCGGCGGCGAAAGAAATAGTCACGCGGCTGGGTAGGCATACGGTAGCCTCAGTTCCCACGCCTACTACGATTCGTATCATATCGCTACCGTATCCCCGAGGCTATTCTTACTCGCAATCAACGCCAATCTCTTGCCGAGAGAGCTTTCCCATGACTCGCGGCACCTCTCCGCTCAAGTATCGTTGGGTACACACAAACATCCTCTTTGGGGAGGTGCGTCGGCGGATCTTAGGGTGTCAATTACCGTATCCTCTCTCTGCGGCAGATCACTAGCCCTGAGGGCACCCACTTCTCACGCAATAATGTCACAGGGCACCGGTCCTTTCGAAGAGACAAAGGGATTACCCGATTGGCCACTTGTCGATTCTCACACTGATTACCGTATCGGCTCTTCTTGACAGATGGCTCGAATTAGTACGGCGTTCCTATCAGCATGATCAGCCTCTGCACTCAATCACTGCCAAGCCTGTCTCATCCAGGATTGCGATTGTAAACTAATTCGATTTACAATCTCGAAGCAAAAAAAACTGATAATTTCATGTTTCATTAATACATATTATCTCCCTGCGGACAGAACCATCAATATAACCTTCACAGATCGAGGGAATCACATAAATCAAACAAGCCCCCTCCTTGCTCTCCTCCTCCCCGGGAGTCCGTGCTCATTAGGCAATCGTTTACCTTAGACGAGGGTACTCAGATTGGATACACTCTCATGTTATCCCAGCTGCTCGCAATTTGCCCTGCCTTGTTCCTTGCCATCTAGCATTTCATCGAGACGCTTGCACTATGATTATTCATCACAATCAACAACAGCTTATTGCATAACGGACATGAGTCACTAACAAGAGGCGACGATGCAACCGACAATCACCTGGGGCACGAAACCCCTTCATTCAGCAATGTTTAGGTAAAAGCAATAGGATGGAAGTTTTTTTAAAAACTCGAGTGCGCACATGGAACTATCACCTAACCATCAGTCATCATCAAATGAACACGATGTGGCTTGAAACCAATTCGTCCGTTCTGGGCACGACTTCAACCATTCAAACTCCTTCACTCCATTTACGCCATTCCCCAGCAATCCTCATCTCCTCCCTCTCTCAATCTGTCGCTAATTTGTGCCCGCGCATGCGCAAACAACGGAGGGCCTCTATGCGGTAAGGAGGATGAGGAGGAAGGGGAGGGATAAGGGAGAGGAGAGAGAGAGAGAGGACACCTAATCCTCCTCCCTCCCTACTCAATGCAGCTGGCAGTAACTGTGGCCGCAAGCCGGAGAGTAGCGCTCTTTCAATAATGCATGCTCCCTCGTCGGTCAGACAGAGTGATTGCGAGAGATAGGGTGAAATGGAGAGACCAAGTCGCGACGATGGAATATGCGAGGAGTAGGATAGGAGAGGGGGAAAGGATACGGTAATCAGAGAGGACGCGATCGCTCAAAATGAGAACAAGGCAGGAGACTGCGTGTTTTACAGAGACAATGTAGCGGCGAAATCGTAATGAACTGCAATTCGACGTGAGGCCATCGAATTACAAACAACTCAATCTTTCCGAAACCACCCACACAATCAACGCTTCTCCTAGACAACTACCCACTCGCGAATTATTATCAACAGTGGTGCTTCGGAGAGGAAAACCATCAATAAAATCAATGCTACCGTACCTCTTCTCGTTCCCGTAACTCTTCTGGGCGACTTTGGCGTGGAAGATGGTGATGACGCACTCGTAGGCCGCGGGGGAGAGCAGATAGGCGCGCATCGTCTCCCTGAACATCAATCAAGTGAACTACAGTACTTCCAGCAAGCTACTGTGTTATCTAGAAACATACAGTAACCGCAGAATGGATATCGCACTCAGTATTACCCAATAAGTTGTTTTTATACTCACCTTCCTACTCTCACCGAATGATAATTGAAAAATGTGAACTTTGCCAGCAAGGTGAAACGCAAAGAAGCGACACTATTTTGAAACCCGAGAACTTACAATTAGGAAGTCCTAATAAATATTCCCATCAGCTACCGTAATCAATACTCCTACCGTACCTGCTCAGGGGCGAGTGGGCGCTCACGAGCGGCATGTGCGCGAGCAGCGCGTTCGCTTGCGGCATTATCTGGAACATTTTGTATTACTGATTACACTAATAAAAACATTTCCTCAATACGTTTTGCGAATAGTACGATTCGCATTGCAATAGAAAGTGATCTTCGAAAGTACAGACGAATTGGCCATCGGCATCTCTGTTTTTACAAAACATCGTACCAGGGAGGAACCATGATGGGACGAAGTTAGCTAGCGAAAATAACTAAAACAAAGAATATTTGGAAATCCCACCTGAAACTGCACGACACCTCCGCCGCCCATGCTTCCGCTGCCGCCCAGACCTCCTTAATTTGCATATTGTTGTTATTGTTATTGTCATTAATATTATATGTTGTTGTTGTTGTTTTGTTGTTGCCATTATCCAATTACCTCCGCCCAGTCCAAGCCCCATGCTGCCGCCGCCCGTGCCCGTCAGCGACAGACCCGAGCCGCCGTTGGAGAGACTACCTGTAATAGGAACATCATAAAGACAATCGATATTAGCAAAATGGATTGTTTTCAACTAGTCGGATACGAAAAAATCAAAACCGATAAATTTCAAATGATTTGATGATTCGTTGAAACTCGAAGATCGCTGACAAATTCAATAGTCAAAAACGGCAAAAGAAACATAAGTGGTAGACGCGTTTCACAAGTTCTACATGTACGTCAGAATTTCTCCTAAAGCAGTAGTAGATCTTTTTCCCTTCTAAAATACAACAAAACGTCTAGTTTGCTTCACTTCCTAAGCATTCACTGATCTTTCAGTACTCGGAACATGCATGTTTCACCACTACTCTGTAACTCCTCAATCACGCAATCACTCAATCGATCCTTTCGCTGCGGTTCTATTCAAAAATCAATGCACGCTGCCTCATCCTCTTTCCTCAAACAAAAGGGAAGCTTTTCCGATCTCTTCCGATTTCTCTCCCCCTCTCACACTTCTCCCCTTTCACTGTCGACGTATCATCCCTCTGTGCACCACCGACCACAAATCGTATCGCATTGGAGCCAATCGAACTTGAAAAATCAATAAATCAATAACCACCGTACCGTTCGTGTCCAAGAAGCTGTTCTGCGCCGACATCTGGTAGAAGGGATCTGCAATCGATCGATTACCGTCATATTGGCTACCGTATTCCACATACTCATCACCTCCCACATTCAAACTTCCCTAAAATCCAGCAGAAAGAAACGCCTCATATCTAGTTTCAATTTTCTTTCAACTTCATAACAACAGAAGCTAACTACAGTAACCCACCAAAGTGTCCGGCCATGCTCGCCGAGATCGCGCCGGGGTACAGCTGCAGCTGTCGCTGCATGCTGGTCGGCCAGGCTGCGGCGGCCGCAGCCTGCGAGAAGCTGCCCCAGAGCGGGTCGGTTGCGGCCGATCCGCCGCCTCCGGCAGCCACGGCAGCGCCCGTGGCGCCGTAGTAGCCGCCGTACGGGTCCATGGCGGCGCCGTAGCCGGCCATCGACCAGCCACCGGCTGCGGCGCTGCTCAGACCGAGCAGCGTGGCTGCTGCGGCGTCGGCCGCGTCACGCCCGGCGGCTGCAGCGGCCGCAGCCGCCGCTGCTGCGGACGCGGACGACTGACCACTCGCGGCCGGCCCACTCTGCGACTGGGGCTGGTAATCCATTCGGGTGGGGTGGGAGGAGTAGGGGGGCGAATCTTCCCGCGCTCTGTGGGAATATCGATTGGGCACAGGAGGGGGGGGGGACGACGAAGAGTAGTGTGGGATGGGAAGATTCCGATGGTCCCTGGTGGGAAGGGGTCGATCCGACTGTGGGTATGGGAGTGGGAAGCTCCCAGGGAAGAGACGGCTGAGAGATTCACAGAGGGCCCCCGTTGCCTTCTCACACTGGCTGATACCGGAGAAGGGAGGAGGGAGGAGGAGGGAGAAAGTAGCTTCTGGGCTTCAAGTAAGGGGGATAAACCGAGCGAGTAGAGTCGATCCGTATCCCGTCGATGGGAGTTTCCCAGAGTGGAGAGCGGCGCCGCAGTAGTATCCACCCTTGAGAAAGGGAAAGTGGGCGGGGCCGAGTTGGCTCCTCCGCCCCCCTCTCCATTCACTCCCCTTCTCTCTCTTGCTTGCGCGGCACTCGAAAGCCCGAGAGGGGCGGGGCTACCGTATACCCTAGGCTCGCTTTGGCGGAACCTGTTGCGATCGCAGGGTTCCAGACATCGTGATAGGATCAATAACCGTGTCTGGTAGTGTCATCGTATCGGGTCGGGTTGTTAAAATCTCCCTCATATTCCTTGTTTCCGCTCGCTTCTATCAACTAGTAGGGTGGTGATTCACACCGCTATCAATTGTGCAAACAATTCTAGCTTCTTCAATCTTGCAGTGAATTGCAACTGTATGATGAGGAGTCAGAATGCTAATCTATGATGAAAGTTGCGCTGTTAGATTTATGTTTCATTCCTGCTACTTATTCCAAGCTATAGAAAAATCATCACTGCGTCGCACTCCCGGCTGATAAAAATATGCATTCTCACAGGCACTGCATCCGATCCGTTGAGTCAGATAATGAATTCGTACGATCTCTCTGAAGTGTCCTAGAACGTCCTAGAACCGGTCACGTCCCTCTCACGTCCTAGAACAACCCACGTTTCACCTCTACTTCTTCACCCTTCTCCGCCAGGTTCCACGGTAGTACCACGGATTGTACATCAATATTCACACCTATTTTGTTTCCCGTTGAATACTAGAAACTCTTCCACTATAAACATTTTCGTCTGCCTTCAGAAAATCGCTACTGAGATCAAGATCGTCCCAACTCAAGTTTAACCTCTGCTACTTCCACCCACAATTCGTAGATTATTCACTAGATGCTACCTATTCGTGCTCCAATCATTGTAACACTACTCATCTTATACTAGTCTACTAGTCCACAACCCAACCAGGTGCGCCCAATCAGGCCCTCCCTCTATTGCCAGCTGATCCTTGTTCCTCTCTCGAGTATCTCAGCTGGTCCCACTCCTTGCCCGAGAACAATGCTCTCTCCATCTGGCACACTCTCTCGCTCTCCATCTACTCTCTTAGAGATCATAGAGAATTGAGAGAGTACAACCACCCTATCCGAGAACAATTGCGCAAGATGAGTCCATCCAGACTACAGATGGTTCTGAGGACAGGACCACTTAGCGAACCACACAGTTGCAGCGAGACACCATACGGTAACTTGAGTAACCACCCGGAGGAGGGAGGGGATCATCCTTTCCGGGACTGCTTGGGGCGCCTTCTAGGATTGCCGGGGGCTTTCTTTAGAGCAATTAGTGACGCTTGAAAACGCCTTCCAATTACCGTACCTTTGCCGCTTTTTTCGGCTTCTTTGCAAATTGCAATATCTTTAGGGTTACGGTATTCCCACGCTTGTTATCGATATTGTCGGCTGACACAATCATCAAGAGAGGTACGGTAGTCTCACATGATACTGTTATCAGCATATCTGGATAACAATTAGCGTTGCGATTCCGTTCCTCTGACATCTCTACCTACTCTCTCAAATCTCAATTGTCTCTCGCCCTTCTCCTCCTCGTTGGTAGCCTACGCCAATCGACGAGTGTGGGAATTCGCTCTCGAGGATGGTGGAAAGGGGAGAAGGGAGGGGGAAGAAAGAAAATATCGAGGAGAATGAGGGACCGAAGTAACACAGAAGGTTGAGAATTCAGAAGTGATGGTAGAAACTACAGTAAAGAACGCACACTGGTATGTTTCAGGCAACCAATATCCTCAATTTAACTATAACTGGACAATAGTCCCTTTGATTTTGTCGCACAAGAATCAATAATCAGCTAACACGTCATCCGGACCGCTGCTGTGCCAACACATTGTGAAATAGAAGCAACACTTCGTTCTATAGAGTTGCAGGATATCTACATGATGGGGAAGAACCGTGATCTCTAATCGAAGGAGTGAGGCTTACGCATGGAAACCAATACCAATGATCTGAACATTGCCGGCCATCCTGCGAATCCCTCTCACGAGTCGAAACCATAAATCGGACCCCGCTCACACGCGCTTCACCCATACTATGAAACCGTGAATAGCCACTATCAGCAATACTGATCTCGTTTGTAGTGGAAAATAAATAACCCAAATCCGACTCACTCTCATTCCCGGGCGATCCGCGCTGCTCGAAGCGGGAGCCGAGACGCGCGCGATCCAGCTGGAATTAGTTAATTAATTAAATATATATTTCAATTTATTGGCACTTTCGCTCTAGGAATTTATTGTTTTATCGCTACCAACGTGTTGATACACAGCATGGGCCTACGGATCGATAAGCCAAACTAGCTGAAAGGACACCGTAGCCTACCGTATTCTCAATTCCGCTCACGATCGGCGACGGCATCAACCCCTCGTTGTGGGCGCGCTTCCTGAGAAGATCAAAGATTTTCGGCGGAACCGTCAATCAGTAGCGAGAGAATTGATTGAACATGCCAAAGTTCGTGATGATTTCAATGCAGCCCGAATCAATTGCATTACTTGAGATGGTGGTGAAACGCGAAAAAACCCAAAAGAAAACCGAAAATGGTGGTATAGTTGATTACTAAAAAATCAAAGGAGATGGTATTTTGAGGTAATTCAAACGCGATTTGATCTGAAATGAACTGTCAGGGAGTTAAAACAATTCGTTCTAGCAAGATATTGAGTTATTGGAACATCATTACTCCATCGAACGACAAATCTTTTCAAAAATATAGAAAATAGCTGAAGCACAAACATTTCAGGGAATTTTCTATTTTTGAACAGCGGACATGGACAAACCTATCATAATTTTAACCACCATATAAATCACGAACCTCCCGGGAGACCCTCCAGTGTTCGAGCCGGCGAGGGCGCGCGTCGGCGAGGAGGTCGAGGGTTGCTGCAGTGACTGAAAGAGAGTAATGAAGTTTACTGTAGTCTAAGAAATCTATATAAAAATAGGCTAACATTAAGATAAAGTTGTCGTAATAGTGTATAGGAAATGCACCATTCCAATCATATCAGTGTGAACGGAAGTTTCCTATCTACCTCGATTGAAGTATAGCCACCGCGTGATCATAAGTAAACAATTATCAATTCCATTCACCTTGTTACTGCTGTCGTTGAGGCCGCGGGCGTTCTGCGCCAGGAAGTTGTTGTAGATCGCCAACATGTCCTGAAAGAGGAATTGTTATTACTCATCATTTCAATTGGGGTTGACGTACTGATGCACAAAATGGTCCTGACCAACACCGATGATCGCAAAAGTCAAACGGGAAGTTATCCTAGTTTGTCGATTGTCTAGAGACTTATTATGCCGTCGAGACGCAACGCTCACCAGTGATTTTTAGAATGTAAGTTCAATCAAACTCAAACTTTTTGATTATCAAACAACATACCGGCTGCATCATGTTGTTCATCATGGCTGCAGCTGCTGCGGCCGCGGAATCGAGAGCTGCTGAAATGAAGTGGATATTACCTCAAGGTAGGTCACTGGAAAATACCCTAGTGTATTACGCCATCTATCTAACGAAAATTATAGAGGGCGTTTGAAGTGCTCATCTCATTAAATTAATAGGATGCAGCTGGAGAACCTGTGAAAAAAAAAAAAAAATTTAGAGAAGATCAACACAATAATCAAGGAATTCCCTCCAGAGGCTACAGACTCCTATTTCTAGACAGACTCTTATCAGAATGAATAAAAAGCAAGGAGAGAACGTATCGCGTTAATGAGCAAGTAGATAAGAGGCCAAAAGTAAAAAAAATGAAGCCCTCACATCCGTTCTGCGCCTGTGGCTGGGTGGTCGGACTAGTCGTTGCAGCGATCACGGCCGCCAGTTGCTGCGTCGCCGGCCACATCAGCGGGTTGACCAGGTACGGAAAGACGGTCAGCAACCCGGTGAGATCCGCAAAAAACTGGAAATAGACATTGTAAAGGAGCAAAAAGAAGACAATAAGACAAAAGAGGCCAGCGATTGTTCAGAGTCTGTGAGTGAACGGCGACTGCGCTCATACTATGGAGAAACAATAAATGACGCGCTAATAAACAAGAAAGTCGATAAATAGCAAAGGTACAATTTTAAAAAGGACAGTTTACGCAAGTTCCGATCAATTCCGTTTCATCATAGGCATTACAGTAACATGAATTCCTACCGTAATCTATGTTTGATTAGAAACTGTTACGTTTTTATTCGTTTGCTAGTATTTCAATTAGAATATCTTCACTAAAATTAATATTCTCATTCACCAACAATCATTTCATGAACATTTGTCGACAGTCGGCGATAACCAAAGAAATTCTTCGAATTTCGCGAACGCGGGAAAGTTCTCTAACCCGTGAGAATGTGTTTACTATTTCGAGTGCAGCGGAAGAAAGATTGGCGGGAGGAGGAAGGAATGAGCAGAGAGAAGAGAAGGAAAGGGAGTTAGAGGTCGGTCAGTGGGTATGGCTGAGTGTCCTCATGACGAATTGCGGCGAACATAGATCTCAATGTCAAACAAAGCTATTCTAATTTTAGCCAAATCAATCGATAAATAGATAAAATGATCACAGGTCGCAACATCATGCAGAGTGTCATAAAATGGGTAGAACTGAGACAGGAATGAGAACAGCCAAGCTAAGTGGAGAATCGGAAAGGTGATAAATCTTGCACCGGACCGTGAACGTTCAGATATGGTAGATCACTCTCACAATTTGATCCCATTTTGCCCCATCTACTCTAGCAAATCATCATTATCTCTCACCTATCAGACTATAAGATAGATAGAACGGAATGACGAGTACGGAACGGAAAAATCGCGACGATTTACGATTTGTGGCCAGTGGAGACTACAGAAAAACAGCCGTGAGAACGGGATGGGTCACCGTGAGAGAACGGTAACGCAAGTTAGGGAGAGGGAAGGAAGGGGAGTGGGGCAGTAATGTGACAGGTCGAGCAATGTTCTCGTGCATTCTGATGGGCGAAATAGCATAGTATATTGAGAGAGCACTAGCCTAACTGGCGAGATAGTGTACGGAATTGAGAGAGCGGCTTGCAGGCGAGACAGTGTGCAGATTGGAGAGAGTGATCCGCAGAACATTACTCGATTCTCACGCATGAATAACGCAATGCATCCGCAATAGGGGCAGAGGGCGCGGAAAGAGACTAGCAGAGAGGGAGAAGCAAGGGCCTATTCTGTCCCCCATAAAACTGCCCCTTCGCGTGGTTCGGGCTCAACTTCAGAAGGAGGCCTCAAGGGCTCAAGTAAGCAGGAAGCGAGAGAGCACGCGAATTTGAGAGATCGGAAGACGGCCAGAGAAAACGAGACAGCGTGTGAGATGGAGCGACGCCAGAGGGCAGGATCACGACCTACCTCAAGCACTGCACGGAATTTGAAATTTTGAATTGGCGCCAAAATCAGGAAATCCCGAAAGTTGGACAATTCCTGTACACAGAACGCGATCAAACCGGACGTGGAGCAATTGGGGAGTGAATGTGCTGGGCGTTCCTGCTAATGCACAGTGACAGGCTGTTTTCGGGTAAAGATCAAAGATCAAAGATCAAACTCCAAGCAGATCAAAACTGGGAAGTGCCAGGCCGGGGCAAAGAGTATGTGGGAGAATGAGTGAGCAGCAGGGAGGGGGGAAGGGTAAGAAGGGGAGGAGGAGGATCCTTCCCCCCCCCCGTCTATGACCCTCTGCGTCTCTACGCGCTCTCCGCCTCCTCCCGCCCTCTCGCCTGCCTCCGCCCGCCCGCTCCGTGGGAAAACGGCCCATTTGATAGGACGCGCGTGGGAAAGTTGGCGAGAGAGCGGCGGAACGCGGCGAGACGGCCAGACGAGCAGAGTGGCGAGAGAGCAGGGGAAAGTGGGATATCACAGACGGCCAGAGAGGCGAGAGAGCGGGCGAAATCGAGAGAGCGGGCGCCGAACAAAGCCACTAGGCGCCTCGTTGCTCGCACAATTAGGGTTTGGGCATACGAGAGGAGGAAAAATGGGCTGTGAGCGCTCAAGTGAAGTTTTTTTGCTTGTGGATATGCTTTGCACAGAAAAGCTCACAAGCTGGACAATATTTCCAGATTGAGATCTACTTTCGAAACACTCATCAGTTATCGATAACCGTCAGATCAAGATTAGATCGGAACGAAATATTCAGCTACACTACAATGTCTGCAGCAAGTTTCAATAACCTTTTCACTCAATCTCGACTAGACAATAGCTTTCGTCTACATTCCAGATGATATCTTATCAGTCAGAGATACAAGGTGACATGCGCAATTGAGAGAGCCAGACCATCCCAGCTTATCTCCACTTTCACTCTTCTTCTCTCTCTATTTTCGACGCGACCGGAAGTTGATTCCCTGATTTGATTAGCAGAGCCGGAGCCGTTGAATTAGGAGAGCCGCAGAATCGAACGCAAAAGAGTGGTGAGGGTCGTGGGGAATCGCAGAAAGTGATCGAAGGAAAGTGAGATCATGTGACAAATTAGTCTACGCCGAAACGTTGCGATAAGTCCGAAAGTGGAACTGTCAGTGCCTATTAGGCTGATCAATTGAAACTAGATTCAATTCAGAAACTGTCCAAATGATGAGATCGAAAAGGCGATCGCATTGAGACTGAACCCTATCAGCTGACAAGATCGGCTAAAGGGGTGACAGGCAAAGTCTATACAATAGCTGAGAACAATTTGACCTGAGTGACCCTACTACGATCGAAAAGGCGATCATTTTCTGATGAACATGTTGCTAAACCCCTATCAGCTGACATAGTAATTGGTCGATTGGTCAAGTCTCACTCACGGTACAACACGTTCTGAATGGCCCTATGAACATGTCAGCATTCCTATCCACACTTCATTGAATCCTAAGATAACAGCTGACATGATAGAATAATTGATCGGTTGGGTTGGTCAGACTCTGAGTCCAATCCGCCCTGAGTGACCACTGCTGCCCTCTGCAGACCACTTCCGGGTCCTCCTCTCGATCTACTCCCCATTTCTGACACGGAATCCCTGCCCACTCTCTCCTTTCCCCCTGCTCTCTCGTCGATTGAGTGAAGCTAGAGAGACCATCAGACGTGTAAGTTCCCACGGGAGGAGAGGGGGATGAATTATTCCGTGAATGGGAGAGATTTCCTGGACGGAGATTGCGTAGAATGTTGAGCCATGCTGCATGCATCGGAGGATTCAGAGGATCTTCGGAGCCGGTGATGATGTTCAGTCTTCGGATTGCTGCTGTTCGTAAATAAATAAAGCTAGTTTCAGTGCAGATCTCAAATAATGCGTGGATTACAATGGATTGCTGAAAAATGAAAGCAAGATTGACTTGATTCGAAGAAGAGCCATTCTCAATATTCAAGATCTGACCGACAAAAAATGATTTTTTCCATCCGCAGTAATTGCTAGGACGAACAATGCTTCACCTTTTGTCTAGTTTCGCACTGTCTAGTTGATCTGTGAACTTCGCAAAATCACCGAATGATTCACACAACTCCCTTCCATAATTCGTTCTCCGCCAGACCGCTAGACTTTTCAATCGCTGTCTTTTCGAGTTGCGTAACGAGAGTTCAACCAGAATGATGACGAAGGAATACTCCTTCGTTCTCATCTCCGCAAGACTTCCATCAGTAACTCTCAACGTCATTCCCCTCTTCAGCTTTAGTTGCGAAACAAAACTCCTAAATTTCTATGGCCATGCTACCTACCGTCTCGTTCTAACTATCAATGTTTTTGATCTTCGCAAAGTCTGGGAATGATTCATCCGATTCCCTTCCATCCTACGTTCTCCGCAAGACTTCTAGACTATTCAATCAGTAATTTTGCGACGTCACTTCCCTCTTCAACTCTAATTGCGAAACGAAAATTCCTCATGTTTTCCCTAAAATCTTTTTCCTTTTCTTAACACACAATTCCTAAAGGCCATGCTACCTACCGTCTCGTTCTAACTATCAATGTTTTTTTATCTTCGCAAAGTCTGGGAATGATTCATCCGATTCCCTTCCATCCTACGTTCTCCGCAAGACTTCTAGACTATTCAAGCAGTATCTCGCAACGTCACTTCCCCTCTTCCTCCTCTCTCTCACGCACTCTGCGAGAGTGATGAGGAGAGATGAATGATGTCCAAAAGACGCGAGCTAGGAACTTGGCTCATATAGTAAACAGTAAGACTTGCATGAATGACGAACATCTCATTAAGGATTCAGGAACGTTCTTTGCTACGATGAACCATCATTAGAATGAGGTCTATCACACGCACTCCACCCACGAAGTGAGCAAGGATTATGGAACGAAGAGTAAACAGTACGACTGGCATGGATGAGGACCATTCAGGAACTAAGCGTTCTTTGCTACTGAATACGATGCATGGTGAATCATCACAGCCTTGATCAACAGTTTGAGTTCTAGATATCTCACGCACTGTCTCCAAGAAGTGGGCATGGATTATGGTGCAATGAGTAAGACTCATGCATGATGAACATAGTTTCGGATCCCGGAACATGGCAACAGCGATGGAGAAACCCGTCTCTGTTTTTGTTCATTGCAAAATGAGTCCTTGCACAACTTTAGCTCTAAGTTATCGTTTTCGAAGCAATTTTTACGTCTTCTATGCAAATGATCTTGTTATGTGAGCCCCACCAACTGCTTTGAAAACCCATGCACGCATAAAATGTAGACGAGTTAACGTTTTTCTATATTTGGTGAATGCGAATGTTAAACGTATCAGCTAGAATGTATCTCAAGCAAGTTCAAGGATGTGCGAAACACAATAAGATTAGAATTTCGAAAAATTTCGGATTCACATACACATACTATTCACTCAACGAATCAATAAACTTGAAGATCACAGATCAAAGTTCAAAGATCACCTGCTGATCGAAGGGCAACCCGACCGGCGGTTCCTCTTCATTGTCTGCCTCTGGTGTTCCTGCAAGAAGTACGGTAGGTTACTGTAATCCCTAGTGAGATATCGATTAGTTGAATACTGTTGGCAAGTGCACTGTAGCCTTTCAAGATACTGATAGTAAGAGGTATTAGCTTACCCTCCTCTTCCTTCTTCGGTGTTAGTAATTGATCCATCGGTTCATCTTTGATCGGTTGCATGCTGAAGAGATAAAAAAATCAGATAGAAGGTGATACTCGGTGATTCTCGGCATTGGAAGATACTGGTATTCTTCTTAGTAAAGCATCGGGGTGCGCGAGAGAGGGGAATAAATCAGGTAGAAAAATCTAAAAGATCAAAGTTTCTCAACAATCGTTTAGCGATGAGGCACGGAACGAATGTTTTTACAGTAATTATACAATCAGAGGACAAAGTTGAAAGATCTGATCAGATCAAGGTTGCCGATCGGCAGGAAAGATCAAAGATCAAATCGTATAGCGATGAGACACACGGAACGCTATATTGTTACAGTGTGAGATGCCGTAGGGAAGGATGGGAGAAAAGAAACAGATAAGAAGGGAAAATGATCGTCAGAAGAGAAAGGAGAGAGAGGAGAGTTGCTCAAAGTGTATCGGCACTATCACAGACACTCCGATTCACACCGATCAATGGAGATAATGAAGCTTGTGAATCGAGTGGAACCGAGTTTTTAGAAATGGTGGTTGAAATAATGCAGAGCTGGGTACCCCATCAACTAGATAAATAAGATTGACCAAAGATAAAGTACGAAAAAGAAAACAACGAGACTCGGAATGGATGGATAGGTGTTTGAAAGGATAGATATGTCCTCATCTCAAAAGTTTCTCCGATATCCCTATCTGGGAATGTGAAGCGTGCTACCTATACGCGCCAGAGGGCCGCGGGATACCCTAAAAGGGAGCGCGACTCTCCTCACTTTCCATGCTCTCTCATCAGAGAGACGAGAAAACACGCAGATAGAAGAGAGCGCCCGATCATCACCCACTGTTCGTTCCTTCCGAAATCATCGCCAATCACCCTTTCCCAAACTATTCTCAGCGAGAGCGGCCAGAGAAGCCAGACATGCCAGACACTCACAATCAAGAGTGCGGTAGCCCTTCGCCCCATGGGAAAATGCGTTTTTGAAGCGATCAAGGCAGAGACGCAGAGGAGGAATAGAATGTGGGAGCGGGCTCATCATATTGGCTATTGGGGGAGCGTGAGAAATGTCAGGGTGGGGATTCGGGCTGATCAACCTGAACTTTGGACTGATAACGACAGATCAAGAACGTGGACTCTTGAGAAAGACTCTGGTAGGAGCAATAAGTCTTTTTATGAGAAGAACGTTAGACCCACCAAAGTAGATCGCCGATCGACTCGCTAACCCTATGCCACTGTATCAGAGTCAGCCTAGAATGATACATGAGAAATCGGGATGAGAGTGGGAAAGGGGGGGGGGGGGGGGGGG
>LS515079.1:35604-86441 GCA_900490845.1 Pristionchus japonicus | reverse complement strand
GGGTTACAGTAGACAGTGGCCTCCTACCGGGTCCTAGGCTTTTAGGTTCTAGGCCGGTTCCGGTTCTCAAGCCGATTACAGAGCTAGGTGGGGTGATTTACATGATACGGTGTTCACGGTGTTCAGTGATCCAAGGGTACAGTAGGCCCTGGAATGATACCCGGTACTGTAGGTTACTGTAGATGCGAAACTCCCAGGATACTGTATGTAGTATCACAAGCGCACGCTCATAACTACGAAAGTGCGAATGACACTTGTTCCATCTCTCAGCTATAAGAGACCATTTCCCCTCCTCCCAAGATGGGAAATTATCGACAATAAAACACCGAGAAGGGAAAGCTCTCGTATCGTCCACTAACATTTCCCAAGCCGACCGCCCCTCAAAAGAGTCGTAACTCAAGGAAGGCAAACTTTGATCTACCCGAAAGGCAAATGACCATTATTACGGCAGAAGAAGGACTGTCAATGAGACTATAATACCGTATCCCGTGTCTACCGTATCATCATAGTTTCAATCAATGAGAAGTACCCATAGGTCTGCAGGTACAGTATGCGTTAAGCAGTGAAAACAAGATCATTTGATCATCAACCAGCTTTATTCAAGGGTTGTACTCGATGGGGAGGTTCTTTCTGCGGACCATGCCGTCTCCCTGGAACCACTCGCGGCGGAACTGCTTGGCGGCTCCGTCCGGGGTGTTGGTCCACTCGATGGTGATACGGTCATTGTTGGTGTCCTGAGATGGATCGATTAGAATTGGATAGAGGTAGGGGCAAGGGTACGGTAGGGTTCGCATACAGCTGAGCGGGTGGGGGGTGGAACGATACCGTACCTCCTGGCCGTAGGCGAAGGCGTCGCAGGACACAGCGATAAGGGCGGCCTCCTTGGGGTCGAGAACTCCGGATCCGGGGTCGACTCCGAGTCTCTTCATGTTGGTGGTCTTGAAGGCCCATCCGATGCGGCGAGCGGAGGAGTTGGTCACCTGAGAAGGAAGGGTCACTGTAGGTCAAAGATAGAGAGAGGGTACGGTAGGTCAGGGTCAGGGGTACGGTACCTTGATGTGGTAGGTGTGCTTGTCATCGTAGGGGGCGTTGAAGACGATCTTGCTTCCGGGCTGGGTGGCGATGTCTCCGGGAGGAACGGACTGAGCCATGTCGACGACTTGGTGTGAGGAGGAGACCGCGGGGTGAGGGTTTTATAGGGGAGAGTGACTCGTTTACCATCGATTGCATCCAGTCAAAGTGGGGGATGAGAGAGGGGAGGGATATCGATCTCCTCATTTGACTCGATTAGAGGGGAGGAGAGGGGGAGGATCTAATCTGTTGACTAGGAGATGAGATTCAAAGTGGAGATAAAGAATCGATATGAGGATCGAGGAAACACAGTAACTAGTATACCTATCGAGAACTCGTTTTTTTTCCAAGATAAGCAATCAGAATCATTAGCCTGAGAAGACAGGAATATAGTCATACCTATTTCCCATTCATACAGGGGTCAAATCTGAAATATGACTGTATCAAGTATTATCGACAATAGGAGGATGTTGTGACGATGCAATGGGTTGCAATACGTATTTTTGGTTAGTGCCAGCTACGATCATGGTAAACGAGAATTCTACGAGTTTTGGCAGTGAGCCAAGGACGCCAAGCATCAGTAGCGTTGGTATTTCTGAGAGGAGCCAAACTTCAAATTAAGTTGTGTCAAAAAGTTCTCAGATTTTTTCCAAGTTTCGTCGTTTTTGTCACCTCTGAAGTCATTCTTTCAGTATGGACACACTTCGTATTGTTCATAGCAATGCTTGCTTCTCAAGTCCCTTTGCTGCGCTTGCGGGAGGGATTATTTCCGTCTTTTCATACATTCATCTGCATGATCTCAGAGGTAAAAAGTGAATCTCAGACCCTCACCCCATTTCATCACACTAGAGTTTTTGTCACGGTATTGGAGTAAAAGAGAATAAATACTGTTGCAGTGCCAGCCTTTTCAATGATTTTCACTATTCTTGCCATCGCTTATGGGAACATGTTCAATCGAATGCATTTCTGGAGAACCATCGAAATGGTTGAGAATAAGGGAATGGTGATATATGTTTGCGTAATGGTGAGCAAAAGGAACATTTTGAACTAACTATATCAAAACAAATTCAAGCATACTTGTAGATTTCGTTTACTATAATAGTTGTTCCATTGATCCGATCATAAGATAATCAAACTCATTTCGTAGGGACTTCATCTACAGTTTTATGCCGAAGGATCACCTGAAGGAGAGCGAATTAGTAAGTTTAAAAAACTCATACTATTCGAGTTCGGGCAAAAAAGTAAATCGTATGTAGAAGAACTTATTAAACTGTACGTCCCGTATTGTGCATCTTCGCGATTCACAATAAGGCAAAAAATTTTAGTTTTAAGAGCTAAGCTGGCCAAATTCTAATAAAACATGAAATATGTTATTACAGGCGACATGTCGCACCTCTCACTTTTTGGGGCGCTTCTCTATCTCGTCGGTCTTGCTCTCTTCCACGAAGGATACTTCAACGAAAGAGATGACAATGAATAATGAACGCCGTGAAATTTCAGTTGTATTATGTTTTTATGAAGTTTTTTTCGAACATGTAGTTGAACTTGAAATGTGAAGTAAGACTGATATAGACACGACACCCAGGAAATAGAACTAATCATGTTTCCTGGCATTGAAAAGTAGATTTCTCTGATATTCTGCCTATAGGCTCGGCAGTCGGCATTGAAAAGCGAAGTAATCGATTGTTTCATTCCGCACTCTCGAACTTTCAAAGAGCTCACTCGAATCGATTGTGAGAGTTTGTGCTCCGAATGATGTTATTTTTTCGGCCGTAACTTTCTTTTGTTTTGGATTTAGGCGAACTGCCGGTTTGAGAAGGTCGGTATGGTCCATACCGTATGGAAAACGTTCATGTTCCTTCAAAATATGACGATACCGAGAACACCGGAACAAGAATCAGTCAAATGAAGCAGACTTTATGATTTAAACACCATGGTCTGAATGTAATTTATGTTTTGATTGCCAGGAAAGAGGGGCATGCAATCTTGACTGTCGCCCATTGGTGCAGGTGTCTTGCGCCATCTGAAAGTGGTTTAAGAGACCGGCTCCGGAAAAATTGATCACCCCCCGGTCATCGCTCCAGGACTTTCGATTAGAGCAGCAATACTCACATATGTTGGAGGACCTTTGACCTTGTTTACAAAAATGATGACGTCACTGACCGTATTGCGAAATGCGGCGCGCCAGGTGCGCGCCAACTTTGAAAAATGCATTTTCGCAACTTTTCAGCCGAACAAGCTAGAACCAAAATTACTTCAGCACTGTGTCAGGGTTGACGTAAGTGCACAGGAACACTATTGGGACCATTTTTAGAACGAGTCTGAAACCGATTTTAGGAGTTCAAAATGGAGATTTTTCGAATTTTCAGTATCAAAGCGCTAAAACGGGAACAAAATCTAAGCATGTGCATATACCCTACTCCCTCCCGCATCGATCCCACCACATATGAAGAGGATTGGGAAATGAACTTTTTTGTAAGGTTGATCTGAGTGGTCCGGAGTCCGTTTTTGGATGGCATTGTGAGCCCTTTCCCATCTAGTCGTTTCGAGATTTCTGGAACCAACCACACAACGAGTGATCCTAGGCCTTCATACGAATATTCATCACCATAGGAGCCGATTCCGACATCATCACTTTTTTGGACCATGACCCGGGGTTCATTTTCTCAGACCCACCCACCACCATGAACCCGGGGTCATGGTTCAAAACGAACCCAAAAAAGTCATGATGAAGGAACTTCAGTTACTGTACACCAATGTGTAGTACAGTGACCCAACAATCCACCGTACCCTGTATTACCGTAATCTGTCTATCGTGGAATCGTCAAATGACTTTTCAAAACACATTTCGAAAAAAAATTCACAAATTTTCAGTCGAACAAGTTACAATTTATTTTCATGATGCAGGTTAATAGTAATGATAAGAGTGTGCCGTGCCATTGTTTTGCTATACTTTTGAAATTCGCAGATCATGAAAGGTACTCTCAGAAATTCATTTAATCATTTTTTTCATTAATTATTGAGACAAGCTCTACAGCTCGGCAGAGTAGTATCGCGGCACACTCTAATCATTATTATTACCCTGCAACATGAAAATAAATTGTAACTTGTTCGACTGAGAATTTGTGAATTTTTTTCGAAAATGTGTTTGGAAAAGTCAGTTCACGATTTCGCGATAGTCAGATTACGGTAATACAGGGTACGGTAGATTGTGGGGTCACTGTACTAAACATTGGTGCACAGTAACCGAAGTTCCTTCATCATGACTTTTTGGGTTCATTTTGGACCATGACCCCGGGTTCATGGTGGTGGGTGGGTCTGAGACCATGAACCCCGGGTCATGGTCCAAAAAACTCATGATGTCGGAATCGGCTCCTATGGTGATGAATATTCGTATGAAGGCCTAGGATCACTCTTGGTGTGGTTAGTTACAGAAATCTCGAAACGACTAGGTGGGAAAGGGCTCACAATACCAACCAAAAACAGACTCCGGACCACTCAGATCAACCTTACAAAAAAGTTCATTTCCTAATCCTCTTCATATGTTGTGGGATAGATGCGGGAGGGAGTAGGGTATATCCACATGCCTAGATTTTGCTCCCGTTTTGGCGCGTTGATACTGAAAACTCGAAAAATCTCAATTTTGAACTCCTAAAATCGGTTTCAGACTCGTTCTAAAAACGATTCCAATTGTGTTCCAGTGCACTTACGTCAACCCTGATACAGTGCTGAAGTAATTTTGGTTCTAGCTTGTTCGGCTGAAAAGTTGCGAAAATCCATTTTTCAAAGTTGTCGCGCACCTGGCGCGTCGCATTTCGCAATACTGTCAGTAACGTCATCAAAAAACAAACAAGGTCAAAGGTCCTCCAACATATGTGAGTATGGCTGCCCGAATCGAAAGTCCTGGAGCGATGACCGCTCAAGGGCCAAAATAGAAAATTTTCTCGGAGCCGGTCTCTTAAGATCAAAGATCAAAGATCAATCATGGCAATGATTGAAGATGCGGTATCTAGACTGGTTGCGGTATCAAAGAGTAAGGTGACTGATATAGCCGTTAGTGACAAAGAAGCGGCAAAATTGTCAGTTCTCGTTACTGTAAGCTACGGTAGAGTACGGTAGGTAGAGTACGGTACCACATAAAGGTGCAGCCGAGAAACTCGAAGAGTCTGTGCGGCCGTCCCTGGGCCGGGTCATCGAAGTGAGCAGCCGGAATGTCGACGGGATTCTGAAATTATCGATTGCAGATACTAAAAAATCGATATAGCGAGAGAAAAACAACTGAAACTCGCCTTGGAGTCCATAGCGAACCGCTTGCGGAGCACGAAAACAGGGAGAATGAAAAGAGAATCGACTCGCCTCCCTCTATTTTTTCGATCGATAATTAAATTTGAAACGTGAGAAGGGAAATAGAGCGAGCACAATATCTTCAAAATCAATAAGTTACCGAAATCAACTAGATAGAAGATACTGTATAAGATGGATACTGTAGTCGATCGAGGAATGATTAGCTATTTCAAGACGTTCTATTAGATATGAGTGCACTACAGAAGACGAGCAGAGCAAAGTTCCGGGCATCAGATAGATCAAAGATCAAGATTCAGAGTCATAATTTATTGCCGGGAGGACGGTCTAGCAGCCTTCATCATGCTTCGATACAGTGGCCTTGCGAGATCTGTGAGAGTTCAAAGATCAAAGATCAAAGATCAAGTAAGTTGTTCCCACAGCAAAGCACAGATTACGGTAGGATTACGGTACCATTGAATGGAGCAATTCATGATAGCACCCCAAGCATTCTTCACGGTATTAAACTCAGCTTGGTCACCGACCGGGGTCTTGACGGCATTCTGAATTATCGATTTTCGAAGTGCTCTGAAATCAACAAGAAAAACAAACAAACTCGCCTTTGAGTCCATAGCGAACCGATTGCGGAGCACGAAAATGGGGAGAATGGGGGGGGGGGGAGAATCGATCTCGCGATTCCCGTTATTTTGCTCGTTCAATGATCAAATTGTGAATAGGGATGCGAAGAGGTTTAGAATCGATAAAGAACAGTATGGCTCCGAGGTTGTAGGACACATTACCGTATTGCCTATGCAGTACTGTGATTGACATTGATACAGTATGCCCTCGCTGGATTGTATTGATTCGCTAAGAAAACAGAAAATGGTAAGGATAAAGATATCGATCGATAATGCACGCTCTCAATCGTTACCATTCTGGTCAGTCTGTCGTTTGAATGCACGAAAGTACGAGGAGAGATCAAAGATAAAAATATACAACCAATAATTTAATCAAGGGAAAAGGCTGCGACGGGGGCTTGATGATTGTGCATCGTTGCAGGGACCTTGTGAGATCTGAAATAGGAATAGAGATCAAAGATCATCGAGGAATTATTTCATGTGGCAGATGCTGCAACTGAAGACGGACGATTACGGCACCATATAATCAGAATCAGAGTCATTCTCAGTATCAGAGAGTGAAGTTACTGTATGATTACGGTTTCAGAGAATGGAGCTACGGTAGGTTTACGGTATCAAATAGTTACGGTAAGGTTACGGTACCAGAGGATACGACATCCGAATCCCCAGTTGTACTCGTATCCTCCTCGAGCTGGCTCGCCATACGCGTGAAGAGCGACGTTCGGAGTGGCGACGGGATTCTGAAATTATCGATTAAAAAAAATCAATAAAAAGAGAAAAAAATCACCTTGGAGTCCATAGCGAACCGCTTGCGAAGCACGAACACGGAGGGATTGAGGAGAGGAAGGACCTCGAGTCTCTCCGTCCTGGACCGATTGACAATGGGATTAGAGCAATTAGGGATTTGCAAATGAAATATGAAATAAACCAGATGGGTCCTGCATGCCTACGGCATGCCCGGTGCTCCCTGAGAATGTAGGAGAATCCCCGCATCTCCCCTCTCCTCCTTCCTCTGTACACCCTTCCTCTGTTCTCTCCCCTCCCTCTACCCTCCCCTCTCCTCCCCTCTCCTCTCCTCTCCTCCCTCCCCCTCTTTCGCGATTCACCTATTTCGCAATATTTCGCAATCCTAAGTTTCGCAATATTTCGCAATCCTGAGGAGAGGCGCGCATGTGATGAAACTTGTTTACGATTTCGCAATGGTGGTCACACGCACGGACGGACGCACGGACAGACACCTCTGCTTTATATAGGTGTATGATTTTCAAATTACATTTCTGCCAGAGAGTATGCAAAGTGAGGTGAAAAGATCAAAGATCATCTCAATCTGTCTGTTATTTTTGAATTCCCGCGTAACAGTTCCCCGAACCAGTTGTGCTTACTCATTTTCTCCATCTCTCCTCCTTCCTTCTCACATTTCGACCATTTACTCTGCTTCTTCTTCTCTGACTCTCTCCATCTACCGTGCTTTCTCGCCCACTCTAACCAAGAAGGGAGCAAGCATAATGGGGAGTCCGCTCATTTAGCCGTGCGTCGTCGTGTTTGTTCTAAATCGACCCCTGAGTGAGGCTGAGTGCCCCTTTCTAGCTGACTTCTGGACCACTTTTCTCTGAATATTCGCTAGACTAAGAGCGTGTCATGCCGTGCTTTGGGAACCGTTCGTAAACTCACTTTATCACTCTTTCTGCTTTCATTATTCTCACAAACGTTCACAAACGTTCACTACTTGTCTCGATAAAATTTCGCTGGATTGTAGTCGTACAAATGGAAAGCTGAGCTTGAAAACGTCAACATTTTTCCTTCACGTGCTCTCCTCTTTCATCGCTATTCTAGCAGTTTCGCTCGAATTATTTCTCCGATCAATCATTGTACCCCTCTCGTTTACGTTATTGCTTTCTCTTCTCTGCGTCTCTCCATATTTCATACTCTCTTCTCCTTTTTCTCCCATGATTGAAAAATGATCTGGTGATCAGAATGGGCTAGAGATCATGCAGAAAGGAGAGAGCCAATTTCTCTAACTGCCCGATCACATTATTTGATTTCTCTTTGCCCTCGCTGAAAGAAGAAGATCATTTGTGCCGATCGGGAGCGCTTTCTTTCATCTTTCCGACCTGGGTTTCACGGGTTTCGGATTGAGTCATAGTTTACTTTTCCTAGCTCAAAGAAATCTGAATATTGTTCTTTATTTAGTCATTATTCGCTACCGATTTCGTAATTCGGCATTAGTGGTCAATTCCCATGTTATGGCTATTTCCAGCCATGGGAAAACTCTCAGCTGACTTCTCACGACAAGGAAAATAATTATTTTTGCAATTGCCCTCACAGCTCTGATTTCGTTCTGACCGTACGAAATGTGAGAAGCTATGGGGAAATCGGCAAGAGTGTGACGACAGTGTCCTTTCATAAAATGAATTTTTTTACAACGACTGCTCTAATTATTTTCGTTCGTGAAATCTATTGCCTTTCATTGATTAACTGAAGCTTTTTTCTACTCATCAATATCCTGCGAAGTTTTATGTAACTCATGATTTTGCCGCTAGCACAATTATAGGTTTTTCACCTGCCTTGCCAAGCTTGAACGGTCAGGGCTATGAAAAACAACTTCCCCTCCTCCTAAGGCTTGACTGACTCTATTGTTCCAATACCAGCCTCCAGCCTCACTTCTTGTTCGCAGTCACTTCAACTCATCTTAGCCATTCCTCACCAGAGGAAAGCCTGTTCGCTGTTTTTCTTACTTCCTTAGCTTTTGAACTGCTGTAGGAAAAATCAACTCACTCCGAAACGTTTGATTCCCCCGCTCAACTCAATTCAATATAATATTTACTCTGTTTCTTGACTCTTATTTCCTATTTGTTCAGCTCTTTTGTAGCATCAGTTCTCCTTCAAATTTGGCCAAATTGTACCCTTGGTCGAACCATCACCACAGTAGTCGGGATTCTGTTGTCTCAGGCCTGTGGTGTTGTCTTCTCATGCGCTGCTGCCACATGCATCCTGCTATTCTGCTTCTTCCAAATTTCGTTGTCGCACAGTACTACTTTCTTGTTTGTGGTCGTCATCTTGGCCTACTCACCGGTCAGAGAAGGCGAGAGAGCACGCGGAATGGAGAGATTCCGACGATTGCTTGTCATTCCTGTCTGCTTCCACACGACGACCGCAAATTGGAGTCCCCAACCATGCATTATTCAGCGAGGAGAAAGGGGTGAATTCTACAATTGGAGTCAGTCTAGAGGCGCTACAATTTGTATGCTTGTTGAATTTAAGCTGTACTTTCACACACAAGATTACGCCATAGCTCGCTTATTTTGTCCTACTGCTTTTTTAACATTGTTCTTGGTGCTACAAATATTGCCAGGTCAACCTGGAAAGGGCCATAAACCAGAAACCACGGGAGTTTATCATTGTCCCATTATCTATGCGTCAAAACAGGACAATTTGCGTCAGGAATGAGTAACGGTTCGGTCTCCATCAAGCAATTGTTCCCCCTACGTAGATACAGTCATTGGCAAGATTGTTTCCTGCATGGAATGAACGACTTCGGTCTACTGGAATTCAACGTTGTACCAAAGCAATTGAGGTAGTGCGTTGAATTTACTCAGTTGTATGCATCGGCATCTGAAAATTGTCTGATCCTGATTGATATGTCACATGTTCCTGTTGAAAACCGATGAAAACAACTCCCATACATCATCAATTCCGAGTCACAAATTTCGTCTCGAGCTGTTCCGAATGTTTGTCATACATCTCTCTCTCGCTGCTGCTTTCATTCGTTCCTGATCCCCTATTCATGATGGATGAATTGAGTTCCTCCCTGCCCTCTCTTTCTCTTCCTTCATGCTCCGTGGGTCAGAGAGGGTGATAGATCATGGAAAAAGTGAGATTCAGACACCAACAGAGCCTCTCAACAGGTGGTCTTTCTGCTGCAATGAGAGGAGGAGAAATGACAAAGAGAGAGAGAGGAGGAGAGGAATTCACACTTTGAGCCGCTTAGTCTTACTAATCGTCTCAGATTTCCCGCTCGCTAGCCTTTGAACTATTTTTGCGGGGTTAAAACGCAAAATTTTTTACGTTCTTGCAAGTTCTGCAAAAATTGAACCAATGAGTCACTAGCTAAGAGTTCATTCGAGTATTTCGCTATTTCGATTGTTGGTCCACTGCGCTTCATTGAACCGACAAATTAGCTAAATGTAGCCGGACTCGCGTTTCCGATGCATTCCATTCATTTCTGTTTCTTGTGACTTATCCTACATCATCCGATCCAATTTTGACCGGATTATCGCAATTTCCTATAGCTACTGCCAGATTTTTGATGATTCCATCCCACATCTTTCCCCTCTAGAGCAATTCTATCCAACATTCTTCGACAAGTCTCCCTCCATGCTAACATACTAAATGTGCATTTCTGATTCCCATCTCCATCCCATTCCACTCCCGCTTCCGAGAGAGGGAGAGGGAGAGGAGACATTCCCCTACATTCTACATGACACGCACTTGGGCTTTCCGGTCGCCGGAACTGGCCGGCTAGCTTTGGCTGCTCAGTAGGAATCTCCTCATTCGTCGTACTTTCTTGGGTCTCTGACTCTTGGGAGACTACTTGCCTTTCATAGAGCAGATCTTTGATAGCTGCCCACTCTATGAGCTCCTTTTCTTCGGCTAAAGTCACCAGACATTTCTGCGAATCAAAGATCGTTCAAAGATCAATTCGAGTTCACTACACCTAGAGCTGTCGACAATCGAAAGAGTTTGTCGGCACAATCTTGACTTTGAAATACGACGATGTGACTTCAACGTATCGCACTCCCCATTCTGCGCACTCTCTTGCTAAAAAAAACTGTGTTTTTTTCATAGTACGTGACTAGTCACATCGTTGACTTTCAAAGTCTAGTGGGTGCATCTCAAACTTTTCCATCATCTGTGCACTCGAAATCGTAATATTCAAGTCTCGCTTCTCATTTCCTTTCTCACTTTTTTGCAATCTTTCTCCCATATCTCTTATCTCTGATATTTCCCAGCTACTTCTTGCAACTATAATCTCCATGACATTTTCTCTCTCTTAGTGATTTTCCCGTTTCCCTGGATGTGATATCTCCTCTCTATTATGTTCGCTTATGAGCTGTAGCTGATCATTATTTTTGTCTGGTAGTCTGAAGGATGAATGAATTATTTTCTATTTATGAGAAGACAATCACCGGAACACTATCGCCCAACTCTTCTTTTAGTTTTCGTTTGTTTCTGAAACGTACTCTTTCCACGTTGAATTTTGCTTCGAGGCATCATTATAATTTGTCCAAATCTACTTGTTATGCTCTCTCCGGCTAATGATTATTCCCACTACAACCTTGTAAGCCGGACAGAGCCTCATTACCCACACTAATCCATTATTTTTCGCACGGTCGCGGGCACTGCGAAGCTCACCCTGGGAATTCGTACGGTACTTTTATGGCACTTGGTCGGATGAGAACATTCGGATGATAACCTACTGGATGAGCACTATTTGCATATTCCGTCTATTACATAACAGTTGTTCTCTCGCCCTCATTAGGTGCTCATCCAGTAGGTTATCATTCGAATGTTGTTATCCGAACTAGTGCCTCGTACGGTACTTTTTATTGGCTAAATGAAGCAGAATGGTCCGAATCTCTCAATTTTGAACGCTCTCTATCGTTCACTGACTACCGTACTGGAAATCAGGTTGACAAGAAAGGTTATGGGAATTCCTACTGTACTTTTTACGGGAGAAAGCTTTCGAGAAATGGTCTAAATCTCTCCATTTTGAATGCTCTATCGTTGTCGGACTGATGGGAAATCAGTTTGACAGGAAAAGCAATGGGGAAACCCTGAAAGTACTTTTTATGTGAGAGAGCTGTCGAGGGATGATCTGAATCTCTCCATTTTGAATACTCTCTCACTTCGCCTGACCTTCGAGAAATCAATCAGACCAGAGAGACTGTGAGAAAATTCCCTTTTTGTGCGTATTCTAGTGATTCTCTCCGAAGTCTATTTTCATATATTTTTTAGTGCCACTTGAATTCATTGCCATCATTCGAATTTCTGCAATATTGAGTCACACCTGAAACACAAACAATGTCTAGCAGCACTTTTTTGATGTACGATCTCGATCTTTTATGAACCAATCTGGTTTTTTTGTGAAAGCTAGGAATCTATTTCTAGTCATTCTTACTTCACAATCCCCTCCTTCATCCATGATTAATCTGTCTGTGATGGAGGCAACTTGCATGTCGCAATACAGATATTTTCGATGATGGAAGTCATAGTGGTGCGGAGATAGAATTCTTACAGAGTGCCGGACTATTTCTCCCAAGTACAGTCTCATTCGATGACGGAAGAGTAGGCGAGATAGCGTGCCAAAGTGAGAGAGTTCCTGGATTATAATCTCTCCTTCAGTGAAAGATCTATCATCCATGCTGGGGGTTGCACGCAACCGACAGAGAGAACGACAGGAATGTCTAATTCAACGCTTTGAGAGACATTTTCACACTAGGCTCTGATCTGCTCATCGATTTCTCCTCAGTCTTTTTCTGCATCGAGAACGCCAAACTTCACTATCCAACGCAGGATCGTTCGTTATTTGAATGATGTTCGAAACTCAACCCATCCCTCACCTTAGCATCCATCGAAGCTCATTCGCCCGCTTCTAAATACCAGTCCTCTGCAGATTCTTACTGAGATCTGTCTTTGGCAGCATATTTCCTCGTCTTTCACCCCATTCCTGTCGTTCTGCCCCCGATTTCCCACATTCCCAACGAATTCGCTTCTTCTTCTTATTGTTATTCACAATTCACACGCTTTTCCTCGCTTGAAAATCATAACAAAAATCCTCGCGTCGCTTCTTCCACTAGAGTCAATCAAATTTTCTCCTCATCTAACGTGATTTTCGCGGAAGAAATCCGGCATTCTCTGTGGCTTGTTCAAGGAACAATCCCGTTCCACCTACTACCTGATCCAGCTATTCTCCTCATCTTTGGACGGCAGGGGATTTCAGGCGGATTAAAAGGGTGGTGGTAGGAGGGGGTGGTCAGGGGTAGTCGCAGAGTCCCAAGAGGGGGGGGGGAGCTCCGCCCCTCCCCCTCCCCCTCTTCCCGACTCCCCTCTCCCTTCCCTCCACGAACTGGTTGCCCCTGCCTCTCTCTTTCTCTCCCTGCTGCCTCTCCTCTCACTCAACTCTTGTGCTCACACACACGCGCTCGCGTTTTGGCCCAGCTGTTTCAATCGCTCTAGTCATTTTTCGAACAAACAATGTTTAGGAAACATCGGATGCTGCTGACACCACGGCGGCTGGCCGCCGCCGCACTGCTGGCTGCGAGCGGCGCGCTCGCGGCCGAAGTCGCGTCCGCGCCGGACGCGTCGGTGGCGCCGCTGACGCCCGCAGAGCGTACGTGCCCGGTGCCTGCTGGCGTCGATTCTGCGCTCCATCGACGGGTAAGGAGGCTTGATTTCAGTCGATTTTCCTGAAAAAATCGTGGAAAGTGCTTGAAAATGCCTGTTTCAGGTCAAAAAGTGCCCGGCCTTCAAAGACGATCCGAACAAGAACTTCTGCTGCCCATCCAAGATTGAAATTAATGGCTTCTACTGCTGTACTGAAGTAATTTTTACGCTAGATCTTTTCCGTTCGTTTCAGTTTTTTAACCCCTTCACAACGTGTTGTAATCGGCCCATTCGCACACTATTTCACTTATCTGTGTGATGAAACGTACTTCTAGAGAATGCCGAGCATTTTGAGAGTGCCAATTCGCGAAACCCATCATTAATTCCAGGCCGAAATGCACAAGCACGATGCCGAAGAATCTTCTCGAGCCTGGAGGGAGTTTTTCTCAACGTGAGTTCCCCGTTTTAGTCTTGTTTTTCATAATTTCGCTCGCATCTCTTCGGGAATTCCTATTTCTCTCATAGAGAAAATCGCATTTCGAGCTCCGCGCGCTCTTCGCTTGTTTGTCTTTAGCGCGCGCTCTCATTTCGCATGCATTCTAGGCTTGTTTTGCAGCCTCTCGCGTTCCTATTGAATCAATCTCAGTACCTCGTATGACTTGCATGAAACCTATGAGCGATGCCTTTGTTGCCATATCTGCCGAACCATCGCTCACACAGATTTTGTCTTCTCTTCTGCGGGGTTCGGCCTCCTCTGGGACTTGCTGCCTTTTCTCTGGGAGAAGGAGGGGAGAAGAAACATGGCCGCTACTGCTCGACTACTAGGGTGAAAATTGAATCTATCATCGCTTCTCCCTTCCTCTCTTTCTTTCCCTCCCTTTCCCCGGGAAGAGGAGGAGGAGGAGGAAAATCTAGACGTTTCTGCCTGCGTAGAAAAAGGTCGTTCATGAAATTGGACGAGTTGGATTAGGTGGGACTGAGAATGGACGAGTCATCGATTCTTGGTCGAAAGATGGCGTTTCTGAACTTTCATGACTCTGAAGTGCCTGTAGCACAGTTCCTGTCTAGGCTTGTACAAAAGTGAAGAAGTGTCGGCACTTTTTTAGCTCCCCGAAAGAAATGAACAGTTTCACTGATGGGGAACTAGAGAGATACCGAAGTGTCTTCATTCCAAACCCTCAGAGCAATGCCAATCCCAGTCACAAGCTCATCTCAAAGACATCAAACTCTGGCGCCCATCCGTCCTTCTTCTAGGGTTTCTTACGAGAGGAGAGAGCCCATCGTCTCTCTTGATCTCTTCCCCCTTAATCCCCCGCTCGTTCATATTTCCAACAGGGGAGAGGACGTTTCTCTCCCATCTAGACAGTTTGCGTGCTGCGAAATTATAGCTATTTTCGAAACCTGACGAACGCTGGATGAAAAAAGACTTGACCGGTGCCTGTACCTATAGTGAAGTGGCATCGGGATCTCTGATAGTCCTCTAGATCGAGTACTCAAAACGCCAGAGCCGTAGCCTATTTCCCGGTTCTCTGACTGAATTTCGCGAGTCCGGAAACGGCGATTCGAAATCGTTCCTCTTCTCTGAGAGTGCATTACTGCACGATGTACTTCCTAAACTTATTCTCCCCTTTCCACGCACTTTCTTGTTTCTCATGCTGGCTAGATAGCACGCAGAAAGAGGAGAGTTCCTGTACTTGCGCCAAAATGCCGTTGCACTCTGCCCGCAATGTGCACAACCAATTAGGCTGCTCGAAAGATTCTCAGATTCTGAGTGATTGCCTAGTCGTGACGTAAGGAAGCACGGGCTTTGCTAACCATGACTCAAGTGCTAAAGTTACACCTTTTCTTGACGCAAATGCTCTGCTAGAAATAGTAGCTGAGTCATTTTTGATAACATCTCTCTCCTTTCATCACCTGAGCGTTCAGTGGAGATTACACTACGCTCCCAATAGACCGAAACTGCCAGCGAATAAAAGTAATGAGAACTGGAAAGCTCTCTACTAGAGATGGCAAATGACGAGATCGCTCTCCTGATTTCGTATGCTCTCTCGCTTCTCTGACCGGTGAGAGAGTGTGTGAAATGAGGAGAGTTTTTTTCCTCACTAGCTCTTCCTGCTCTCTACAGCCTCCTACGCAAGGAACGGCCTGGCCAATTTAGCAGTCAGTCTTTCCTTCTCTTCTCCATGTCGTTTGCTACGCTCCCTGCCTCTCTCACGGAAGTGGAGGGACTCAGAGACAGAACCGAAGGGTCTCTCGATACAGGATACCTCCCAGAAAAGACATCAACAGCAAGAATAAGCACTGAAAATAGTGAAGGGATGCGTGTTTTCTCACGCTAATTTGAAACTTGAGAGCTCGCTCGCTGTGCTGTTTCCGTGGAATTTAGTGACGGTCAGTTTGGAGGCAACACTTCTTTACGCACAGCGCGAAACTCATGTCATGTGTTCGTTCGCACCAAAGCATGGATTGTGGCGTATCCCATCCATTGCTGACCTCGAATACTGACTTGTTTGCGAGTCTTTCTCCTCCTCAAAAGGGACCTTTAACGCATCGTCTCCCCTAACGTTGCCTGATTTGGGGCCTCGTCGGGCAAATTGAGTTTGCTGAGACAGAGTTTGCTCTAGTCTAGCTCTAGCTGCCAATGCAGGGGGACAGTACTCTTGCTCAGTAAGCAGAAAATAACTGCTCGTTTAAAGCAATTTGCTAGGTCCCGAGAGACAAAATAGTTCATAGGTGTGGTAATCACCTCATTACAAATTCCCTAGAGGTCCCACGATTCTAGATACTGTCCTCATTATTCTGATTACAGAAATCTATGGTTGATGAACTTGCTTTACCTAAACTTTTCGCCCCCTGGGGCTTTCTCGATAACCAAATGCTGACTGAAAAGTACTCGGCACAGATTGAAAGTGCTTCAGGTCATGTGGTACTGGAGAATAAATTTAGAGTATTCGTCTCTCCATTTCCCTCGCTCTCTCACCACTCCAACTGACCAGCAATTCACAACACTCTCTGGGCACTGGGATGTGTGTTTTCAACCGCCCCCACCCCTCCGAAATTAATCACCCTCCATGCCGCATGCAACAACAAACAAGGGGGCGAGCGGCTCCGAGGATTGATAGCGACCGGCGAATGCTGTGGTGCAGTCGGTGGCGCAGTCATTCGACGTTTCCCAAACATCGCGCTGCACTAAAGAAGATGAATCCGGAGCTTGACCTCGGCTTGCACTTTGACTTATTCTTATTAGTGAGACGGCGAGATTTATGCTGTCAAGAGTCGGTGACTTGCAAGGGCCGGGACGTAGCCGGACAAGAAACTAAAAGCCGGTGCCGGCCCATAAAACCCGGCTCTCGTCTCGCACAAGTAATTAGGTGGCGCTGGCGCAGTAAACTCTCGTCGACACTAAACGAGCTCGGGAGAAGGAGATGAGACTCGTACACAGGTGTTACTACAGCCGTTTATTGGCTCGCCTATTTTACGGATGTGAAAGAATTGGTTCTTTCTTGAGGGGATTCTCGCAAGTCGATTGCGTCTCTCTGCAGCGTTTTGTCCATGTCGGTTCCTAACCGGAGGGCTTAGCAGTGGAAGAGAGTGATGGGGCTTACTTGGAAGCGACGTCCGAAACCCGTGTGCGAAATCGTTAGAAACTGCGGGGTTTCGGAGGGGAAAGAAAGGAATTCCGATTGCGAAAAACGCCGAGAGTCGAAAAACAGATCTCCGAAGAGTCTATTCGGATCGAGCTGTCAATCACTATCAATCATCGCTCTTTCTTCTATTCTCCTCTTCTCATCATGATTTCTGCCAACAGTTGGCCCTGTTTTGCTCGGCGGATGGCGTAGTGGTGACGTAACTTCTCGCCAGTAGGCTAAAAATGCTCCGATACGGAGATTTCCCTCACTGTACACAGCACGACTCCAAATTTTCCGCTAGAAATGCTCGCCGGAGCGCGAATAATAATGCAACGGGAATTGGTCACTATTTTCCCTCCTCCTCTTCCTCCTCCACTCCTATCTTTTTGTAGTATAGTATAGCTATAGCTCCCGGGGCTACCAGCCAGCAGAGCAAAGAAAACTCTCTGGCAGGAGAGAGGAAAAGGAGAATACTGTTATTGCTCGCGGGGGTTGCTCATACATCACCGGCCACCGAAAAAAGTGACCAGACAACCGTGAAATCGGCGATTCCGGTGCGGCGGTGGTGTACTGCTTTCTGCCATTTACCAAAGAACAGCGAAATTGAGATAAAATTGCACTGCGTGAAGTGATTCTGCCTTTTCTCAGGTACATTGGTGCGATCATCGCGTGCGTCGCCCTGCTTGTCTGCGTGAGCATCTGCGTCGCGTACGTCATCTGCAGGAGGTGAGGTTGTGTGGTGTGGCTCTTTCTGCCGTTTATTAGAACCAATGGAATCAGTACAATTTTGCACTGCGTGAGGCTGTTCTGCTGTTTACCAATGATTGATCACGAAACTTCAACCTTGCAGGTACTGCCTGAAGCCCCGCGAGTGTGGATGGTACAATCGCGAGGGCGAGAACTGTGAGTGGTGTAGTCCTTTCTGCCTTTTCATAATTGTTGAAATCAGGGCAAATTTGCACTGCGTGAGGTGGTTCTGCCATTTACCAATGACTTGCAGACAACCCCGATCGCGTCTTCTCGAACCGCGCCAAGCGGCGGCGGACGACGATTAGGTTAGTTTCGAAAAAGGCGAGAGAGTACGTGAAAATGAGAGAGTCTCATGAAAAATGGTTCATTTTCTGCAGAGAAGCCGAGCTCGCTGCGCAAAACGAGCGAACGGCGCCCGCCTATCGACCGATCGAGGGCAACCACAAGATCTATGAAGGTGGGCGGAGTTGGTCTTTGATCTTTCTGATTCTACCCTGCATTCCGACTCTAGTCTCCTACTGTACCTCATCCTTCCTCGAAACATCGTCTAATTGCATCACATGTCGTATAATAATCCGTAATTATGCCGCGCTTCTTTGTGAATTACCAATTGTGTCTGCGCTCTCTCCATTCTCCCTGTTATCTCGCCGTCTCTAACTCGTCTCTAAATCCAATCATCCCATGATTCCCACGTTTCTTTGTCGCATGCGCATCCCTAATTTGCTATGCAGCCAATCCTTGAGATTGAGCGAAAGAGGGAGATGTATAGTAGTGCTTCCCGCTATAGAATATGAAAGTGAATTCATACAGATTAACCCAAAAACGTTGTAGCCTGTGAGAAAGAAACAAGAGTGCAATATACCAATTTACATAGAGATTTTTTCATATTTTCCCACCCTTCCTCAATGCGACAAACCAATTCTCGCTATGCATTCCATTTGCCTATACCCGTCGTCTCTTCCGACTCCCCGGGGACACTGCCTAAATCAAAGTAGGGCATCGGGCAGGAAGAGAAAGAAGAAGAAGAAAAGAAGGAAGGGAGAAGCGCTTAATTGAATTGACGAGTCTTACTGTAGTCAGACTCGCGCTTTCCTGGAAGTAAACGTGCGAATAGGAAGTCGTTTAATTCCTGCCGAGTGATCTCTAGAAACGGCCTGAATTATTGCCAGTCACGAAAAGTGGTGCCAAATTTGTCCTTGAAATTCCCCTTCTCTCTTCTCTTCCACTAATTATTCAGCAACGTTTGGCTCACGCGACCGGACGTTTAGTGGGTAGAGAGATGGGGAGGGCAGGATATTTCGAGGAGTCAGGGATCCGAGTTTAGCAAGCAGCGAAACAAATTGTTCGCAAAATCAACAGCTTTGGACATCCCTTCTTGAACTATAGTGAAAGGTTTCGAAGTTAACTCATGAGCGGTACCAAGCCTATCATACCCAGGAACCGTTCTCGCCTCTACTATCCATGGCTATTTTCGCATTCACTCCACTCCTACTCTCTTGACTCGTCCCAATTCAATTAGCTACCGCTGCTGTCAAAATGGACGTCGTTTGTCGCCGCTCTCTCTCTTTCGCGTGCTCTCTCGCCCGCGCCGACCTGCGAAACGACCAATAACGTAGTGTTGCTGCTCGACTAGAGGATCCTTGAACGATCTCCGCAATAGACGAAGAACCTAATTGAATTCCCGGTGCATGGTACTGTTTTTACGAGCTGTTGCTGCAGGGGGAATATGCTAGCTGCATTTGAGGACAGTGCATTCTTGTACGACAACCTTTGAGCCTTTGAGGGTAATTGGATTCTGGACAGTATATCCTTTCTATGGTACAATATTCGGAGACTATGGTCATAAGGTCTCCGGGTCTCGGGGCCCCTAAGGACATTGTCGAGTCGGGCGAAAAATGGATTCCTCTTCATGCCACAGTTGATGAACCAGCCCCCAGAGACCACAGCGCCCATCAACAATTTCTGACATTTTGTTAGGCAAAAATTGAGAGAGGCAGGGGAATCTGAGCGGATTTCAATGAAATGCAATAGGTTTCACTCGCTCGATCTGGTTTTCATTCAATCAATCAATGATACCGCATTCCAGCCCCGCCACCGTACTCTCCGGCGACGACGTCTTCCGCACACGCGCCGCACCACCCACCACACCACGGACTGCATCACCTCCCTCCGCCCCAATCGATAGTCGATCAGCAACGGAATGACTGGAACTGTCTGATCGAGAACGAAGTGAATGATGGGCGGCCGACGCTTGTGCCCTCACTGCCGCCGCCTCCGTTCTAAACACAGGTCATCCCGTTCTAGAGTTGGAAGTACTGGCTCCCGACTCTCCCAGATTTGGTGTGTGAAATGAGTACTGTAAAACCTTCCCTGCCCCCGTCCTGAGATTGGCGTCTATGCTCCCATATTCCGGGTTATTCCAAATGCGAGTTGTAATTCATCGAGATGTGTTCTTCCTCCTTCATCAATTCCAGTGCTTTTCGCGCCCACTTGTACGATTCGTAATTGTCTCCTGCCGTTTCGTGCTTATTTCGGGGTTGGGTCGAGTGATTCCCGTTGAGTGAGAATTTCAAAAACCATGAAATTCGAAATTTACGGTGATCACTCGACACAGTCCCCACTCACCGTTTCTTCACTCGCTATCTCGGGTTGTTTCAGTTTTCATGAACGACACTGATGCTTTCTCACCCAGTTCTTATCACTGTTATGCAACTGATAAATTGGAAATACTACTCGTGCTCTGGATGTTGCAGCTTATCCAATACTGATAGAGAGCAGCCAAATGGTATGCATGCCTTATGACTCATAAGTTAGGAGATTTATGGAAGCTTGATTTCTCATTCAAATGAGTAGGCTGTGGAGTTCTCAGCCACCTCAGGACCGGAGAAAGTGTACTAGGTAGCTCATTCCCATTCAATGGGCACTTGATCTTGATGAGATCGTGCACCGCCCTCGCGTTAGTAGTAGTCCATTCACTTCTTTTCTATCGGGACGTCAGACACCATTTCTGGTCTTGCAGCACTTCTCATGCGTCAGTCGATTATTAGCATTTTATCATACGGTGTATGATCAAGCTGCCTTATACCGTTCTACGATCTTGTCTTGATTCTCGCATCGGAAACTTCACTATTTGAATAGTACCTTGGTTTCGTAAACTATCAGTCCGGCCTTCCTTCTTTCTGCTGCAAGGCTGCTAACATGACTACTAACATGACTTCTGGAGGCCATGAGCCCTCCTCTTCCGGCGACTACCGAGTCTATTACATTCCCTTCTACGAGGTCGCCTGACACCACTTCTGGGCCAGCAGCAACCGAGTCTATTATACATTGAATGGCCACGGCGAAGTGGTCGTTAAACGGGGGCAATGGGTGAAGTACCGAGTGGGAGAGAAGAAGGAGGAGGGAGAGTGGCAAATGAGAAGATGTTAGCAGCCCTCTTTCTGTTTCCAGTTAGTTTCAATGGATAGATGAGGGGTCGGACCGACTTTGCTGCAAGTTTCAGTTACTGCAAGTGAGCAAGACCAGAAAATGAGCACTAGGCGGAAATTCGTGCTATTTCTTACACAGATGTTGCGGCTCTGTTCAATTATCAGGGACCCAAAGAAAAATATCGGTCCTAAGGAAGAACAGCGGGACTTTGAAAATATAGCGGTCCTTTGAAAAAATCCCGGTCCCAAGGAAAAATGCCGGTCCCAATAAGAAATAGCGGTCCTTTGATAAAATAGCGGTCCCAACCATGAATACCAGAGCTAGCTGCAACGATTGGGTTGCCATCTAGACCTCGTCTACATCTTAGACAAAAAGTTGGGAGCGATGCCCTGCATTACAATCAAGCTCCCGTAATGCTGATCCTGTAAGTCTGGAGTTCCGCAAGTGAAACATCTCCAAATCGCGACACTAATTGAATCAATGTCTCCATTCATTCTGTGGTTTCGCGTGACCAGTAGGCAACTAGTAGCCTGACCAGTAGGTGGGAACTAACTCACCTACTGGTCAGGGTTCTCTGTACTAACCCACCTACTGGTCAGAATACTGATTGTCTACTGGTCAGGGTGCTGGTTGCAGGCTGGTCAACTACTGGTTGCCTACTTGTCAGAGTATTGGTGAACCAGTGGTTGGAGGAGTATTGATTTATAGAAGCATGGGTTTTCCCATACAGTAACCATGCCACACATGGTAAGACCATGTGCGGCAGTTCACATCCAAAAGAGTGCCTTGCAGAAACCGTTGTGTGCATTGCGCCGTGGCTCAATATGGGGCTCCGGGCTGCGAGAGGCTGCGAGAGGGTCCCAAATGATGTGTTCTAGACACGCTGGGTTTGTGCCCTTCCTGACCAGTCAGCTAATAGTACCCTGACCACTGGTTGACCAATACCAGTGCCGGCTGGACCTACTGGTGAACCAGTGGTTAAAACACTACTGGTCAGCCAATGGCTGAGGTACTGGTCAACCAGTGGTCCTAGTCTTGATTTACAGGATCAGCATTACGGGAGCTTGATTGTAATGCAGGGCATCGCTCCCAACTTTTTGTCTAAGATGTAGACGAGGTCTAGATGGCAACCCAATCGTTGCAGCTAGCTCTGGTATTCATGGTTGGGACCGCTATTTTATCAAAGGACCGCTATTTTTTTTTCTTATTGGGACCGGGATTTTTCCTTGGGACCGGGATTTTTTCAAAGGACCGCTATTTTTTCAAAGTACCGCTGTTCTTCCTTAGGACCGCTATTTTTCTTTGGGTCCCTGATAATTGAACAGAGCCGATGTTGCTACCATATCAAAATATGAGGCGCTTTTCATGCGATGTTCTATCTCTGAAGCATACTCGATCGAGCTGGAGAAAACATTTTATCGTTTCACTCTCGATCGATCGTCAAATCAAATATATCTTATCAACAACTCGTTCGATATGCAAAACATTTTTGGTGAAATCGCTAGGAGAGAAAGGGGAAAAGCTCGAAAGTATCGTCACATTTGATATTTGCGAGAGATTTCAGGGACCAGTCAACGTTTGTCTGACATCTGTCAGTACTGAGATTACTGTACTCGTATGGGGCTTGAAAATATTCGATAATTGCTCTCTTTGGTCTACAGGTCTCTAGAGACAGTCTGGAAGACAGCTCTAGATCGAGAAAGCCAGACTAAGTCCGATCCGTGTCTTTTCTATCACTTTCCAGTAGGCGATCTTCTCGGTTTCGAGCAGCGAAACACCTAGAATGTTTTATTATTAACATTTTTGAGACCAACGATCAAAGATCAAAGATCAACTCCCCACCTCGTGAACAGCGGTTTCGTGTACACATACAGCCAGATGCCTGTGAGCGTGACGAGCGAGAACTGAAAAGGAGGGATCTGATCTTTGATCTTTGTTGCTTGGTCTTTGGTCTGCGATTTGGAATTAAATTTGTGCTTCCAGAATTATTTATTCAACAGCAACAACGGATTCAACAGATCCGAATTTTTATGACAGCTACATGTTTTGGTTGAAACACAAATGAAATCGAATATTTTAATCAAACGAGGGATTTTCCGATATTAGTCTGACCTATATTTTCCATATATTTTTCATGTTCAACCGTAAATAATTGAAATAGATTAAGCAACCAACCGGAATGGCGACAATGCCCGCCGAGCCGACCCCGGCAGCAAGAGCGAAGACTGTGCCGACGACGGCGCCTGATAGAGGAGGAGCGATCAACGATTAAAAATTGAAAATGGGTTTTACACCGGAATAATTCGGTTTTTAAATTTTATTTTTTCCGCGGATCATTGCTCAGATATTCACATGACCTTACGTTGCTACTGAAACACATTCACAGTTTATCGTTTGGCGCCCACTCAAAACGAATCGTAGCGAAGTTCTCACCTGATGCCGCAGTGCCCAGTCCCAGTCCCAGCAGGACTGAGTCTCCGCAGGCTGTGAGTGTGTGCACGCAGCCGGGCACCTGAACGAATTTGACTCTATACTTTCTTCATGTTTAGCAATGGCAGGTATATCTTTTCGAAATGAAGGTACCTTCTTCGCAGAATTGACGCGTTTGTAGCGCTCGAACTCGGCCTGAAATGTGATTATAACTGAAAAGTCCAACCACTATTTTACTCATTCCAGTTTTTAAAAGCTATGAATACTGAAATTTACAAGTACAAGCTCACATTGATCAACTCCTGCAGCTTCTCGTGATTGTCCTTCTGGTCGCCCGCCTCGGCGATGATTTTGGGGTGTCTGAAAGGAAAATTCACGACCTCATACTACAAATCAAGCATCTTCTAGCGGACGAGAGATGGCGATTATCGAGTGAGTGAATTAGAAAAACCATCATTTTCTGAGCATGTCAACGACTTCAATCATTCGTGAAAGTGTATCAAAGTGATTCCCACTTTCAAGCCAAGATCAAATGTCAAAAGACCATCCTCACATACCACCGATCGCGGCAATACGACATCACAATGGACCTCATACTACAAATCAAGCATCTTCTAGCGGACGAGAGATGGCGATTATCGTAGATTGGATATGATTCACTAACAATAAATCATTCTTTTTTTTTGTTTTGCGCGTTTTGTTGTTTTGTGCGTTCATAGTAGAATCGTTCCCACGCAGATAACAAAATGTGATCTAAGATTAAAAGAAACATGCTCACCGATCATAGATTCCGATCGCCGCAATACCGCATCTGATGTGATCCTCGAGCAGCTTCTTCTCGGGGAGCATCGAGTGACCGCTCGTTGCCTGATTTTGATATACTAAAAGATAGCTTTTCAATTATCGAGGTTCTGATGATTCATCTGATATATGCAAATGTGGGTTATAGCGTTCTGTAACTGCACTTTCATTCTAGGCGTTTCTGAGGTTATGTTTACAGTGCCCGCTGGTTGCCTAAGACACAATAATTTGGTGAGAACACGTCATCCAAAAGCATCATGCAAAACTGCTCGAAATATTTTTTTAATGAGAAAAGATGTCAAGTAGAGATCTTCAACCTTCAAACGATCTTCAACCAAGTCATCAGGAAAGTATGAAAGACAAGTGAAACTCAACGGAATCTCCATCTCTGCGTACGAAAAAGAATACAATCAGAATCATTACTCACCCGATCCATCAACCGACAGTACACGATTTTCGCGTCTTGAGTGGCTTCGTAGTTGAGGAGTCTGAACAACTCCTTCTTATTTCTCTATCTTCTGCCGTGGAGACGGTGGTATGTTTCAGGATCTCTTCCTAAGCCCTTTGCAATGTTCAACAAATGACGATGGTTTCCGTTAGAAAATAGCTAACAACGCAAAAGTTGTCCGCGTTCCCATGAAAATTCGTTCTGACAGGTCGATAATCACCCCTCTGGTAAATGTAATAAAGCTCACTCACCTCGCATTCGCCTGCAGGATGTTCATTGGCAGCGGCATCGAGGAGGAGTCGAAGGTGGCGGCGTATTCCTGCAGCGATTTGTCGATCGATTATCGATTATTGATTATTAATTGATCGATTATCGATTATTGATTGATCCTGTTTGTGCCCGTGATCTGTCGAAGATGCATCCATACAATTGCGTGTACATTCAAAAGCCTTCCACAAAAGCTCGTCTGAGCTCTAATACAATCTTTGCCTGTTTTCAGTCGTCCGCATTATTAGACACGTTAGTGAAGAAAGCATAAGTATAAGTAATCACAGAATGGACTGGCTCTCGATTTTTCAGATTGTATGGTAGAACAATGACTCTCCAGAGTTTCTTGGACTGAGTAGTATGATACCTTGAAGTACTGGATCATTCTCTTGCACGTCGCCGGCTTGCCATTGACGATCTTCGGCTTCAGTGCCTCAGGAGACAGCAAGGACATGACCATCTTGCGTATTTCTTCTCGAAATACTCCGCGGAGTTCTGAAAATGGATTCAACCTAACTTAGCCTCATCACCGATCTAAAATCTGCTCGATACGAGCTATCAGAATACATACTTAGAAGAAATCAATATCGTACCTTTGACATGCCCCCTGAACGAGTTCCTCTCGGCCACTCGATGGCCGGGATGTGGAAGCAGGTAGCAAATTAGTTCATTGAAGCAGGATGAGAGCTGGTCTCGAGTGGCTCGGAGTTCGGGTGCTTGATCGGGTGATGTCTGAAAGATGTCCTAATTCAACATAGAAATTTTATAATGTCTACATTCACCGTATTGAAGATTTCTCGGATCTAACCTGTTTTCAAAATGTACTGAAACATACCCCCTTTCTTTTCCTCATAAGCAAACTCATCCATTGATCTAACTTTTTTTTATTATCATTTATAATTTTTGAATCGTTCATGCCACACCAATTGAAGGAATTGCGCAATCCAGGACCTTCCTGTAGTCGATGAAACATATTTATGTTTTTTTCCCGCTTGTAAAGCCAAACCCTGGAAAAATAAACTCACGCTCAAAACATGGTCCATGTACTGACTGCCGCCTTCCTCTCCATATGCGAACTCCTCCGGTGCCTTGAAGTCGCGCACGCAGAAGCACAGGGACTGCAATCACTTTTTTTATTCTAATCTACTTCTCGGTTCGCGATCGCGAACTGATGCAAATTGTGCTAATCTGTATGCAACTTTCAGTACAAAAGCCCTGACGAGGAGGAGATGGGAATTATCAAGAACAAACCTGAAACGGTGTTCCAAACTGCCGTGCGTGTTGTGTTGCCAGTCGACCGTACTCGACAAAGAGGGAGAGATTCTGGAGCGCGTCTTCCTGCAGAGGTTACGATAGTTACTGTGATTTCCGCTATTTATTACCGTTTTTATACTGGGACAAAAATGTTGTCAGATACAAAACAAATTCATTTGAAGGAAATTGTAATTTTCTTCCTTTTTTGATCTGCCGAACTTGCCCATACTGCCTAAATATCTAAATTAAACGAGGAATAGAAGCGCTGAAACACATTTTATTAGACTTTCCCGATATTGAACCTCATCATCAAACTATTTTCTATCACCTGTATAGCATCGACCACATTGTAGAGAGAGCTGACGATGGCGGATAGTTGAGAGCTTTCGGTCCCTAGCAATGCGTAACCTAAGCACCCTAATGGCCCTAGAGCCTTGACTATACTAAGGTCTCTTATGAACTCTCGTGAGCACACATGAATGCGTGCAACGAATGGAGTTAGTTCGATGCTTTCAGCTCCTAACAAACACTACCCAAGACAACCTAAGGACCATGAGGGCCCTAATGAACCTGATCACCCTAAGCAACCTTTGTGAGCACACCTGAATAGCATCGACCACATTGTAGATCTGCAACGAGCTGACGATGGTGGAGAGCGCGAAGATGGTTGTGCATTGCTGGAAATAAGGAGGATTTCATCATAATTATTACTCGTATTTATCATAATCGGCATTTTTCGCAAGAAGGATAAGGTGAAGGTGGTAGTGTTTTGCTGGAAAATATTATTATTATTTTATTGGAGGAGGTGCAGGAGAAGTATTGATCTGTCGATAAAGACTATTGGGAAGAATGCGTGTTGAAGCGTATTTTGCATTGCAATCGCAGGAAGGTCATACTGCACTGTGCTTCGGCCGCTTTATGTGTGATAATGTCTGATATGTTTAGTACCTGGTAGGTCGACTGATTGTCAAACGCTCCTTGCGTATCCAGTAAGACCACAGCCAGGTTCTCTCCCGTCGGCGACTCGATCATGATCGGCTCACCCCACATCCAGATGCCGACCTGAATATTGAACATGAGAGAGATAAAAGATTATAGTTCAAGTTATGGTTCAGGGAAGTTAGCCACCATTGCTGTGTTTCGCATACAATGCCTGAAGAACGCGAGCTGAAACGCAGCTGAGAAGCATTCCTCAACCTAGTGTGGCATTAACAATCCATCGATTTTCAGAGGGACAGATTACTAAGGAACGCTGAGAGTCAAAGATCACAACTCACCGTGTCCCTCTTCGCGCCGCTTCTCCAGTGGAAGCCATGCACCTGCACTTCCTCGCCCAGCCAGTCGAGCGGCGTGTCATTCTGAAGAAGAGAGGTATTGAAGATCAAAGATCATTCAAGATTATTGAAGTTTGTATAAGTCGCAGTTAGATAAAAATGAAAATGTAGAGTTGACTAGTTTATTACCCTCACTTTCGCGGCATTGCGGGTGAAAACTACCTGTTGTGGCTATCCCGTAACTAATAAAAACATGACTAAGAAAACGAGCTATGAAAACGACATTCTATGTTTTCCCGTTCGATTTCGAAAGTAAGTGAAACAGGAAGTTAGGAATTCGAAGTTTTCATAAGGCAAATGATTGAAAACAGTCCCATTTCAACTGCGAACGCATACACCAGTCGCTTGATAGGACGGGGCAGAAATGTGTTTCAGCAGCATTATCTCTTCTTGAGAGCAGCGATTCTTTCAGTATGTTTGCTCCACTTCTTTTGCAAAAAATAAACTTTTCCGAAGATAAACATCTTCCCGATTGTCAGTCAGCGTACTTTAGAGACGTACTTGTTGTGACTTCTGATTTGTAGGAGAAATTCTGAGACCAAAATTACTCTTCCTTATGCAATTTCGCCTGCCAAAGAATTCGCTCAGAAGAGAAACGCACCTGTTGTGACTTCTGCAGTGCGTAAAGATACTCCAAAAAGTCTAACATTTTCAATGGTTGTCTCTAACTTTCCTTTTTCAAATACTTTCTCCCGAGTAAGAAACAGTGTATTCGTACCTGCTGTGACTTCTGCAGTGCATAGAGATACTCCAGAAAGAAGTTGAGCAGGAAGCTCTTGCCCTTCCTGAACGCGCCCGCAACGGAGATGATGACCACCTGCAGGATTATTTATTGATGGGAGAGGATCTGAGATCAAAGATCAAAGGTCAATGATTGTGGATTTTAAGGGTTGATAAAAGACCAAAGTGCGACTAAGATGATGACGACCTGAAGGAATATTGATTGATTGGAAGAGAGATCAAAGTTCAAAGACCAGTGATCTTATTTCTCCTCGTTCTATATCGCACAGCGTTCTGACCCCCATTGTTTCCTCCAGACAAGGGTGAACAATGGGATTATCTTTTTGAATTTTCCCGCGAAACCGTAATCGAACTGCAAAATTGACTCGAAATTTAAGACGTTTGTGAAACGTAACGCAATTCTCTTGATCGCTTTTGTAACAAAATGAGAATCCAGATGCGTTTCAAAATTCCTTTAGAATCCTGAGCTTGCAGTTCCGTTATGTGAATCCTGACCCTTGTCTGTCGGGATAGAACGCTGTGATCGGCTTCTCGTTTTCTTGTATTCTCCTCTCTTTCCCCTGACTAAATTTGGAACGACAGGCAAATGCCGCCTCTCATCCCAACAGTCTAGATCCGCTCTACCGATAAGCCAAAGGGCATTTGCCTTTCGCTCTTTCAGCTCAACGATTTACGGCTCTCAAAAAGAGGGAAATATGCCTTCATGTCTCTTTTTCTGAATCAGCTGATTCCATGGTCAACCTCAGAGCGTCATCTTTATTGATTTACGACTACCATAAGATCACTGATCTACATCGGCTAGTGGCAAAAAGTCGATCGTGATTGACTGCTATCCTTGATGAAGAAGGGAGGGACAAATGGGATGGGATAGCTAGCGAACTCTCTCCATTCCCCATACTCTCTCGCTCTCTCTGACCAGCAAGTTGGCTTGCGAGTGAGAGAGAGAGTCAGTGGACGGATAGCGAAGAAACTTGCTAGGTGTGGTCTGGGCCGCGCGCCTTGGGCTTCGAAATGATAATCCTTGGAACATTCCTTCCCTTCTCTCTCATTCTCCCAATGACTTGTGACGTAACAGAGAAAGGACAAACGAACGATCCTAATATCGCGTGCTATCTATGCGAGTCAAGGACGTTTGTTCTGAACACGATGTTTCCTTGGAAGGTTCAGACTCAAAGAGCCAGTAGTGAGCATATGGAATCAAATTGGGTATGGGTATGCACTGCAGCGTACGATGATCAGTAACCACAAAGACATGAACTTTCGAAACGTTATTGCTTCGCTGAATGCTTCAGTTATGCAGATTCGCTGTACGAGAGGCTGAAGGCATCAGCAACGATATGAATGTGATGTATTTTCGAACTTTATTGATATGGCCACGCCACTATCAGGCTACAGAGACGTTTTTGCTGAATGCCGCTGTGATCGTAAACAATCGAGCCTATGCAGAGAAAAAGCGATCATTGTGACGGATCGAGGGCTGTGACAGCTATGGAATGTCAATGAATGCCGGGAGTGTAACAGCGCCTTGAGACAACGCGATCGAGCAAAACACCGAAGAAGCGCTGATATAGAGATTGTGTGCCAAACACAGAGAGTGAATGGCTCAAAACACCCTCGGGTGATGAGAGATACGGTTCGGAAGATCGCAAAAATATGCATGCTGATCGATAACACACACAGCCAGCACGATAAATATAATCAAAAATAAATCTATGAATTTCAGGGAAGTCGTGGGCATTTCTCGAATCAGGAATCGGTTGAGTTTCACTCGGGTTTTTGAAATGAATGAATCTTCTAAGTAACTGATTTGTGATGGGACTTCATTATGAAAAAAAATTATCTTCGTCGCAGCACTCTTTGTAGCTTCAGCAGAAACCATCCTTCACAGGCATGTATTTCACTCCAAACCATCGAGCATATCTGGCATCTATCCAAATCCAATCATTCCAAGCCATAACTTCGCTCCAAACCAGCGAACATTCCTCCGCACTCCATCAATCTCTCCCCTCTTCTCCCCTTTCCCATTGTTTCCTCCGCTCCTCATCCCCTCTCCTCCTTAGGCGATCCGTCCTGGGAGAGGAGGAGGATCGGCAAGGATCGCGGCGAAAAACGGCCCAAAACGCGGGATAACTCTCTTTTGGGGAGGCGAGATAGCACGCCGATTCGAGAGGGCGCAGAGAAGTTAGAGAAAAAGGGGACAAGCTCTGCTTCTCGAGCGCACAGCAGCGAGATAGCAGGTGCTTTTGAGAGAGTCCAGAGAAGCTAGAGAGCTTATGGGGACGAGATAGCATGCCTTTTCAAGAGAGGAAAGACAATGCTGCCGGGCGCGTCCTAGAGCCTGGCCCCACCCATCGCCCAGCTCGGGTCGCACTATAAAAGGCCGGCCCATCGCTGGAAAAGACAGGAACCAATCCTCCTCTCCATTCCATGGATATCGACACCAAGATTCGAGCGTACCGATTCGTCGGTTACGCCGCCGTCACCTTCTCGGTTAGTTTCTGTTTCATAGCCTTACCTTAGCCCTAAGGAATCCTGAGCTTAGGCGCCCTTCACGCCTTCTAATGCCTTTAGCATCAGAATTATATCGAACCTTACTATCCACTCGACACTACTGTAGCATTACCGAACCCCCTCCCCTTGCTCTACCGTACCCAATACCGTATCCTGCAGGCCGTCGCCGTGCTCTCCGTCTGCATCACGCTGCCGATGGTGTACAACTACGTGCACCACGTGCGCCGCCAGATGCACGCCGAGCTCAACACGTGCAAGGTAAATATTTGAATTTCCCGCCCAAAAACATACATTTCAAGCAGTCTAATGCAAATTTCGACAGGGGAGCTAATTATTCTGAAAAATGGCGCCAATTCAAAAATTCAAATTGCAGGGAACCGCCCGCGACGTGTGGAACAACGTGTACGCCCTGAAGGACATGCCCGCCAACCGTACCGCCCGTCAGGTAGTATATTCGCTTACTTGGATACTGTAGTCGATCGAGTACTGATCTTACCGTGCCCTCCTGCAGGTCGGATACGGAGACTACCCTCCCGCCCCGTCTGAGGCCACCTACGGCTCTTCCTCCTCTCCTTCCTCCGGATCGTACGGCTCCAACCCCGCATACCCCGGCTCTGGTTCGTCCAGACCCGCCGGAGGCAACGGAGGCCGCGGAAACAACGGAGGACACGGCAACTGGCCCGCCAGACCCGCCGGACCCAACAACGGAGGATACACCTCCGGACCCAACGGCGGACACGGAGGCCACTCCGCATCCAACCCCTCCGGAAACACCAGGTACTGTATCTTACTGTAGCATACTGTAGATCCTAGGGGTACTGTAGATACGTCTACCAACAGCTTGACTCTATCCTAGACCGCCTAAGAATACTTTCGCATATTGTAGCTACTGTATTCCTCCTTATACTCTGCCTACCGTATCCTCACCGTACTATTTTGCAGATTCGGACCCTCCGGATCCTCGGGATCTTCCTCCAACCACGGATCTTCGTCCAACTTCGCCGCCCCCGCCCACCACGGTGGATCCGCCGACGAGACCTGCTCTGGATGCTGCCTGCCCGGTCCCGCCGGACCCGTCGGAGCCCCCGGAAAGTCTGGCAAGCCCGGAAAGCCCGGAGCCCCCGGAGCCCCCGGAAACCCCGGACGTCCTCCTCAGGAGCCTTGCAACCCCATCACCCCTCCCCCGTGCCAGCCTTGCGCTCAGGGACCCCCCGGCCCTCCCGGACCCGCTGGACAGCCCGGAGACAACGGACCCCAGGGACCTCAGGGCAAGAAGGGCAACGACGCCGCCCCCGGAGAGCCCGGACCCAAGGGACCCCCTGGACCTCCCGGACCTCCCGGAAACCCTGGACAGCCCGGAGAGCCCGGAGAGGACGCCAAGTCCGAGCCCGTGGTGCCTGGACCTCCCGGACCCGCTGGACCCGTCGGTCCCCAGGGACAGGGTGGAGCCCCCGGCCAGAACGGATCCGATGGAAAGCCCGGAGAGCCCGGACCCAAGGGAGCCCCCGGAGACTCTGGAGCCCCCGGAGAGGACGGCAAGCCCGGACCCGCCGGCACTCCCGGACAGCCCGGACACCCCGGAGAGCGCGGAATCTGCCCCAAGTACTGCGCTATCGACGGAGGAGTCTTCTTCGAGGACGGAACTCGCCGTTAAGCAGCACCTGCTGCAGCCCCGTGGTGTGCTGCTGGGTGCGCTCGAGCGGCGACTTTTACCAATCGTCGCCCTGCTCTTGTGCACCGGCGGCACCGCTCGATCACACCACCTCTAACTTATTGATTATTAAAATATCATGGCTGAATAAAGCGAGTGCCATTATCTGTCTGATCTTGAACGCAGTGAATTGAAAGGGAAAGGACACATGTGTTATCATCAAGTACAATCTGGCCATTCCTCCTTGTAACCTTCTCAACTTTCTCTTCTTGCCTTTCGGCATTCCCTCTTCATAAGCCATAATAGCGGCGAAAAAGTCTCATCGGAGAAAAGGAGCCCATTGTCCTTGCATGCTTCATCCTTAGCAAGTTCCAGCGAAAGGAGAAGAGGGAAGAAAAGGGTAATGAAAGATGATAGGATTGGAACCTGCTCGGCTCACTTTCCCTTGGTTGGAACTTGGAGTGTTTTCGAGATTATTTAAAAGCTTGGAGATTAGCTTGGAGATTCGAAAGTCTAACTTTGACATCAATCACGTGAACCAATAATGTTTCGACTATACAATTTCGCCCGATTGTATCTTGAGATGATTGGATAGGATAGCTTCCTGAGAGCGAAATGCGATACCCCTAACCAACCTCCCTATTCTGGGGTGGCTCACGCTTCAATAAGAAAGCACGATTAGTCCAATTCTTTTTCTTCGAACGGTTGGAAAGGGGAAATGTGAAAAGAGGGGTTTGATGTGATTGTGAGAGGCATTGAATTTTTTTTGAGAGGAAACGCTTTGCCGATTGAATTGTAGAACATGTGATTTATATAACAGTGGTTTGAAACATACAACTTCCCACATTCACTTTCCTATCCTGATTTTCCCAATGAATTTTCCTGGCAAATGTGATTTGGAGAAAATTTGTGGGTGGCCACGCAGGACGCTCACCTTCCTATTCTGAATGGCCGAATGACCTAGCACGGATCGCAGCCCATTCTCGTTCAGCCGGAAGCGATCCCCGTTGGCTGATGGGACGAGGATCTGGAATGGAGGAAAGAGTTCATTAGACAATCCACATTTCGATGACTGATTGCTAGCATCGCCAAGGAAACAGCGTTTTTTTCCGAAGTTTATGGTGATAAATTACTTCATTCGGAGTCCCAGACCCATTGAGTGTTTTCAAGTTTGAATTCATTTGAAATTGGAGCGAAACATACAATAACAACGCGAGCATCACAATCGTTGCAGTTCTTCTCAGTTATGTTTCACACAACCGCAAAATGTGACACAGTCTTTCTGTTCGCAGTCATGATTGGTCTATTTCGACAATAAATACCTCTTCTCTCATCTCATTGCCCTCGGTATTTAATTATTTCGCTTTCACCTCACCTGCACCGGCCGTATCTTGTGCCTGTTCGTGATCTGGTCCTTGGTAGTGAACTCGGGCTGGAATTATCAATTGATTTCACCATATTTTCAAACTCTCTGGAATGCTTGCCAGAATCTGATAGAATTGGACGCCCTAATGATGATAGGTGAGTGAACAGAGAGTCAGTAATGAGAAAAAAAAGAAAGAAAGTGCGGATGCTTACCTGGAAAGGCGCAGTGAGGTCGAACTCGAACGACATGGTTTGATCTACCCGGCTGAAATAGAATTGTGAATACGGTGAGGAAAAATAGTGGTATCGCGAACTGACTTTTATCAGAAGAATGACAGATACAAAGCAAAATAGGCTCGGAATAGTGATGAATCGCGAGCTGACTAAAATAGCTCCTCAATAGATGAAAAAGTGATGTCTGAAACCCTGAGGCGAATCAGGAAAATTAACGCGTTAGCTAGTCATGGAATCACTCGCTTTTAGACGATTCCGGAGAGAAGTGAGGAATGGATGAGAGGTGCAAGGTATTGTAGACGAAATAAGCTATTTTTTTGCTATAACTGTTGATTTTTTGGCTGATCCCGCTCATTCTAGACATCAGGTCGCACTGTTTTCCAATGGAAAAATCGCCGAAATGAGAGGCAACCGAGATTCCTGCCGGCTCATTTCCTCTATTGTCTCTCCCTGCCTTTTCACACACACTGGAAGTCCGGAAACGGGCCTTTCGTCTCCATTCTACGATCTATCTGCGGCTAGAGAGGCGAGATAGTGTGCAAAACGAGGAGGGTACGTTGAAATGCTGTGGGGAAAAAGGCCCAAATGAGGCGTAAACCGCGGCGACCTCTTAGGACTGGGGTTGGAATGACTAAATAAAGAGAGAAGAAGGAAAAGGAGAGGAAAGGTAAACACGCTGAAGGGCGTTGAATGGAGAAGGAGTGATGAATGAATGAAGCCGTACGTGGAATTAATCTGGGGAGTATCTGAGTGGCTTTGAAGCACAAATTTCTTGACAAGTAAAGATCAAAATTCATACAATCAAACAAACTTATAAAAAACTACAAGTAGGCATCGTCAAACAACTCACCAGCAACTGAAACAAAAAAATCTGCCAGACAGTCTAGACAGAAACCCATGGCTACCTCAGAACGGTCCCGTCATTACAATGAAATCTGGAAGCACTTCAGTCTAATAAAAACAGACGGCGGGACATTAGATCGAATTAGTCCTCTCCACAACGAGAAGAGAGACAGAGAGGGGAATACATTAATGATCACGCTAAGTCATCCGGGATTCCTTTTTATTGCGCATCTCTGGCATCTCTCTCTGGTTTCCGTACTAGCTCAGCTGAGGGTCACGTAGCACTAGGATGCATCCATCGATTAAGGGATCCCCGTTTTGATAAGCACTGATTAACTGAGGTCCCAGATTGCCGTAGACGCTATTAAGAAGCATCCAAGACAGAACATTGTTCTTGATTTATTATGTACCAGCAGTAATGGAAGCTCTGAATTCGACAATCTTTGTTTTCAATGAAGAATGTGTGAAACACAACTGATTCAATGAGGACAGGCTGTTCATTAGGTTTCAAGTGATGTGCGAAATAGACTGAAGACTGCTTAAAATGATCGCATCACTCTCCGAAATGATATGAAAAATATATCGTGCTCGTGCTTTACCGATTACATCGAAAATCTAATGTATTTCCTCTAAGAACATCGCAGAATTTTTCAGAACAGTTGTTGTTGATGATTCGCTGCGAACTTTTGAGGAACTCTTTCATGACGCCTACGAGTGTTTGATTCATCATTTACAACTCTCCATCTCTAAAGATCTATCACTCCTAAGACAGAGTGGCTAACGACAGGAGGTTCATTCATTAGTATCGAAATAGTGAGGGGCTTCACTGAAGCCATTCAATGAGAGCACAGAACTAGGGGAGAAGGGACAAGTGGGTGCTGTTACTAGCCTGCTTAGAGAGGCAAATAGACAGTGCGAATTCTGTCGAACTCTCGATTAAGATTGTCTCGACATTGGAAGCGAACTACCGATTAGAATTGTCTTTAGACAAGGAAACGAAGGACCTTAGACCTCTAGGGAACAGAGGTGCCAAAAAGAATCTGATGCAAGCTCCAGCTTTGAATAAGAACTGCAATGAACGCGATAAGAAATTCGCGCAAGGGTCTCAAGGGAGTTAGGGTAGGTCAAGAGGTCAGTGAACTCCAAGGTTCTGAACCCGCTTCGAAATCGAGTCCCTTTTAGAACATTAAAAAGAAGATCACCAATATTAAAAATCGGAAAAGGGAACGAGTTGCATTTGTTTTAGCAGATGAAATTCGAACAAGAGAAGTGAGTCGAGATATCAGTTAACTCCGAGCTTCCTGAGTCCGATGCGGAAATAATGCGGAAATGCACACTGTGATGCAAGAACGGTAATGAGTGAAGGAATCTGTGTCACCGTCATATTTTCTGTGCTAATAAGATACATGAGTTATGAATCTATCCGAGCTGGGTACTAGATAAGCGCTAACAGCCTACGAACTCGTTCGAATCATCTGTGTGCGGACTCTGAGGATGTTCATAGTGAGTCGCTGTGATTTAGTCTTTACTAGGCATTCCTCTGCACTCATTTGGTTAACTATGGAGAAGGATCGCATTTCAAGCAAGGCATGGAAGATCATGACGAGGAAAAACTAGAACAATGACGATTGTTGAGCAAATGGAAGAGTTTTAAGGATCTGCAGTACATTAATGCAACCAGGTGGGCGAAACGTTCTAAGAATACTCCCATAAAAGCGGCAAGCCATCCGGAAGGAATGGGGCTACATTGACTCGTGAAGTAATCTGTGCATCCGGAGTGAGAGAGGCAGACTTTTAGATGATGAGGAGAGAGAAAGAGAGAGGAGTGGAGGAGAGGGGCAGAGAATCAGGGAAACACCACAGTCTCAGTCTCTGCGTCTCTCTTGCTTCCTCGATGGTCAGACGAGGCGAGCGAGCACAGTGGATGAGGAGAGCCGGGGCTTATCTGGGCACGGCGAAAGAAAAGCCGGCCCTTCTTCAGAAACGTGTGAAAGTTCCCTGGTGAGTGGTTGGAGGGTGTCGAATGGGAGTGAAAACAGTGCGAAAGAGGGCTTTTCGATCGAGAAATGATACCTGCGCGATTACTACGTCATCAAATTGTTGTGATGAGTAAAGCGTACTAGGATTGCTAGACTATCGGATCGGAATCTCCTCAGGCAAGTTGACAGTGAAAAGAGATAAGATATCAAGGAGTACTCGCGTGATAAATGCCAGTCCATCAACAAACAGTTTGTTGAAGCGAGAGTTTGTTGTACTAAGATGACTTCATCAACGGATTACAATTCCCTCGAGAACAAGTTGATTGCGAAGAAAGACAGGATATCGAGGGAGGAAAGGGCGAGAGAGGTTGAGGACTGAATGCTGTAACTTCTCTGTTTTTGGCCTGGATAACGACAGCTTTGAGTGCGCACAAGGTGGGAAGTGAGAATGGTAGGGATAGAAAACTCTGTGAGAATTGCTTGGGCCAGATATCCAAGAAGTGCCTAGAGAGGTTGAAGAAAGGCTCAAAAAGCGAACAAAGAAAGACAAGAACAAAAGAAGACGTGGGTAATGGCGTTGAAAACACGAAAGTAGGGGCATATTCAGGAGAAGGAAGTGATGGAATGGGAGTGGACTGATGATGGAAAACGGAAATCAATGTTGCATGGCGAATTTTGTGCATGTACACTGTAGAAATGAAAAAGAGCAATAAAAATAAGAGAAAAATGTAGGAATCCTTTCCAGTACTCCCAGACTCCTCCGCAAGGAAAGTAGCACCGTGCTCTGCGGCGGAACTGATTTCCACACGGCTCTCAACCCTTTTCAGTGCTTTCAGCTTCTCCAAATCAGATTGAACCCCTTTCCTCTCTTCTCGGCCCCCTCTCAACAATAGTTTCTGTTTCTGCCTTTCTCCCCCGCGCGCGCCGAAATTAACAGGAAAGGCCCGCAATTCGGTTACCCTCTCTCGGGCCTCTTTCACGAAAAGAAGTAGAAAAATCACAGATCGAGATGATTTCCGAGTTTCTCATGAAGTGAATGAAAGCATGTAGAAAGTAACCGTTGAAAAGGTAAATGTAAAATAAAAGGTGCTGCCACGTGAAGCGAATTTACAGTCATACGACAACGCTAGGTGGGACCTATTGGTAAGTAGAAAAGGTTGGAACTTTAAAACGATAAAATTATCTAAGATCTCAACACCACGCGCTGTTTGGCTTACAGCGCCCATCCCTCACCACATAAATTATTGCGCTAAAGCACGAGCGAAGGAACAAGAGAGGGTGGTGGAAATGCACACGAAAAAGCCAATCAGAATACCAGAGAGGTGGATCCATTTCCCGACAATACTGTGGAAGGGAGGAAATACAACGAATTGTGACTGACCGACGAGAGAGCATGTAAAATCGAGAGAGACACTTAGAGGTGATAGAGTGTGCGTAATGAAGATACGATTGTACGTATTATGAGCTCTATCGACGAGATAGTACACCAAATCGAGAGAGCCGCCCTCTGCGTCTCTGCCCCGGACAAATCGCGTAGTCAATCCATAGCGAAAGTCGTCATGTTTGCAGATATTTGCTCGCAGAGATCACTGGGATCGGCGAGAGCGGCCAGAGAAGCAGACGGTATGGGAAAATGGGATCCCCAGAGGACAATGTGGATCTCTCAAATCCGCACGCTCTCTCGCCTTCTCTAACCGGCGAGAGATCGTGCGGAATAAGGAGAGCGCTATCCGGAGATGTGAAGCTTGTAACGAGCGAGGAGAGAAACGGCATGTTTATTCAGAGGGAGGGTACATCTTCACACTGCCAGCCTACGAGAGCTTCTTAGAATCGGTGTTGTTGTTATTGTTGTTGTTGTTGTTGTTCTTTTCGGTGTTCTTTGCGTCAGGCAACTTCCGAGTGGCAAACTCCAGTTCGAGGCAGCACTGGTTGAAGAAGTAGCCGAGAACGAGGAGATGAGAGAGAACGAGACCCGATGAGGGAACACTGCAATGAGAAAAATTAGAATACTGATGAATCAATTTTCTTTGGGACAAACGTTCTACTACCAAACTGTAAGCTCAGTGTACTGAATGTGGATAATGATCTACTGAAACATAACCCATGCTCACTCAGAGCTTTGAGAGCAGGATCCAATAGATGCGAAAACAAATATTACTTATTCAAATTTTGTGATGAATTCAAGCTTTAAAAAGTTCGATGAGTGTTTGTATCGAAATCTTTCCGGTTCGCGAATTCGAGTTCATAGGACCCAACTAACCCATCGACGACGGAGAAATTCAGCTTGGCGATGTCGAGAAGGCCATTCATAAGAACCTGAAGTTATTGATTTACTGATCGATAAAGCTTCTTGCTTTTACTTTGAAAGTTAATGTTTTTTTTTCAATAAAAAGAAAGACAAAAATCAAACACCGCTTCATCTGAGTCCTAATGAGGAATGATTGAAGCACATGCGATTTCGAAACATTTGTGAGAGAAATGAAATTGAATATTTATCGAACCCTCTGCACGAGCGCATCTCCAAACTCCTCGCCTCCGAGGAAGTAAAACACGCCCAGGATTCCCGGCGCCACCTGAAATCAGATATCTAGACCACTAGAGCCGGAACCAGAACCCGGGCCTGATTCAGAGCCGGATATCAAATCCGGCTTTCATCATTCACCGTCAGGTTCATGCAGCACGCGAGCAGCCGCCGAAGCCACAGTTCACCGATGCACGCGCGGAATGCCTGAATATTAGAAAAATCAGGATTACTGTTCATGCGAGAATGCTAAAAGTCGCAATAACAGAATGACTGTCAGTATGTATAAAAAATTTTTCTCAACACATCCGGATGCGAAATCAAACATCGCGCGTTTCGTACGTTGATAACGGATGAGTGAAACGCATTCCAATCAGAAGTTTGAAGTTTTCAGATCACTGCGGTATTGTATTCAGGTTCACTATAGTTTGCTGATTGATTTGAGATTCCAGCTTCGAATTATTTTATCGTTTATTCAACGAACCTGGAATCGCTCGCTGTCCCAGACGTGCACTCCAATCCGCTCGATTACCAGCTCAAGGGCGGAGAGACAGACCTGCGATTTGTATGTTGTTGGATAACAAATGAAAATAATGCTAATCAACGATCAATGATAACTAGGATCACACTCATGGCTTTGTCGCATTGAGGTCTTCATATTGAATGAGCGAATCTATAAGCCCATCGTCTTATATGTTTCAGCGGGAACATTAGTCTTTGAACGACGATTTCTTGTCGATCACGTAGCCTCAGTGCGAAAATTTACCTTAATCTCGCTTACTGGTCGAGGATATTTTATTTGCATTTCAGAATAATAATACACAACATCACTCCTAGCAGAAACGTCGTAAAGATCACGATACTGATCCTACGCTTGCAATGAAAAAAATGGCACAGAAGACTCTTCACATGCGATTGAACCCTGTGGGAGGAAGACTGTTCGGAATTAAGAGTGTTGTTCGCTCGAGCGCCAATAGTTCGATCGATCAGTCGATTCCGAATTACTCACCCAGCACACGAACTGCCTCTGACTGCCGTGCCACGCAACAACTCTCCTAACAGAAACGTTGAGATCACGAAGCTTATCCTACGCTTGAGCGCGCAAACAAAGACCAGATGAAGACCTTTAGATGAAAAGAAGAAGTAGAGAGTGAGAATGTTCGGAGTTCCTCACCCAGCACACAAACTGCCGCTGACTGCCGTGCCACGCGACCACGATGAGGAAGGCGGAGACGAGGGCGAGTGGACGGGCGATTCCTGATTGCAAATACATTTTTTGACCGGATGATCTCCACCTGATGGTAACCAATTGGAGGAGCATCATTCGATACATGTAGTATAAATTCCTCTACCCTTCATAGCTTTTTCATAAAGAGTTAAATCGTTTTTCACTGAGAGTTGAAAGATTGTGATGCCTGTTAGTGTGGCAGGCAACACTCACCGGCTTTGAGATATGGGTTGTTGAGCAGCGGGATGTAGACTTGGTTCTGAAGTATTAGTTTTTTTCGACAAAATCAAGGATTTGCAAGCTTAAACACTGAAAAAGGTGAGATATGCTTACCTTGAGGAACGAATACAGTCCTGCATCGAAATGTCTCCACATGCGCGAGTATCGAGAGACGCGAGAGATGCAGATGGGAGGGGGCGGAGGGGTCATTCCTTGAGTGTCAGTGTTCGCACATTTGAATTTATGAATTTTTGAAACTCGATTGACCTGATCAAATCAATTCGTCCACCTTCGATCAACTTTCAGAGCGCAGTGAAACCTAACCTAACCGAGCATGGCTAGCTCATCATACATATTCAACTCAGTCGCATCACGTTTTAAACGGAAGAAGGTTGTTCAGAAAATAATTTTGAAAGTGAATTAACCATCAATCCTCGCGAACAGCGACGGCAACCCAAAGATGACGACGTATTTGATGTAGAAGTACTGGCCGGTCACGTAGGCCAGGGAGAACACTGAATGTGCGAAGTATTGAAGATTGGGAATGTACATACGGTTCATGATTCAAGGGCTAGCTCGGTTTGTCGTTGTAAAAGATATCTGTTTTAAATAGACCGGAAGGGGAACATTGCCTACATCTGGCTCAATCAAGTTTCATTACACTGTGAAACCTATCCAGGAAATAATCTGAAACGCACTCTGATATCCGTTCAGTCTCGAGCTTGTCTAGTACGCTTGCGGCACTCCAGAAAAGAATAGCGCGTGCGGGTAAAAGCATAATAGCTATTGCCCATTCCAGATGAGTTAGAGTAGAGGCAGAATACATTTTCTCACTCTGATATCCATTGAGCCTAGAAGTATTCGCTGCCTGCGACACGAACATCGCCCCAGCAGGGATGAGGTGGATGAGGAGGGTGTAGAGGGAGGACGAGAGGAGGAGACGGAGGGCGAAGAGTAGGTTGGATCTGGGGATGGACCATTCTCTACCAAAGTACCGAACCACCGGTTTTCTGAACAGTTCTTACATTCCCATCAAGGTTCAGGGGGTATGTGCTGTGAAAGCCATGATACTCAGAAATGTCGTTGCTGTCGTGGAAGTAGGTCAGAGTTTGTTCACAACCGCGTATGATATCAACTAGAATACCACATACCTCCAACTGAACGGAGCCTCCCTCTCCTCTTTCGTTCGCTTCTCGATCTGCTCGATGAATTCCTGTGAAAAAAACTTGTTCATTCTGATATTGAATGTTTGTACTTCCACCGCACACAAAAGAATTATCGTTTCCAATTCTCACAAGCACGTTTCACTTACTTGTGAAACTTAACGAAGGCATCTCTGCTGCAAAGAGTACTAACCTCATAAAGCACAATAATGATCATAGAGTACGGTAGGTAGGTCATGTAGTGAGCGATCGATAATCCCCACTCGATCGATAGTTTCCGTTCGGGGTTGCGACAGAAGGCAATGCAGATGTTGAGGATCTGATTATGAAGGGGTAATCCCTAATCTTTGCAGTTTCGTTTTGTTATTGCTCATCACAGCCTCTGGACAATCAGTTGGATAATTTCGCCATCGATATTAGCCCTACCCTGAAACATATTGAAAATGAGTTGAAACGAATTGACATTTTGTATAGTTGGATGAAGGGTATTCCTCACCTTAATCGCCCCATAAAGATACACGTTAAATTCCGTGTAGTAGGAGTATTCATCGATGGAGAACGGCGCTATCTCGCCAGCCTTGATGATAAAGCCGATGCAAAGGGTCCAGGCGATCTGAGAGGTCGAGGAAATTGGAGATCAGAGATCAAAGATCAAATACTCACAAACTCCCTTCGGAAGTAGGCTGATAGTCCAATGACAATCAACGCAAATGAACCGAGTGTGAGCATGCATGTGAAACTGGAAAAGGTCAAAGATCAATCAGGAACAGCTCAGGCGAAACCCCCTAGTGATTAAAGATCAAAGATCAGAGCCGTCGAGAATCACCTCGTCAACCATAGTTGCAGCACGGCTCCTGCTGCAATCTGCACAAGGCGAGCGCGCTCGTTGCTGAGGAGACGGTATGACAGGCTGGAAATGTAGATGGCTATATCGCAAAAAAAAATTGTTCAAGGGGTTTCCACGTATCGTCGTTTTCTTAAATTTTGTTTGATAACGGGAAGAAAGAGTTCACTGATAACATTGAGTATAATGGAATAAGAACGGACTATGAAACTTAACAGAATCAACTCTGCGAGTAAGATAATGAAAGGAACTGTCGCAAAATAATAATGAAATAGAAGATCAAAGACCAACTCACTGGAAGAGTGCTGAGTGCACGGCGTAGGCAACTATGAGACTCCTGAAAGTTGTGGCGATTACGTCATCATTACGAAATCATGGCTCACCCCGCAGTGCTGACGAAGTATTCCCACTCGGCGTCGGACGGGTCGACGGTCCAGCCGCGAAGATAGCTTAAATATTCGGCGTTCATTGCTACTTCGGCTCTAGGTCGGATGAGAACATTCGGATGATAACCTACTGGATGAGAACCATTTTCATATTCCGCCAATTACATAGCAGTTGTTCTCTAGCCCTCATTAGGTAATCTCATCCGACCTAGTGCCGCTGCTTGGAATGATGATTTCCCAAGCTATCTAGTCCTTACAGCTCCGCGATTTTCGTTCACGCAAAAAAAGAAAGACGTTGAGATTATTGGTAATGAAAGAAATTGAAATCTTACGGGCTCCTGTCGAGAATATCAACGATCCAGGCGCGAAGCGGGCCGGTGCATGCTCTGGAAACTTTCATTGTATTTCCAACTCAATGCATACTTTCCATATCACTCGATGTAAGAGAGACTGAAAATGCATACACAATTCGATGTACATACAAAAGTACAGTTCTACTAACTCATTGTTGCCAGCAGAAACCATACCGATACGCAACGTAGAAAGCTCCTATACTGTGCACAATCCAAACTGCGAATGAGAGGTTTAGCTCCCACTTGGGTAGAGGAGCGGGGTGGAACCGACCTGAAGCAACAGTTGATGTTTATCTAGAGCTGACGAAGAACAGTGAACTTTTCACTTACCTGGATCCGTCCTCACACCTTCCTTGATCATCTAAAGCGCTGAGCTGAAATAGAAAGGAGTGAACTGAATGAAAGTAAAGGTGAACGAATTTCGAACGCGCGGGTTAATGGGTCGGAGCAAAACGAGGGGCCATCTCAATTGGATATAATAGCGCATGGGCTGAGATGGGATGGTGGGAAAAGGTGAAGCACCTAAAGAAAGTGGACCTAACACGGTCAGGCACGAAACAAGAACAGGTGCCACGGACCCCATTCAACTTTATGGGATATGAGAAAGTGGATTGCGGTCCTTGCAACGAATCCAGTGACCGAGGTTCGTAATTTCGGCACAATTTTTAATTGGAAATGGTGCAAGCACCGTTGTTAGTGCGAAAAACTGAAACAAAAGATAGGAAGATTGAAAAATAAAGCGAAGAAAAATAGTAGGCATGAACTCTAGCTTAGAGTGTGAAAGCTGATGGGAACCGATAGCATTTTCCCCAATGATGCGTTTCTTTCCTTCCCTTTCAGTGAGATCTGCGATGCACTAGGTCGACTTTCCCTTTCAAAATCCCCTCTCTAGGTGTAAATAAATACTGGAAGTAATCATCCCATCTACAATTTAAACACATCGAGTAACAATTCAGGAACACTGAAGAATAGAGAAGTCTCTGATTTGACTAGACATTGCGTTGGCAAGAAAACACAACAACACGCTCCAAAATAACACCTCACTTTTCCTAATCCACTCTCCACACCCATCACCTGTCTCACTTCATCTCCATATTCCACCCCTTCCATCCAATTATCGATCTGTCGATCTCGCCCGTACCCTCCTCCCCTTCCCTCATTCGCCTTTCGCGCGCTCTCCACGGGCGGCAGACATGTCGGTTCGTCCTCTGTTTTTAGCTATTTTCCTACCGTATCCCTACCGTAACCTCACCATATCGATTGCAGAACGAGGGTGGACCGCCGCAAAAGCATGACGACGACTACTTCGGCATCAAGGCCGACCAGGACCACGGTACGGTATCGATCGATCGATCACCGTATCCCTTACCGTATCTTTAAAAGCTACCGTAACCTACAGTACACCCACTCCAGATGCAACACCACCAGCCGGACCCCCGAACGCCGGAGGCTCGAACTCGAATCAGCCCGCATCGGCCAACAGTCAGGTACTGTATCGATTGATCTACGGTATCTCGCTCCGAAATCCGAATCGATAATTCGAGACAAGTCCGAATCGATAATTCGAGTAAGACCGCTCATTGAGATGGAATAGCGTCAAAATGAGCATTGCGATGTAGTACTGGTACTCGATCAATATCAGCGGATTACGGTAACGATCGACAACTGAGTTACCGTATCCCATTGCAGAACAGCGCAAACACGAACACTAGCGCAACAACTAACACGAGTGCCACCGAGACGGAAACAAACAAGTACGGTATCCTCCTACCGTAACCTGCTATTGATTACGATGGTAATCGATACCTGAGGCAGGAGTACGGTATCTACAGTACCCAATTGCAGGGCCAAAACACCCACCACTCCGCCGCACAGGGACGACTCGCATCGAGGTAAAAGGGGATACGGTAGGAGTACTGTAGCCGGATCACAGCATCGATTACGGTATTGATTTTCAGGCCACAAGGACTCGAGCAAGCGCGGGCACAAGGAGCGAGACTCGAGTAGGCGAGGCGCCCGAGGAGGCCACAAGGAGTCGGGACGGGACCACCGCGATAGTGCACGCGCCAGCAAGGAGGTACTGTAGGGTAGGGGTACGGTAGGGTACGATGGGGGTACGGTAGATACTTTAGGCACCTCAGGGGTACGCAAGAGTACGGCTGGGGTACGGTAGACGCATTGTAGGTTCGGGGAACGGTTACGTTACTGTCGGGATACTGTACTGTACCCGCGATTATCGATCGTTTCCCAGGAGCTGCGCGACCACGGCGGTCACATCGAGGAACACAACCGCCGCCACACGCCCAAGGTGCAGCAGGCGCCCAAGGACGCCACCTCGTCTGTGATGGATGTGAGGATACTGTAGATACCGTAGTTGATGCATGATCGAGGACTGACTTTTTTCTCAGGACCTCGAAGAGATGGAGTGCTACCACGGCAACATCCTCGAGGACGAAGTCAAGTAAGTTGTACGGTGGGATACAGTAGCTACCGTACCCAGTCAGTTATCGATTCGCTACCGTAATCACTCAGTTACCGATTCGCTACCGTACCCTCTCAGTTATCGATTCGCTACCGTACATAAACAGTTATCGATTCGCTTCAGGACGGTGCTCAACAAGCACGGCGACTACATCCTGCGCATGGCCGTGGACAAGGACGGCAAGGGGGTACGGTATCCGGGATCGATCGATAACTGAATAATCGATAATGTCAGATTCTCGTGACCATCATTTGGAACGATGATTTCGTCAACATACCGGTGCGCGCGAAGTGGTTCGACACCGAGGTACGGTAGCTTGGGGTACTGTATCAATCAATAAATAAATCACTATCAGGGAGGCAAGGAGTACCTGTACACGCTGGACAGCAAGACGCGCTGCCCGACGATCAAGGACCTCATACGGTAGGGTTACGGTAGGGTACGGTAGCAGAGGTTACGGTATCGTATCGATGACTGATTGTAATTGCAGGAAGCACACAATGATGGCGATCCCGGTGATGCGCAACAAGGTCGAGGTAAGGAGTGGGAGATCAAAGATCAGGAAGATCAAAGATCAAAGATTAAAGATCAAAGATCACTTCAGGTCTGGCTGCTCAATCCGATCGCCAAGCAGAGTTGGGAACTGAGGCCCGAGAACGTGGAACTCATCAAGAAGCTGGGCGAGGGTGCATTTGGAGGTGACATTTAGGCCCCGCCCCCTTGAGGCCACGCCCCTCTATGCTCCGCCCCCTCGTGATTCACAATCAATACATCTCCCACTGCAGAGGTCTACTCGGGCAAGCTGCGCCTGCCGCTCAAGAAGTTCTGCAACGTTGCCGTCAAAGTGGTACGGTACTTCAGCATCGATCGATAACTGTTCTGACTACTGTAATCCCACTTCGATCGATAACTGACTTTCTTTTCCAGATCAAGCGGTCGGCCAACACGGAGGTGGCGACGATGGAGCTGCAGAAGGAGGTTTGAACTTTGACCTTTGAACTTTGACCTTTAATCTTTGATCTTTGATCTCTCTCAGGCGGCGATTATGCGCAAGCTCAAGCACGTCAACATCGTGCGCTTCTTCGGAATGGTAAGAAATTCTCGATGGATGTGACATCATCATTTGGTGACATGATTGCCTAGTGATGACGTCATCGATATTTGATCTTTGACCTTTGACCTCTCTCAGGTCGTGAAGAAGGACACGATCATGGTGGTGATGGAGCTGATCAACGGCGGCGGACTGGACAAGTACCTCAAGAAGTTCCCCGAGGTACTGATCTTTGATCTTTGATCTCTCCAAACTGATCTTTGATCTCTCTCAGACCACCCCCGAGGAGCGGACCGGCTTCGCCGCCCATATCGCCGCCGGCCTCGCCTACCTCCACGGCCAGGGCGTGATGCATCGGTGAGGAGTACGGTAGAATATCGTTAACTGATGGAGTACGGTAGCGTTACGGTTGGTTACTGTAGAGTACGGTAGTCTTTCGATTATTGATGAATTCTGCTATTACAGCGACGTGGCGTGCCGCAACTGCCTGCTCGACATGTACCGGAAGGTGGCCAAGGTAAACAAGAACAACAACAACAACAACAAGATCACAACACAATCAAAATAATAACAACAACATCAGGTGTCGGACTTCGGGCTCGCGCGCACCGGCGCTCAGCACAAGCTGCGTCCCGAGGAGCGCATCCCGATTAGATGGTAGGGTTACTGTATCATATACGGTATAAGTGATACGGTAGACCGATCAACTTTGATCTTTGATCTTCAATCTCTGATCTCAGGACCGCCCCCGAGGTGGTGAAGACGTACATCTACACGCAGAAGGCGGATATCTACGCCTACGCAATACTCGTCTATGAGGTATACGGTAGACTACTGTAGGGGTTACGATATCGATTGACTGAGACCTATTTCCCGTTCCACAGATCTTCTCGAATGCCAGCCTGCCATTCGAGGGATTTACTAACGCGCAGATCAAAGACCAGATACACGTAAGCGCGCTCTCTCCATTTTTCCACGCTCTCTCGCCTCACCGACGAGAGAGCACGAGAAGTGAAGAGAGCTCATTGCAGCTCAACACCTTCCGTCCGCGATTCCCCGATAACACACCTCCGAAGGTCATCGAGGTACGGTACCGATCAATCGATATTCGATCGATAATTGCTCTACCGTAACCCTACCGTATCCAGGTCGTTTCCCGCTGCTGGGACGGTGATCCGAACCAGCGTCCGCCCCTCATCGATGTGTGCAGGATCCTTTCCGGACTCGCGCCCAAGGGGTGATTAACTTTATTGAGCTAATTAGCATAATTAATAAGCATAATTGATAAACTTAATTAGATGCGACGAGGACCTGGACAGTCCCAAGCTCAAGCAGGACAACAACGGCAACAAGGGCACGTCGAGGGAGAAGCGTGAGTTGCTGATCTTTGATCTTTGATCTTTCATCTTCGATCTTTCAGTGTCGAAATCGAAGAAGCCCAAGTCGGGACGTTCGAAGGAGCGCGGCTCGAGAGACCGAGGTGGCAAGTCGAGGGAGGCCATCAAGAGCGTCAAGAGCGGCGTGAGTACGGTAGATTACGGTAGATCAGGGCTGTTTGGTTACGGTGGCCATATCGATCGGTTGCAGCGCACGAAGCGTAACGACCGCGAGCCACGGTCGCGCGAGCGGACCGACTAGGCGCGTGCGGCGCGGATGCGACCGCGTACTCTGGATCCTTACGGTGGATTACGGTAGAACCGGAATATCGATTAGACAATTCTCGATTGCAGATTCCACATTAGATGCGTGCAGTCGCGCGCATTGTCCGCCAATCGCATTCTTGGAATCAGTTTCATTAATTACCACTGACTGATAAAGAAAGGGTCTCAAACATCTTGTTCGTTGATTCACAACTCAAATTGCCGTTCGAATTTCTCCATCTTGCGACAGAGCAACTTCTCTGGAGGGATCCAAACTCGGTCTAGCTGTACAGAGCTCAAGCTGTTAGTTCATCACTCTCATACTCGCCTCGCATAATGCAATGTCCATTGCGTAACTCCGCACTTTTCGTGCGTTTTCAAGGTTTATACCAAATGTGGTCTGAGACACACTGTGGCCCGACATTTTCAGACCATTATTTGTCTGAGACACTGCGCTGTCCGAGAATTCTCGGAAAATCAATCAATATCTGAGAAATAGTGTCTAGTGGCATAGCTCACTTTGGGAGAAATAAGTGCTCATTATTTGAAATGTGCGTCGTTGTCAAACAATTCCCTCGTCAATCCAACCCAGCACATTATCCCGTTTCGGCACTTCTCTTTTTTTAGGCACAGGCTATTTTCACAGAGTATTCCATCCGCACCGTTCTCATTCTCCGCCTTGGGAGCACTCAGTGCGGTCGCAGCCCGGGCCAAAACATCGAAAATCAATACAGAAATGAGTTCGTCTCCGCCGTCAAAAAGGACCAGATCGGCAATTCGCAAGTCTACTACCACTTCCGGCGATGCGCCCAGCACGGTAGGTACATCTATAGTAGCTCACCGTAGCTTTTCGCATTTCATTGTTTTCTGGCCGGCCTTCATTCCTTTCCCTACGTTTCTCGTTCGGAGCTGTCGAGGGTCGATCAGAAACCAACCTTTTATCGTAGACGATTTTTAACCAGTTTTGAAACCCTTCATCTCTCCTTCAGGAGCCGCCTCAAGACGCTATCGGTGCGAGTCTGATTGAAAATCTGCCCCGGGAGCTGCTCTGGCAAATCATTGACTATTCGCCGGAATGCGTGCTTGATCTGAGATTGGTGAGGAATTGTTCCTTTGCGGTGAACTTCTTAGCTACACAAGCACAGGCATAACCGACGATAGAGACCCCAAGGTCATTTGCCCAATTCTTCGTGAAGGGTTTTTGAGGTATCCAACGTGCCCTCTAGGTCTGAATAAGACCATATTTTGAACAGTTTGTTGATATCTCATCGCTAAGCTGATTGTGAGATACACATCAAAACCATGATTTAATCGCATGCGGAATGGGTTGTGAAGATACTCTAGTATCTCGGCGCTCCTGCACCTCTCCGGACAATACGGCGAAAATGAGTTACGTTTCAGTGATTCCCTAAATGAAATGGTTTTTGGCAGGGTTGTTGGTCGGGGATGGATGGCGGTTATGGGGGGATTAGAAAATGTCCGGAAATTTGCAGGAGTGCAAGTATCTCTTAAACGGAGCGCGAACATCACTTACATGCTCGGATAATTTGTGATGCTACTAAAGAAAACAGCTGACAGCTGGCCTTACCAGCGGGTCCCACCACCTAGTGTGTCGTACGACTAGGGATGCCGGATCAAATACCAAATGGTTTGGTTTCTCGTCTCGCTCACCCAAATATTTGGTTTGAGGCAAAATGAAAACCAAATATTTGGTAAAGGTAAAGGTAAAGGTAAAGGTGTTAGGCGTTCCACGCAAGGGCGGGCTCTGCCACCCCCATGCCAATTCAGCGTTCAGTCTGTCCTGAGTAATCAGCGACCTATGCGTAAGGCTATACCGCCCGTGTTGTGTGCACGTGGTGGGGGATTTCTTTACTGTGGTTATTCAACCACTACCAACATTTCTTAACCCCC
>LS515079.1:5688-16424 GCA_900490845.1 Pristionchus japonicus | reverse complement strand
TGTTGCTTCGTACATCAGCAGGTGGAATGTACTGTCTCGAGTAGGCATGACTCATCTGAACCTTGACAAGGCCAGCAAGTAGTCCCGCCTTCTCCCCGGCCCTGATCTTGGTGAAACTTATTCGGCAACCGTCCATTTTCGTCATTAGCAAGCCGTCGAAATGCACCAGATAATTGAGAAAATCGGCGCGTTCAGAATATATACGGGTGCCGGGTGCTATCGATGTTGGAGGGTGACTACAGAGCTGAAGTGGTTTTCTTCGTTTTTAGCAGCACAACAGAGAATATAAACAAAAAGCTTGTAAAATTGTGACTTATGTGACTTATTTGCTCTGTGCAAATAGCTCCAAACTCACTGACCTCGACATTCTTGCCCTCGTCTGCCACAAAAGTAATAGTTTCGGTGCTCATCACTAGTGCTTTGGGTCGAGTACGCTGACCGACTCGGCGTAGAGTCGGCTTGCCGATCTGGTGTTGCGGAACGAAGTGGGCTTGAGGTTTGGCTGGATGGGAAGGTTCCGTGTCAATTCTCATTCGGAAACATGCCTTAAAAAGCCAATAAATGGTCTCGAGATTCACGAAGCGCAATAACTGCATAAACAAACCTTCACAAAGGCGTTCTCAACTCCTTCGTCCACTTTCAGCGAAAGGTCTCTCAACTTGCAATTGCCGCTAGAAATGTTCTGAAAATTCAAATGAATGTGTTTAAAACGATTCAAAATGCCATTAGTTTTACGAACATTGCGAATGATGCAGAGATCCATCGCGTCGAGTGAAGGACAAGTCATGCCGATCGATACTTCCTCAACGTTTTGTGCGAGAATAAGAAGAGCGGAGAAGTCGAGATATATGAACTTGAAGGCTGGTCTCTGAATGTTTCCGCTCTCTTTTTTCTGTTTATTAGAGCTTTCCGCTCTTTTTTTCTGTTTATTAGAGCTGATAAGCTAACCTCTACAAGCACCAGTTGCTTAGCGCTGAATTGGAAGAGTGCTTCAAGCGCTCCTTTGGGCGGTATCTAAAGTCGATTAATCTCCATTACGCTCTTTCTTACAGTTTCTCTGATTCAATTTATTTCGGATGAGAATCGACTGGATGAGAACCGATTGAATATTCCAACGGTACCAAAACTCTTGACAAAACTCCAGTTGATTCTCATTCGAACTTGTTCCAAAAGCGGCATTCCCGTCCACTTGTGGTAACGAAATAACGATATTCTGCAAACCTCCGAGTTGTATACTTGAACATCGATCACAATCTTGCCCACGTGCACGTTTTGTGCCCATCTTCGCATGCCTTTCTCGAGCTCTTCAAAATCTTCCGATTGAGAGTTCTTCTCACGTTTAGATGACAAAACTCTGATCAAGAACACGCCGGTGGGCACATCTCGCTCTCTATTCTGAAATGTCACAAAAAGATCTCAAAATTATTGATTAGAGACTCCTTGACATTCTTACATTTGGGTCGCGATCATCCTCGTTTTTTCTTACAGTCTTCTTCTTCTCCTTTTGGTTAGGATTGACTAAGCGCCTACATGGAATTCCCTTCGAAAACTTAAGCCATTTCGTGCTGAAGGTTATGGAAATGTTCCTCAGATTCAGCGGAATCTTGTGAATTCGCTGTTCCAGTTCCTTGTTCAGTCGGAGTTTGAGATGCGAGGGAAAGTCGAGGTATGACAGGACTGCGTTAAAAATGTCATCAGGAAGCTCGAGAAGGGATACCTGCGAGGTTTCCTTTGATAACGTTTTCGAAAATGGAACGAGTACCTTATCTGCTAAATCATGTGATGGATGTTTCCGCTTTCTATTGTCAATGAGTTTGTTTGACTTCATGCTAAAACAGACTAATGTGCTGAGTAAAAGGTAAGGCAGCAAATGCAAAACAACGAAAAAAAACTATGTAGGCGTCTTTCGGATTTAGTCTCTTTTGAATGGCTTGGGTACAAAGTATTTATTCGGATAATTTAAAGAGAAACGACGCTTGAAATGAAACTTGTATTTACACGCTCCGAATTCGACAAGCTGTTCAAAAACAGGCAAAAGTTATCATGACTGCATGCAAACAATTAAATCCCTTGAATTTGAGTAAACTCGAATTGTTTTGAGTGCAGACCAACCATCATCAGCTTTTTATCAAACGAATATCACAAAGCATGATTACAAATTTTAAGACATTTCTTTAAAAAAAGTGAGATGTATGTGATATTTAGCGGAGACGAAGTATTTGATATGAGAATTTTATGTTTCCCAGTCGTTCGAATAATAAGTAGTGTTACTCCGAGCAGCAGCAGGTGGAATGTACTGTCTCGCGTAGGGATGACCCATCTGAACCTTCTCAAGGCCAGCAAGTAGTCCGGGCTTTTCTCCGGCTCGGAACTTGGTGAAACTGATGCGATCACCGTCAACTTTAGTCATTAGCAACCCATCAAAGTGGACCAGTTGCTCGGGAAAGTTAGTGTCGTTTGAGTACAGCTGAAATGAAATGTAAGATTTAGTGAAAATAGCACACGTCTTCTGATAGAATGCATGAACCTGCCTTCCTCGTTTGACAAACTATTCAAAGTGCTTCGATGCGGCTCAAACTTTCAGGGAAGATGTGTTACTGGACTAGGAACATCGTGTGAAAGAATCGGAGCCCTAGTCCCAAAACCGCCTGACCGCCAGCTCTGAGTCTCATAAAACTTCAAAAAATCATAACTAGCTCGAAAATTGAGCAATCTTAAATTTCAAAAGCTTAAAATTATCGCCTCAACAAGTCAAATAACATATTTTTACAAGAAAAGTTTTCGACCATTTTTGGACTTTTTGCTGCGAAAAACTCATTTTCATTTTCAAAAAAGTGCTCGCCCTGAAAAATTGTAACCCATGTGACCCAACTTTTTATTGCATTTTTAGAATCTCCTCACCAAAGTAGCTCCACAGGATTTTTTTTCAGAATTTTAAAACGTTTTCCCGTATGACTTCATGGGGTCGAAACAGTGCCAAGTGCGATTTTTGTGCAATTTTATTTTCTCTCTACTGGGTTTTTTGAAGTTAGAAATGTTCTAGAATTGGCGCCAACATGTTTTAGCGAAAAAGCAAAATTTTAGAAGTAGTTCGAACAGCTTTTGAGCTCAGTATTTACATTAAGTCATAAATCTGACCTAGCGAATAAAAGTCGACCCATTTGAACTCCGACGGATTTCACTGGATTTGACGCATACGAGGGTTGTACTCTTACGAAACAGCCTTAAAATGATTATTTTGTGCTTTTTAATAAGAGTTCAAATGGGTCGACTTTTATTCGCTAGGTCAGATTTATGACTTAATATAAATAGTGAGCTCAAAAGCTGTTCAAACTACTTCTAAAATTTTGCTTTTTTGCTAAAACATGTTGGCGCCAATTCTTGAACATTTCTAACTTCAAAAAACCCAGTAGAGAGAAAATCAAATTGCCCAAAAATCGCACTTGGCACTGTTTCGACCCCATGAAGTCATACGGGAAAACGTTTTAAAATTCTGAAAAAAATCCTGTGGAGCTACTTTGGTGAGGAGATTCTAAAAATGCAATAAAAATTTGGGTCACATGGGTTGCAATTTTTCAGGGCGAGCACTTTTTTGAAAATGAAAATGAGTTTTTCGCAGCAAAAAGTCCAAAAATGGTCGAAAACTTTTCTTGTAAAAATATGTTATTTGCCTTGTTGAGGCGATCATTTTTGAGCTTTTGAAATATAAGATTGCTCAATTTTCGAGCTAGTTATGATTTTTTGAAGTTTTGTGAGACTCAGAGCTGGCGTTCAGGCCGTTTTGGGACTAGGGCTCCGATTCTTTCACACGATGTTCCTAGTCCAGTAACACATCTTCCCTGAAAGTTTGAGCCGCATCGAAGCACTTTGAATAGTTTGTCAAACGGCTCCTGCGATCTATCAGAAGACGTGTGATAGGTGAAGGCATTCTCGAACTAATCTCATACCTCGACAGGCTTGCTCGATTCAGCAACGAAGGTTCTCGTTTCCATGGCCACAGTTGACGTGGATGGAGTCACCATTCCAGTTTGCGTATTCGGAACAAAGTAGGCTGGAGGCACGGCTGGTTGTACCGCAGTGTCAATTCTCACTCGGAAGCACGTCTGAAAAGCAAGCTTTCTCAAATTCTTATTGACATTCGGTCTCTGAATTCTGTGTTCACAATGATTCCGGAGTCAGAAACATAATTCTACAAAAATTCAACATTCGGATACCTTCACGAAGGCTTTCTTGACATCATTTTTCACCATTAGCGAGAGGTCACGCAACTTGCAATCGCCGCTTGCAATGTTCTGCAATTCGAATTGAATTATAGTTAATAAAATAAAATATTTTCAAACTAACATTGCGAATGATGCAGAGATCCATCGCCTCGAGTGAAACACACATCAAGCGGATTGTAACTTCCTCAACGTTCTGTGCGAGAATAAGAAGAGCGGAGAAGTCGAGATATATGAGCTTGAAGGCTGGTCTCTGAATGTTTACGCGCCGTTTTTCAGTTTATCAGCTTTGATAACCTCTACAAACACAAGTCGCTTAGCGCTGAATTGGAAGAGTGCTTCAAGCGCTCCTCTGGGCGGTATCTAAAATAGATTAATACTCCAAATACACTGTTTCTTACAGTTTCACCACTAACGACAGTAACTACATATTCTGCGAACCTCCGAGTTGTATACTTGAACATCGATCACAATCTTGCCCACGTGCACGTTTTGTGCCCATCTTCGCATGCCTTTCTCTAGAACTCCAAAATCTTCCGACTGAACTGATTCGTGGCTTCTGGACGAAGTAACAGTTAGCATGAATGCGCCGTTGGGCGCATCTCGGTCTTTCTGAAATATAATTACTTAGCCATGGCCTTAAGAAACAGAATGCAAAATGCGCGTCACCGGCTCTTCGATCAGTGAACGAGTGTGTGAAATGAAGAGACGGCTACGCGTATTTCGAACAATTAAAAACCTTCACAAACCATCCACGTTGTGAACTCCTCTTCTTCATAATCAAGGAATGCATCAAGCTTAAAATATCGATAAAGAAAATGCCTCAGGCTGTCCAACTTACAGTTACACCACTGTCAAAGTCCAAAACTCTGCGGCTTTCTTCAGCGACGTCGAGGAGAGCAACTCCTTGCCTTGGCTGCACTTTCATATACCACTTATCGCTGAAGCGTATGCTCAGTTGATCCAGTTTCAGGGGAATTTTGTGAATGCGCTGCTCCAGTTTCTTGTTCAGTCGAAGCTTGAGATGAGCGGGAAAGTCGACGTAGGAGAGGACATCGTTGAAAATGTCATCGGGAATATCGGCGAACGAAGTCTGCGAAATATGCTTCGAAATTAGGTTATTCATTTCTTTCAATTTGAGATTTTAAAGTCAAATAAAAATACATCTCGTACCTTATTCTCCAGATCCAGTGACGGACTTGCATGCTTCCGCTTTCTGGTGTTGATGGCTTCGGTCGAATCCATGCTAAACAAGCTAATCTTATGAATGAAGATGAGTCAGCAAATGGGCGATGATAGGCATAGAAAGACGCGTCGTTTGGGTCGAGTCTGAAAATTGCAACACCAATGTGCTGAATTCAAAAAGTGATAGGCGTCGTTTTAGCGTTTTGAGATCGTTCTTTAAGAACACCGCAGCTATTTTTATTGAGTGAGAGTGTCCAGAGGACAGGCTCACCTCATTTCTCCCACGAAGTATTAAAATTTGAAGCCAACCTATAGTATGATTCAAATTGACAATGGATAATGTTTCAAAAATTTCGAAATTTCTCACACTGTTGATGCAATGTTAGGTCAGAAAATAGACACAATCCAGTTTTCTTGCTGAGAGTCGTTCATGCAAAATTTATTTGGCGACATTTGTCTCAGATAAGGAGAAATCATAAGATAAATAACGAGGAAATATTCAGCATCAAATGTATCATTTTTCATGATTGCGAGGTTCTCTGTTGTAGTGTCTCGAATATGAATGGTGGAATTGAATCTTCGCAAGGCGATTGCGAACATCGGCCACCTTGGCTGTGTCAACTTTAGCAAAAGTTATCCGGCCTTTCCCAATCTTTGTCATTAGAGCACCGGTGAAGTGAATTAGATGCTCAGGGAAAGACGAGTCCATTGAAAACAGCTGAAATATGATCTTTTGTTGAATGATTAGGTTCGAGATTCAGACCTCAGCAGGCTTGTTTGGATCGTTGATGTAGGTTATCGTTTCCAAATTCGAGTGGGAATCCACTGATGAACCTGACTGCTCAAAGCTAGCAGACGGCGTGAAATATTCTTGTGTGTTAGAAGTCAGCGGCGTAGAAAATTGAAAGGATGGTTTTGCGGTGACCACAGTAATTCCGAAGCAAGCTTTGATGAATGCTTTCTCTACATTTTCTTCCACGATCAGCGAGAGATGCTTCAGTTTACAGTCTCCATCTTTGATGTTCTGAAAAAATAATGAAATAATGAAAAACACCAATGATACAACAAACATTGCGGATGATGCACAAATCCATTGCCTCGAGTGAGGTGCAAGTTAGTCCGATGGAGACTTTGGTCACATTTTGCGCCAGAATGAGCAAAGTGGAGAAATCGAGCTGGTTAAAGTTGAATGCTCGGTTCTGAAAAATAATTCCAGACCTTCAGCAGACTAGGACTAGAAAAAGAACGAACCTCCATAATAATAAGCTGATCAGCATGCAATTGAAAAAAAGCATCTAGTACTCCTTTAAGAATCTGCAAAAGATTCGTTTGTTCCATTCCATAGAATGTTAAGTCAAAACAAACTCTATTACTCACCTGCTCATTAGTCATCTGAACATCAATAGCAATCTTTCGAACACTTCGCTGTTCACACTCTCCAAACTTCCTAATTCCCTTCTCTAACACATCGAATGCTTCCGATTGAACAGGTTGGTGTCGTTTGGACGAAGTAACGGTAAGAACGAATGATCCATTGAACTCTTCATTCACAGAAGTCTGTAAATACCATCTTCACATATCAATCATCAATATTTAAGTACCTCCTCTGATGCCTTTTTCGATGTATCGAATTGTCGATCTACACTGGGCTTATTGATTCTCTTCCAAACAACGAACGGAGCAGGGACTCGTGGTTCCTAAATAATTTTTTTTGTTGTTGTTTTTTCTCGATTCTTCACTCACATCTCGGCGACGGATTCCAGTAGTCTCATCGTCGACATCAGATAGGTTCGTATCCGCCTCGTTTATTCTAGCGTCATCAATGTCATTGTACCACTTTGAGCTGAAGACCACTTCAATTCTCTCGAGTTGCCCGGGAACTTTTCGAAGTCTCTGCTCCAATCGTTTGTTAAGTCGCAGTTTGAGATGTGCTTGAAAATCAAAGTAGGATAGGATTTCGTTGAATAAGTCATCGGGAAGATTGGGAAGTGTTACCTGAAAAGTTTTGAAGGATTCACGGCACATTTTATGGTTCTCTAAGATTTTCCAGAACAAAAATGATGGTTACTTTGCTTCCGGCGTCCAATATAGGGCTCTGGTGCTTTCTCTTTCTGCTATTGCTGCGTTCAGTTGAGTCCATTTCTAGTCCACTGAACAATTTTGGTTAATTGAACATGAAGCCAATGGAGCTCAAAACGCAAAATTCGGTGGAGTGATAGATAAACAAGTCCGGAAAGTAGTTAGAGATGATGTCTACTGTCTCTCGTTTGAATATTGAGTAGTCAGCTAAGCTTGTTGCGAGTGCACGAATTTGTTGTTCTCTGAAGGCTGACCAGAAGGTTTATTCACAAATATCATCAAGAATTTCTCACACTGGTGATGGAAGAATGGGTGTGATAAGATACTCAATTGAAGCTGTCACGATGAGAATGATTACTACGAGCAGACAAATTATTTAAGCGCATTTAAAGATGAATAACAAAAATTTCGTAAACATTTTTTTGTGAATCGTTTTTATTAATAAAAGCAGATCATTTGAGATTCTTTGGGATTTGAACAGTTTGAGTATGTGCTGAAAACGAGTGTATAGGATGAACATTTTTTCGCGATTACGTCGTGGCCATTAAAACGAATGGGTTGTACTCCCTCGAATACGCATGGTTGAAGCGAATCTTCACTAGGCGATTGCGAATAGCATTCATCTTGGCTCTGTCAACTTTAGACAGAGTAATTCGATCTTTTGCGATCTCTGTCATCAGCGTCCCCGTGAAGTGGACCAGATGCTTGGGGAAGGAACTTTGCGCCGTTAGCAGCTGAAATGGATAAATGTTTAAGATCAAAGATCAAAACGCTCACTTCGACTGGCTTGTTCGGATTGTCAATGAAAGTCAGCGTTTCCATGGGAGGTTCTGAATTTTTCTGCACAGTCCTAGTAGTTAGTGGAGTGAAGTAGGCTTGGGGAGTGGGAGCTTGGGGCACGGGATGGTTCGACGATTTAGCAAGGACAATCGTAACTCAGAAGCAGGCTTTGATAAAAGCCGTCTCTACTTCACCTTCAACATCCACCGACAGATGTTTCATTTTACAGTCGCCGTTGATGATATTCTGAAAGTGATATGTCGTGAAACTATCTCTTGAAATTACAAACATTGCGAATTATGCACAGATCCATCGCTTCAAGAGAAGAGCAAGTCAGCCCGATTGAGACTTTAGTGATATTCTGGGCCAAAATGAGCAGAGTGGAGAAATCAAACTGCGCAAACTTGTGAGTGTGATCCTTCTGAAAGAGATCTTATTGCTTTTCAAAGGACCTAACCAAAGGACTTACAGGCAGAATAACAAGATGTTCTGCATTTAGATTGAAGAGCGCATCGAGCGAGCCTTTCAGAACCTTGAATATTATAAACTTGTTTTTGAACAGTTTTTGAACAGTTTAAGAGACCTGCTCCGTAAAAATCGAGGATTTTCACATACCCCCCGGACACGTTCCTCCCGGAATGGGGCCAGCCATCACATACTCTAGCGTTAGGAGGGTCTTAGGCTCACATTGCACATAGCACGCCTTGCTCGGAGTTTCCACTGTTGTAGCAGGAGAAAAGCCATCAAATGTGAGCAATGTTCGAAAAATCATAAATTACAAAGTTGAAGAGATAGCCTCGAATGTTCTTGTGCTTCACGTTAGAGGTCTCCTGAGCAGCCCAGAGAGCAGTTTAGATTGAATGCCGATCGATTCGGGATTTTTAAACCGACTATGATTTTTTTATTTTTTGAGCAAAGTTGCATGTTCTTGCGGCTAGGGCACCAGGTAACCTAGGTGCGCAATGTAGACCACTGGTGTAGGTATCCGAAAATTGAGTCACTGGAGTTGCCAGATTTTTCCCCTGCGAGATTTCGATTTTCACAGGTTCTGAACCCACTGTCTGGTTTCAGATTGCAAACGGTTCTGATATCCAATACATGAAACTCAACCAAAATATCACTGAAATAGAATCACTATACCATCTAGGAAATAATCAATATGATAGGAGTCGATTCCGCCACTATCACTTTATTGGACCATGACCCGGGGTTCATGGTCTCGGAGTGGCCCATCACCATGAACCCGGGGTCATGGTCCAAAATGGGGTTCGAAAGTCATGATGGAGGAAGTTCAAGTACTATACGCTAACTTGTAGCACTGTGCCTCAATAACATACAGTAACCCGAGTTACCGTAATACGACTATCACAAACTGATTTATTAAAATTTTTCTTTAAAAAGTCAATTGTCGATTCCATGACGGACAGAATACGGTAACTCGGGTTACAGAATGTTATTGAGGCACAGCGCTACACATTAGCGTATAGTACTTGAACTTCCTCCATCATGACTTTCGAACCCCATTTTGGACCATGACCCCGGGTTCATGGTGATGGGCCACTCCGAGACCATGAACCCCGGGTCATGGTCCAAAAAACTCATGATCGCGGAATCGAATCCTATGATATTGATTATTCCTTAGATGGTGTAGTGATTCTATTTCAGTGGTATTTTGGATGAGTTTCATGAATTGGATAACAAAATCATTTGCAATCTGAAACCAGACAGTGGGTTCAGCACATTTGAAAATCGAAATCTCGCAGGGGAAAAATCTGGCAACTCCAGTGACTCAAGTTTTGGATACCTACACCAGTGGGCTACATTGCGCACCTAGGTTACCTGGTGCCCTAGCCGCAAGAACATGCAACTTTGCTCAAAAAATGAAAAATCGTAGTCCGTATAAAAATCCAGAATCGATCGGCATTCAATCTAAACTGCTCTCTGGGCTGCTCAGGGGACCTCTAACGTGAAGCACAAGAACATTCGAGGCTATCTCTTCAACTTTGTAATTTATGATTTTTCGAACATTTCTCACATTTTATGGCTTTTCTCCTGCTTCAACAGTGGAAACTCCGAACAAGGGGTGCTATGTGCAATGTGAGCCTAAGACCCTCCTAAAGCTAGAGTATGGGATGGCTGGCCCCGTTCCGGGAGGAACGTGTCCGGTGGATTCTCGATTCTTACCGATCCGGTCTCTTAATATTATCCAAGTATACTAATCACCTCAAAATCGTCCATTTGAATATCGACGATTATCTTTCGTATGCTTCGACACTAGACTTTCAAAGATAAAGAACTAGTTCCCTTATTCCTCATTTTGGCAAGTTGCATAGCGGTGAAGGAACTAGTTGTTTACGACGAACTAGTTCTTTATTGGCACTGAACGGAACTAGTTCCTCTCATTCTCACTCCTCGCCAACCGCTCGCGCGGTCAGAGGCGGCAAGAATGGAGTGCGGAACTAGTTCCTTTGC
>LS515070.1:728443-739876 GCA_900490845.1 Pristionchus japonicus | reverse complement strand
ATTAATTTTGCGTTAATTGAAATAAATATTTAAAATTCTGTCGTCGTCAATCGATGACACAACCCATGAGCTCTTCGAAAACACCGAGCACATATCAAATATATTTCTCCTTTAGCCTCAAAACAGCCAGGGACCGCCAGGGACCGTCCCGGGCCGTCCGGGACAATCCGTGTTCACGGGGGAAACAACCCGGACTGTAGTAAGTAATGGCATGTTCTTTAAATATCTGACAAATTGTGATTACAACATGCAGGTCACGAATATGTCGCTGTTCGATATACGAAACTGGATGATCTACCTTTGTACTGTTGCTACGTCAAAAACGACAGCAAACGCGATGCTCATAGAGCCGCGGCTTCCGCATTGAGCACGTTGCAGAGGGGTGAATCAATTTTTCTTACAATGATTTGTGTACATCAGATAATAATTATCTGCTTATCCGAACTCCCATAATATTTATAAGACACTTTTTGAGAAAGTGAAAAGTTTTGTTCATAGCCTTGGCAAAGTGGAAAAATTCGATCCAGTCCAAAACTGGTGTGCAGGTAGTACTCACTGAGTGTAGCACACCTACAACTTCCGGAATCATCTGGGTCACTTTTCGTTGAGAGGCAATGTATGTTTCAGTGAAACGTAACCCAACCGACTTTGCGATTTCGCAATCATTTCCAATAAGCGAGTGCGCAAAAAATGCGCAAAATTCAGGTGATCATACACCTCAAGTTTCATCCCGATTGCTTTCAAACTCAACGAGAAAATTGAAATTATTTCATATTTTAATGTACAGCTCGGCGGGGAGTTATGGTAGTTCGCTTTTTTATTTCATAAATCAGAAGATAATGTATCAACCTAGCTTCCATTCAAAAATGAAGGAAAATAAAAATATACTTTTGGAGAATTTCGACAAAGAACGCGCTCAACTTCGAATAAAATCAGTTCTCGATGGGCCAAAATACCGTATTCAAAATTGAGCACAGCCTACCGTTTGGCAACGCAACGAAGTTTTAGCGTTTCTTCATTACTGTGAATGACTGTAAGAATCAACGATTGTATCGCGCCTATAGAAAGTATTTTTGCTTCTGTTGTGTACTTTGAAAACAGTCAGTTCTCGATAATTCGAAAAACTCGATAATTCATTCGAGAAATGATCGAGAACTGATTTTATTCGAAGTTGAGCGCGTTCTTTGTCGAAATTCTCCAAAAGTATATTTTTATTTTCCTTCATTTTTGAATGGAAGCTAGGCTTTATCTTCTGATTTATGAAATAAAAAAGCGAACCACCATAACTCCCCGCCGAGCTGTACATTAAAATATGGAAATTTTTTAATTTTCTCGTTGAGTTTGAAAGCAATCGGGATGGAACTTGGGGTGTATGATCACCTGAATTTTGCGTATTTTTTGCCCACCCGCTTATTGGAAATGATTGCGAAATCGCAAAGTCGGTCGGGTTACGTTTCACTGAAACATACATTGCCTCTCAACGAAAAGTGACCCAGATGATTCCGGAAGTTGTAGGTGTGCTACACTCAGTGAGTACTACCTGCACACCAGTTTTGGACTGGATCGAATTTTTCCACTTTGCCAAGAATGTTTTCACTTTCTCAAAAAGTGTCTTTTATCTGCTTATCCGAACTCTTGTAATCTTATTAGCTTGTTAGCCAAAGCCTGAATTGAATGTTTTCACTGAGTTTTTATCATGTTTTTATTGGACAAGTGGATTTAGAGTTGGAATTAGAATACTTTCGAAATGGTATTCATGATCCTTGAAGTGTTTATTTCATCGATCTCACTCATAGTTCTTGCACAGCATTTTTCATCAGATCTTCAACAGTTGTCCTTTGAGGTGTCGGAGGAGGGGACTTCAATATCGATTCATCTCTACTATTCCACAAAATATTCACAAATCTTCGGGACTGTATGGATGAAACAATGTTTACACATCAGGTATGCATTCTATTTTCAGCACATTTAGGCACACCCTGCGGCACTTGTGGAGTTCCCCGGAAGAACCAATATGTTTCACTCATCCTATAAATTAGACTGGGTAACGTTGGGTAGGTGGTCGGGGATGGATGGCAGATAGTTACCCATCCACACACTTCCGGAGAACTCCACAAGTACCCACCCTGCAATCACAGATCGTGAACCTGCAAACCTAATAAGGTCATTCAATCTTCAGGACAATAAAACATTCTCTAAGCCCTCGAAGATTGATTATGTCTTCGTTGTGAAGGAGAGTGAGAAGACTAAATATGCGAAGAAGAAGTTTTATATTAGAGTTCATAAGCCTCTTTGCCCCGACTTGATGTACGTCGAAGCCCATTATCCTATCATATTCGACATCTCGGATTTGTCTTTCAATGGTAAGTAGATCTTACGTAAATCAATGAGGGATCTCACGTGGAAATGTTTTAATATGCAAATATGCAAAAAATGTTTTAATATGGAAATGTTTTAATATGTCTCATATGCAAAGTATGAGTACCTGAAAGTGATTTTGAAGAGTTGTGCAGCCTCACCTGCATTCTTACAGAGACCGCGTTTTAATTTCCAGGTGACGCCTCGCAGAGAACTGCTTGCGATGATGAAGACTGTGTTTTTGCGTGCACGAAGCGTGAAGGAGGAGTGTGTTCCGATGCGGGTATGTAAATTAACACAAATAAAGCATTCTATAATTTGAATGACTTTGTTCTGATGACCATGTTTCAATTAATCATTTTTTTCAGTAGAGAGGAAGCGAAAAAGAGATCTAGCTGACAAGAAGAAAGAGGAGGAAGAGAGGCGGAAACAGGAGATCTTTCAGAACAGAGGTACTCTTTTTCTAAGTCTAATGACGGATGTATTACTGTAACTATGGAGAAAGAGGTAAGGGGATAGATAAGTCTATCATACCTTATGTGAATATTTTCAGCCACTCAGAGAAGCGCTAGCGAGGGTAGACGAGAGCGAGATACAAGAGCATCCACTCGGCGTAGAAGTCATTCAAGAAGAAACAACTAGCGAGATCTCTTTCGTGGACCATGTTTTAACTCTCCGATTGCTTGTTTAAGAGGAGCTTACCATTTTCAAGCCAGTTCAAAGAATATACACCGCCCTGAGTTGCATTCGAATATTAAGCTCTTCCCCTCTCACACATGGTTTCGTTCGCGAGATTTCACAAGTACTGTGCACAACACGGAAGTGCCTTGCTCCTTCCATTTCACTTTACCGCTTTTCCATTCATCCTTCCTCTCATCCCCGACTTCTTCGTAGATAAGTGAGTCACGCCATTACAAGTCGGTTGCTTACGCTTTCAATCTGTTCAACAGTGCACATAAAGGTGAAGGACGCTCGTATCCTTTTTCGGTTCTCGATCGGTTCCAAACTCGCTCCGATCAGCGCTTATTTATAAGGTGAAAATGGGAGAGGTTCAGCTACCGTTTGCAGCACTCAATGATCCCATCCCTAACCTTCACATAGGAACATATTTATGCACGAATATTTGATCCACTGCAAGTTCATCTCAATACGATATCTCCTTCAAAACGTATAGCTTTTCGCTCGCTTAGTCATGCTCCATCTTCTCCCTTTCATGAATCGATTTGGGGATCCATAACTTTTATCGCTGTTTCGGATCGCACATGTTTGCCAATCCCTTTCTTCTGACAATGTGTATACATTGGAACGAAGTAGAAGAAGAAATTTGAACGCTTTACATGAGCTCTCGGATTTTTTCATATCATTCAATCTTGACTTTGCATCACTGTACTGAGATGAGTGAGAAAGAGCGAGGCGAGCGATAGAATAGGGACAGGTAATGGCGCGAGTGTATCGCTTCCACTTCCTCTCTCGTCTATCCGAAACAGCTGTTGCACCACATTCGCCCCTCATTCCGTGTCTATTTTATTGCCCTCCGCGTTGTGCCACTCCGTCTCCATTCTCACGTATCTGAGTCATTCCATTCCATGTTGCTAACTCGAATTAACAAGTTCTCAAATTTTTCTCAATTCAGTGAGCAAACGACTAGATCTCCTCCAAGAGTAGGGATGAATTCATGGTGTAGATGAGGATACCTTTCCATTCTCTGTTAAACTCGTCGTGATATTGTTTTTCTTTATCGCATAAAAACGCTACTCAGCTGTTTTTTTTTCAGCAACGAGCCGTGGATGGCTGAGCGTCTTCTAAATAGTCTCGAACCTTCGAGATTCGTTCAGCATCGATCTGGCAAACGAGGTTCGTAATAATCAGTGTGACCACCCAGACCTCTTAAAATCTTCAGAAGGATTGACTCGGAAGCGATGCTATTCGGAGGGCTATTCGGACAGCAGAGGTTATTTCGTCACCATTTACAAAAAAAATCATGAAAAAATGAAACAAATCACAGAAATGTGGGCTTTTAGCAAACATTACTGCATTACTGGACGACTTCAAAAGCTTTACCCTGTCGGAAATTCACAGGAATAAAGAAGGGCCATTGAGCTTCAATAATGCTTTTGAACTGTTTGGTACAATCACCGATGAAGAAGTTATTGCTCGTCGGAAAGGAATAGTGAAGATACAGTTTTACTAGGGAACTATATTTGATGGTTCAGATGCGTCGTTTCCTTCTCTGGAATATTGGCTCAGTTCACGATAATACTGGAGCTATCAAGCCGATGCTTGTAACGTGTGCTTTTTAACTGCATAATACTGCTACTGATCAAAGTGGCTTGCAGGTTGATCGAAAAGATTAAGCCCGATGTCGTTTTACTGAATGAATTATGCCTTCAGTACAAAGACGATACGGAAATTGCAAAGACAGAACTGAATGACAAGCTTGGAAACCAATTTAACAGCATTAACTACACAATAAAAGGGTCAATATGCAAAATAACTAGTGAAAAATCAACAAACACGTTTCAGCTTAGTTAATTCCTTCAAGAATAAACATTTTATAAGAGGTTCCGCGATCCTCGTCCATAACGATGTGGAAGGCTTTGAAGACGAAGAGCAATGCGATAAAAAGGAAGAGCAATGCGGTAAAAAGGAAGAGCAATGCGATAAAAAGGAAGAGCAATGCGGTAGAAAGTTTTTTCTTAATTTGCAGGTTTACTTTTGTGCAAACGATCAATTATCCTGTCGTATTTACAAATCTTAAATAAATTAAACTGTGAAATTGCAGGCCACGAATATATCGCCGTTCGTTATACAAAATTGGATGATCTGCCAGTTTACTGTTGTTACGTTCAACAGGACAGTAAACGCACAGCTCATAAAGCTGCGGCTCTCGCATTGAGCAAGTTGCAAAGAGGTGAATCTACTTTACGGGGGGTGACAACTCGGCAACTGCATTTCGGCAAACGACATTTTGGCAACTAGCCTCAACAAACCCAGCAGTTGACCTGGGATCATCGGAGAAGTACCACTGTGTTCAGTATCAACCCTCAGTGTTATCGAAAATTATTATGCAAATTCGAAAAGTTATTGATTTTGCATGATTTTCAACTCACAATGTCATCAATCGGTGAAATATCAGTTTGTAAAGCAACCTTGTCACTCTGTTTGAACGGTAAAACGCCCGGGAAAGGCCCAAGCGTCGCGGCAAAAAATGGGTCGTTTCCCTCTTTCGTAACGTGCCGTGTTGTTTGAAGATGTGATTTTCGATTAGATACAACATCCATACAAAATTACTATTATTCGTGTCTCATTGCGCAACGAATGACTCCTTCTCACCTGGAACCTCAACTAGGTTGAAATATATCCGAAAATCGAACTCAATACGAACACGAGCCTCCGAGCGCAATGAGAGTAATTGCCATACCGGCGCAGTTGACGTAAAACGTTTTCTTACATTGAAACATTTTTTTATTCGTATGCGTTTCGTCAACCCTATTTCCGATCTTTCAATGCGTGGATCAACTGCATTATTATCATCTTCCAACTGCATTATTATCATCAAGCAGATGAAGTTCCACAGATATTATTTTCAGGCGTTGGCGGGGGTGACTTTAACATTAATTCAACCCTACAATTTCATAAAATATTCACAAATCTTCAGGATTGCATGGACAAAAATGTGTTCACTCACCAGGTATGTTTTCATTGTCATTTTCCTATTGCGCATTTGTAAATCTTGACCGGATCCCAAACAGTTCTCAAAAACATGGGTCATCGGCAAGGCCATCGACATTTTATAGAGTTGTTGAATAGTGAGAATCATCTAGAAACGAAAATTAGAAGTCATACGATGTATGTAACACTAATTTCAGGACAGCAAAATATTATGCAATCCATCCAAAATTGATTATGTCTTCGTAGTGAAAGAGAAGGTGTCGACGAAGAAGAAGTTTTACATTAGAGTTCATAGGCCTCTTTCTCCCGACCAGATGTACATCGGAGCTCATTATCCAATCATATTCGACGTCTCAGATGTGCCTTTCAATGGTAAGTTGCTTAAGAGACCGTCTCCGTAAAAAATCAGCATGCCCCGGACATCCTTCCAGGATATTCGATTCAGGTCCCCATACTAACATCACAGGAAGGTGTTGGGCCCTTGTTCACGAAACCGGAAAATTTGGCCTTTCGTACTCATAACGCGGCGCGCCAGGTGCGCGCGAAATTCAAAAACTCAATATTCACATCTTCTCAACCGAGCAAGGTAAACTTAAAATTCCTTTTGCATTGTTTTAGTGAGCTCAAATGAGCAAACATGCGACAGTGAAATTCGATTACGGTTGATTCTAAAGTCTATTTCACCTATTCGAACTCGACTTTTTCACGAATTTCACCAGCTTTTCGAGAGGGGGGAGAGGTCTCACATAGCACACAGTGTGCCTCCACTGTGTATGACCACGTTCCACCACTTTTGGAAGAAATCGGTTTTACAAGGACCAGGAAGTTTGCTATCCGAAGTTGGTATACTGCGTTATCCGAAAAACGGAAAAGTAGCTTTGACCTTAATTGTACTTCTACCAGAATTGTTGGCACCTGTAGAGACTAACTTCGAAGATATAGAGAGATTGAAACACTTTGGTTATTTTTCATGAGGCGACTTTGGATTCTAGGACCATGACCCGGGGGTCATGGGTGCACTCTGCACCCCCCAACCATGAACCCCGGGTCATGGTCCAAATCGAGTTGGAGGGGATCCTAAGGTAAAATACCTCATTCGATACTACATCACCACACATACTACCGTAGTCCGGTATGCCGTGATCTGTTCAATCGTGAACTGACTTTTATTCAAAAATGTGTTTCAACGTCTCTTCTGCGAGTTTTCACTACCAACGCTTCGAGGAAAAAATATGGAAACACAATACAATGTTCGAGTGGGTCACAAGCTAGCATGTGGAAACTGAAGAAGCGGATTTGAGAACGAACAGTTGCCAAAGAATCGAACAATATACATGAAAACACTTTTTTGAATAAAAGTCAGTTCGCGATTGAGCAGAGCACGGTATACGGGGCTACTGTGATATGTGTGGCACTGTAGTATGCAATGAGGTATGTTACTTTGGGATCCCCACCAACTCGATTTTGGACCATGACCCGGGGTTCATGGTTGCGAGGTTCAGAGTGCATCCATGACCCCCGGGTCATGGTCCTCGACGACAAAATCGCCTCCGAAAAAATACTCAAAGTGCTTCAATCTTCCCAAAACTTCGAAGTTAACGCTTATAGGTGCCACCACTTCTCGTAGGGGTATGATTAATGTCAGAGCTATCTTTTCGTTTTTCGGATAATGCAGTAGACCAACTTCGGGTAGCAAAAGTCCAGGTCCTTGTAAAACCGATTTTTTCCAAATGTTGTGGAATATGTTCATACACAGTGGAGGCACACTGTGTGCTATGTGGGACCTCTCCCCCCTCTCGAAAAGCGGGCGAAATTCGTGAAAAAGTTGATTTCGAATAGGTGAAATCCACTTTAGATTCGACCATAATCGAATTTCTCTGTCGCATGTTTGCTCATTTGAGCTCACTAACACAATGCAGAAGAAATTTTGAGTCTAGCTTGTTCGGTTGAAAAGATATGAAAATTGAGTTTTTGAATTTCGCGCGCGCCTGGCGCGCCGCGTTAGGAGTACGAAAGGCCAAATTTGCCGGTTTCGTGAACAAGGGCCTAACACTTTCCTGTGATGTTAGTATGGGGACCTGAATCGAATATCCTGGAAGGATGTCCGGAAAAGTGGCGAAATGGTAAATTTTTACGGAGACAGTCTTTTAATCTATCAAGCTGCAGAAACATTGTAACATTAAGTTTCACATTGCTCATGAAATACAGCAATTTCAGATGCCGCATCGCCGTACCTTGATTGCGATGACAGAGGATGTGTCTATGCGTGTATGAATCGCACCCGAGGAGTGCGTCCACCTGGTATTCAATTTTCCAATTATCGGTTGTCTTAAGAATATTTGAATCTCATGCTATGGAAAGAGTCGAATGGAGGAGAAGAAGGAAACCGAAGTTTTGAATTGGTGCTTTTTCAACTTCTCGCGTCGCCGTGGTGCTAAAGAATTGAAACTTCGTTTTTAGGGTTCCGAGGTGTGAAAAGGTTTGTGTCAAAATATCAAGTCGCTGGCTCCAAGAGGAAGCGAGATATTGAACAAGCACCAATTCAAAGTTTCCTTCTTCTCTTATTCCCGAAACAGGGCGTTACCGGAGAGTATTCACTATTCACTTTAGAGCGCGTTGAAAATACCTTTGGGTTATTGAAGTCAATCCGCGACTCTCAATTTTGTGAATTCGAAAAACAATATTCTCCCCAAAAACACGGTATTCGTTACGATTTATCAAGCATGAACGATAAGCAGTTAAAAAAAACAATATGTGAATATTAATCCCCAATATTCTTCGCATGCTACCGATTCTCTTATTTTCAGCTCCGAAGTAGACAAGAGGTCGTAAACTCCGTGGGAAGTCGTAACATGAAAAAGCTCATTTATCCATTTGAACTTTTCGAAATTAGGGAAATAAAGTAGTTCATTCTTGTATTTGTGTCGAAACATAGACGATCGTGTTACCAAATTTATGTGAGATAAATGTTCATGTGGGCGACGTAGCAACACATTATGAAAAAATCAAATACGAAATAATCGTAGTTTGATAAAGAAAAAAGCTAAAGTGATATTTGACTTATTATCTGAGAATTTTGCTATCAAGGGTGATGTAGTTTTAGAGAATTGGGCACGGAATAGGCTCGCTGATGGCGTGAGACTTGGCGAGCTGTAAAGTAATCTTTCAATAGAATCAACCATCCGTGAAACGATTCCGCCTCAATCATATAAGTCCATCAGTGACACACACATTCACAACCGCCGCTAGCGTGCAGTTGCCATAGCACAATCCCGTGTCGAGGAAGTCCGGCTTGTGGCCGTTCTTGAGGAAGATCTGAAGAGTTATTCTTATAAATCTGCTACTAATCTCTTCCTAGACAGTTTCAGCAGCCCATTTCCACGTGGTTGGTTTGTTATCCAACCAGAAAAGGTGAGATCGTTCATAGGTGGCCTATTAGGTACGGGGCTCCGAGACCCCTCCCGATTAGCTGGCATATTAGATGAGCAATACCAGAGTAGACGATGAATAGCGTACCTTCACATACGGCCCAGTCGCGTTCATTCTCGTCTCGAAGACAACGGCAGAAGAGAAGGCCGGAGTGACGCCCTGGTAAATAGGCAATGTCCCCAGGCCCGTTACGATTTGAACGGTAAAACGCCCGGGAAAGGCCCATGCGGCAGTAATTGGACCGGCGGCTTCTTTTGTAACGTGCCGTGTACCATTTTAGCAGAAGTTTTTTTTGAGAATTCAGCGAGCTACCAGTGCTGTTTCTCTAAATCTGCGCAAGTTGACGGAGCTACGAAACATAGACGAATTCCTAGTGTACGGAAGAAGAAGGTAATTGATCAATTGAGTCAGAGAAGCAGCAATGGTAGTCATAACTCGGGGTACTCTCCCTCACCTCATAGTGGTGAAGTGCCTTGAAGATGTGTGCGATAGCGAGGACGGTGACGTCGTGCTGGAAATACTCAGTAACTGTCTATAATACAAGTGAGAACATTTTTTTTTCAGATTTTAGCCTATAGATAGCTAGATACATCAATAATGACACGCACCGTGTAGTACACTCTGAACTTGGGCTGCGTGTTGCAGGGAGGAGGGCAGGCTGCGTCCTGTGAATACGGTTGATTAGCTGTGACAACTGGCAATCCAGACTGACAACACATTGTTATGAGTAGTGTCACCTTCTGCATGTTGTTCAGTAGCTCATTAGTCAGCATGCCCGCTACTCTCTTGATCCTCAGTGCGTTGTAGTGGTCTCCCGCGCCAGCCAGCATTTCGATGTACTGAATTTGAATTCATAATTCGCATTTAGCTTCATAATGAACTATTTAGACGATCTGACATGAGAAATAGCGTGCTGTGTGCAGCGAAAATGTAAAAAGAACACCTTGAGCATGCATCTGATACAAATATCGTCCGAAAATATTTCTAATGCTTCTGCAACATACCCTGAACATGAACTGCTTCGCGTGTCCTTTCGCACAAGCCTTGTAGTGATCCGGCATCTTGATCTCTTTGTACGACAACTCGGCGATGATCGCGTCAACGAGGGCGGGAGGGACTTGCTGAAAGAATCCTACTCATAACCCTTCATAAATAAGCATGAATACAATTTCAACAGTAGCTCTGAGTCGACGTGCTATCAATACTAGAAATATCATCATGTAACCGTGCGCTTCACAGAAAGTGTTGTGATTTTGCATCATAACTATAAAAACAGCAAACAAGGATACGATGATAAAATGAGGATACGTGAAGCTTACCGAGCACTCGGGCGCGTCCCACTGCGAGCTGAGCATCTTCACGAGGGCCGTGTCCTGCAATATCTCATGAGACTTCAATTTGTGTTCTCCTAAATTAGGGACCACCATCCCAAGAGCCAGAAATTTAAAACCGGGAAAAAGTAGGAGTAGAGCCGTTAACGCGACCGGGTGTTAGAACATCCTGGTTGACTGGGGCAGACTCGTGACTCTGCATTTTTTGCATTGCTCATTTTGCGTTTATTGATTGACAACTCGTTTAGTTCGCCTCAATTTGTGTTTTCCTTGCTTAGGCTGCTATTAGTATGCTATCATAGACCTGTGTGCACGACATGCCATCTGTAGTGTGCTCCGCTAGCTATTTATAGTGATGAACATGAAACTGTTGCTTTGTTAGTAACTTTGATCATTGACGCTAGCTCGCGTTGTTTATAGCCGCTCAATTCTCTTTTACGCTACCGATCAATAGGTCATGGACTAATTGCTCGTCGATTTTGGCGCAGTTATTCCAGCGCGCACGACCGTGGTGATCGAAAACGTGGTCGAATTGGTGTCACCGTGACCATCAACTTTCGCTCCTAGTTCGCGTTCTTCATAGCCGCTTATATTTTCGTTTAATAATCGATCAATAGGTCATGGACTAATTGCTCGTCGATTT
>LS515070.1:695976-727786 GCA_900490845.1 Pristionchus japonicus | reverse complement strand
GAAAACGTGGTCGAATTGGTGTCACCGTGACCATCAACTTTCGCTCCTAGTTCGCGTTCTTCATAGCCGCTTATATTTTCGTTTAATAATCGATCAATAGGTCATGGACTAATTGCTCGTCGATTTTGGCGCAGTTATTCCAGCGCGCACGACCGTGGTGATCGAAAACGTGGTCGAATTGGTGTCACCGTGACCATCATGTCATGTTTCAGTGCTTGCACTGACTTTGTTTGTCGAGGGCCGCGAGTTATCACTGTTTAATGATGATTAGTAGCTATGGGACTATAATCTACCGCATTTTCGAGTGGTTTAACCAGTGCGCGCGATTGGTGCGAGCGAAAGTTCGCTCCTCGCTCGTTAATTATCCATGCTTCGAGGCGTGCACCATCTTTGTTTGTCGAGGGCCGCGAGTTATCACTGTTTAATGATGATTAGTAGCTATGGGACTATAATCTACCGCATTTTCGAGTGGTTTAACCAGTGCGCGCGATTGGTGCGAGCGAAAGTTCGCTCCTCGCTCGTTAATTATCCATGCTTCGAGGCGTGCACCATCTTTGTTTGTTGAGGGCCGCGAGTTATCACTGTTGATTTATGATTAGTAGCAATAGGGCGAGAATCCATCACGTTTTAACGCGGTTCCACCAGTGCGCGCGATTGGTGCGAGCGAAAGTTCGCTACTCGCTCGTTAATTATTTATTTTCGACCCGTTTCGGCCTTTGCACCATCGAGCTCTGTCATCAGCCGCGTTCAATTGTTATTGCCTATTGATCACTAGCTAGTACGCGATATTCTCCACCATTTTGGAGCAGATCCTCCAGTTCCCAACGACGGTGCATGCATAATCGCACCCAGCGCGCCGCAGTTTTCCAAAATTATAATCGGAGTACGGTAGTCACCGTTACGGTAAATAAGAAATCAGAATCGCATCGTATTGTACCGTTCCTAATCCCACCTATAACTACTCTCGTACCCGAGAAGGACTTTTTACTGAAGATTTTGTTAAGATAAAAGTGAAAAAAGGCACACAATCAAGAGACATACTGGGGAATCGAGGGAATGAACATGGATTCAAGAATGAGCATGACCGAGAATCGAGATACTGAATGATACACATCCATGATATAGTGACAGCAAACCAATAATTGATCGCTTGTTTACTGTTGGAACCGGGAAATAGCCGTAACAGCCAGAGCCGTTGTTAACAACCGGAGCCGGCAATTAGAATGCGCCAAATCTGTGGTGTGTCTCCCGATTTCAAGCTAGCAGTTTCGTTTCTTTTGCTAATTTCTCAATTCTTTTTAATTCTATTTTTTCTTTCTTTCGTAAATTCATTCCACACCTATGGACTATTGCTTGCGATGTTCTAGAATTTGCCAAGTGCAGTTTGGAGAAATTGATGGTGGTCCCTACTCCTAAATTCCAAATAGTATCTTGGAAAGGGCCGTGTCCTGCAAAATATCAAAGTTGTCGTGCTAGTTTGAAAATACAGTCTCGGAACTGAATGGGAGGGAGACAAACAACTCGCCCGCTATCGATCGACTGGACTAGAGAGAGACGGTGTAAACAACACGCGTGACCAGACTACACACAATCACTGGGTGACCACACGGTCTTTTGAGTAGGGGAAACACTACGACACAACAAGTATCATCAAAGCGAGATGTGCACTGACCTTTGCATTCTCGGGCGAGGCGAGTCCGTACATCTTCACCACATCTTCCCAGCCGTCACGGCAGGTGAGCAGGGGGACGAGAAGCTGTGAATCGTTTATCTTAGTGACACCATAATGAGGTCGTAATATTTTTTTATTTCACTAAGATTTCACTTCTCTTTACGATATCTCCGCTTACTCTATCGAAACTCTTACACAACATCCAACAAAGTCAGAATATAATTGTTGTTTTGTTGTACCAACGTGCGCAACAATTGCGAGATCTGCAACTATGAGCAATCGAAGAAGAGCTGAAACTCACCGTGTCATCCTTCTCCTCAACGGTGTAGATGGGAGGGACGATGGCGTGATTGTTTGAGGTTCTGAATGTTCAAATGGGTTTCAAACAAAATGTATGATTTTTATTCTTATTCGCACGATCAACGAGAGGAAACCATACTTCTGAGAACCTAATGCAGATCAGCATTGCCTGAAACACATCAAGTACCTCTTGAACAGGGCATTACTGAAGCTGGCTGCACTCATTAGTACGCGAGAGACGGAGGAGGAGCGAATGCGAACCTCAAAATTGCAAGAATCTTGTTTGATGTTTCCCAAGACTACTGATTCTATCTGGCACGCACTTTGTGTTTCGATATGCTTCAGAGCGTCTATATTTGCATTGCGGAATGCGAGAACTCGATCCCGGGAGTGCACCGTAGAAAATAACAAGACAATTTCACGTTCCTCAAAATGGCAAGTATCTTGCATGATGTTTCCCAATTCAACTGATTGTATCTGAAGCGCACATCAGGGCTGTGCATTTTCCGTTTTCCGATTTTCCGAATTTTCCGATTTACCGGGATTTTTCGGAAAAATTTACCGTCGCAAAATTTTCCGAAATTTTTCACATATTCCGAAACAAATTACACTAGATATTCTGAGCAAATAGCTATTTTTCGGAATGAAAAATGGTATTTTGAGAGTGTTTCTAGCAAAATAATTTTACCATTTTTATCGTTTTCATAATTTTAGTGTTGAAAAATGCCTATGCGATGCCGAAATTTGAAGAGACAATGAATGAGATTCGGGAAAACCCAAAGCCGTGTTTTCGAGAGAATTATGGTAATTTTATAGGCCAAAAATCGTACTTGGCAACTTTTTCCGAAATTTTCCGAATTTACCGAATTTTCCGGAATATTTTTTCGGAAAATTTCCGTTTTCCGAAATTTTCCGAAATCCATTTTCCGCACAGCCCTGGCGCACATCGTGTCTCGTTATGCTCCACAGCCTCAATATTTGCATTGAGACATACAAGAAATCGATTCCGGTTGGACACCTTCGAAAAAATAACTCAATCTCACCTCGCTTGGCAGGTATCTCTTATCGATGAATCCGGTGTCGACATATCGCTTCTTGAAGTCGCGTCCCTGGTTGAAGGCGTTGTCGATTCCTTCCTGGTAAGGAGTTATGTTGTGCTCAGTGTGTTACAAAAGACGCGTTGTGTAAAAAAAGGATGTACACATTTGATAAGCTCCAATGATTAGAGTTCGAAATACGGATAATCGTCTCTTCATTTTACGCACTCTCTCACCGGTCAGGCGAGCGAGTGCGTGAAATAAAGAGACGATTACTCGAATTTGAAACTTCACCAATGATTCGTTTCAGACCTACTTACATCACTCAGTTCTCCATTGCCTCTGAACAGGGTGCGCTCCGATTTGTCCGTCGCCCAGCCTTGAGTGGCGGCGCGATCGGCGTGACGAATGACCTGAAGTAGTAGCTCATTTCTGTTGTAGATCAATACTTTCTGTATGCATTCTTGGTTCCACTAAATAAATGGGCATACAGCAGTAAGCTCTTCCTAACAGGCTATCAATTGACGTACCACTTGCACCGACAGCAGCTTGTCCTCTCCGTGATTATCGTGGTGCTTGGCAGCCACCAGTCCGACGAAGAAGAGGAGAAGGTGAAGAGAGCGCATCCCTTGAATGATTGGATGTGATGACTTTGAGGTTGAAGTGTAGTCGAACAGTGAACGGAATGCTATCAGTGAGAACAGAGAAACTGATGCGCTTGTTTGGGTAATGAATTAGGGTGGCTTCCTGTTAGAGATGGTCAGCGGATACTGACACTAGAGCTCAAACAGATGACTTTGCAGTAGGAAAATGATTCCTAACGGTACTACATTTCCACTGTAGACAAATGCGCCTAAATTCCATCTTACAGCTAGAAGACAAATGAAGAAGAGTGAAAGACGTATCCGCTGAATCTCAGCTTCCCCCCTGCCTCCTCATTCCCCTGAGGCACATATGTTTCTACTTCCACGGCGAGTTTCGATCTCTTCATTGTCCATTTTCTCTTGTTGTTCGGACAGACGAGAGATCATTGAAAATCAAGAGATCACTAGTCTTATCGCTCACGTAAGTGCAAAATCTGGAAGCAATCAGTCTTGGGCATCACAACTTCAGCGTACCCTGGGGAGTCGTTAGATTCCAGGAACTACTCCCATGACTGAAACTACGTGATTTTTTGAACATTCTGTAGTTCTCAGAAGAATCGAGCTTCGAAAATAAAGAGAAATGCTGTTCCTGCAGGATCATCTAGCGTGTACCGCTTTGGCATGATTGAATGACTGATTGATTGATTTCGCACAAACCCACGCAAAATGTCTCTTGTTTTCTTTCATCAGCAAAAACTGCAAGATCGGTTCCACTCAGCCAGTTCGTTCAATTTTGGTGTGACCGCATCTTTTCTCGCCAAGCGTATCTCTTTCGAACAAGCCGTATCTTCTCTTGGCACAATTTCTAAGAGATAAACGACCGAACTAGCCGAAAAACACCGAAATACCCAACGGTCACGGTCCATTTCGACCGACTTTCTCGAACGAATCTCTCGATTTACCATACTATCTACTCGAAAGACAGACGATCTCCTAAATGGTCGCGAATGGAGTCTCTTCATTTCGCACACTCTTTCCTCGCTCTGACCTCGAGAGACGAAGGATGGTGCCAATTCAACTGAATGGGCGCGGCCTCAACATGGTTCGTTGAATGGGGGCGAGTGTTTGTATATAAACCGAGAGTGGCAAGCTGGCAGGGGGCACGAGCATGATTCAGCGGATCCTCCTTCTCTCGGCTCTTTCAGCAGTTGCAGCGGCTATTTGGCCGTTCCCCACCGAAAAGGATGAGCTACAGTTGGTGCAAGTGGTCAGTTCTGACTTCTTCTTTTGATTTGAAAGCTGTATAGCAGATTGATGTATAATTGTAGCGTAAGATGAAGAGACCAGAGTTCTAATATCATAAATCAATCTCAGGTCATCCGACACGGTGACCGAGCGGCACAGGATGGATTCGCTACTGAAAAATCTGCTGAAGTTCTTTTCAGAGGAAACGGAGAGCTGAGTGATGTAAGTGCATGTCTTAATACCTGTGAGATTTAGAAAGGATCTGATTAATTTATGGTTTGATCGAGTGAAATGATGATGAGTATTCATGCCAAAAAAGTCAAAGTTTCAGCAAAGTGTTTCAAAGTGTTTCAATTTCTAAAAAAGCTCCGCGATTTTTGACATTTCCCTTTTTTCACAAAAGAAGCATCATATCTGTTTGCCGTCTAATTGTGCACGATTTCTGACTTGCCATAGATTGACTCGCCATCGCTACGGAGTAAGGTGGGAATATTGTAGCATTCCACATATTCCAAACAGTTTGTATGAATAGCTGGCTGACGCACCCATCTATTCACGGCACGTGGGTGGTTCGTATTCAACAGTATTCCAAACTTGTAGAACCGTTAGTCATCCTTCCACAACAGAGCATGATAGTTTGATCTTGAGCTGACTAGAGTGACAAGTTCGACAGGTATCAGAGCTGATTTTCGAAAGCAAAAATTTGACTTAGAATAAAAATAATATAGTTAATTCCAGGACGGAATCGACAATGCACACCAGCAGGGATACGATTTCAAGAAGCGCTACGTCGATCAGTACAAACTGTTCGATGAGCGATACATTCCTAGCGAGGTTTGTGTTTTTTTTATCTGAGAAGTTATCTCAAAACTATTGATTGAAGTCTAGTTCACTAGTTGAACGAGCGATGAAACGTATTTGGGAGACATTATTTGAAGTCGCTATTTTTGCCGTCATTCCTCTCGTTTTTCAGTACAAGCTGTTCACTATGTGCAATTTCACGTATTTTGCGTCACATATTAGCGATATTCCACGAATTCATCAGCATCTGATTGAATGTACTCTAATCCTTTCGGATTAAACATACTCTGAAACGTATCCGATATTTGTTTGCATACATTGCCAGAGGCCATGAAGCTCTCTCAAATTCGTCATATTTCTATTGATGCAACTAAATGCGACTAGATCACGCGGTAAAGTAGGTCCGAAGAATAGATCAGGTCTTACGGACAGAACTGGCCTTTAAATATAGTCACTGGCCTAGCAGTGGGCTCCGCACTACGCAAGTGCCTTGAGTACGGGGACTCCTTTACCCTTTACCTTTTCAACTAAATGTTCATTTCATTCTCAGGTCCGTTTCCGCGCCTCGACCGTCCCGCGTGTGTTGATGAGCGCCGGCAGCTTCAGCAATGCGCTGTTCAAGAGGTTAGTGATCTTTGATCTCTGATCTTGGTTTCTTCATTTGTGCACTACATTTGGCTCGTTTCTGCAGAATGTTGGTAATGCCAATGTTCAAGAAGTTAGAAGAAAGTTCTTCTTTGCCGAATCTCGTTCCCTTTTTATTGTTCATAATTTTACCAGAGGAATCACGTACAGATTGAGTGTAAAGCGCAACACTAGTTGTGAATGACCATTGAAACTCATTTGTGCGAGTCGTAAATTAAAAAAGTTTTTTATAGAACTCGCGGCGGCAACGTCGTCGTTCCGCCCATCTACACCAAGGACTACAACGATGATCCGGTGAGTTGGTCTTTGATCTCTATTCATTGATCTTTGATCTCTATTCATTGATCTTTGATCTCTGATTTCCTGATCTTTGATCCTTGATCCCTCCTGGCGCTTGATCTGTGCCCTTCCTGACCCATGATCTTTGATCTTTGCCCCTCCAGACCCCTGATCTTTGATCTTTCCAGCTCCTCGCACCCGACTTCTCCTGCACTGATGGCTGGGATGACGTGCAGGAGGCACTCAAGCTGAACAACACGAATAATGTCGCGGTTGGTCCCTCCTAGAATACTTTTTTCCAGTACTTCTTGGATTTCTGGCCCATGCAAAACCCACAGAATTTTCTATCTCTACCATTCTGGGCCAGATATCCAAGGAGTTCCCTTCTCCACTGCTCACTGCATCGTCCTCTGATAAGGTCTTGCAGGAAATCTGAAATAACAATGTCTGAAAAGGGTGTAACAGACATATCTATCCATAAACGTACGGACAGACAGACACTTTGATATTATAGTATTTTAATTAATAATTAGTAATTGGATTTCCAGAACGACGCCCTTGCAGCGATGGAGACGCAGATGTGGCCGGACAGCTGCAAGGTAAGCCCTACCTATCTCCTTTCTCGATTCGTACAGTAGTAGTCAGTAAAGTGGTCAAGTCTTTCCACACTCGAAGCTTTTTGCGATTTCGAATGCCCATCAGAATCAGGTGACTGAAATTTTTTCAGGACGTTCCCGCGAACAAGGTCGACGCAATAATTGCGGAGCTGCCCAACAAAGTTGGTCTTTGATCGCTGTTCGTCATTTTGCATGATCTCTCAAACTATCGTTTCATTCCGTGATCGGTGCACTCAACCTCATCAATAATCATTTCAAGGCGGTCAAGATACCTTCTTTCAGTCATTTTCGATGTCGGGTCCGTACTCGTACAACAAATAATCACTTCCAGGCCATCAAGATGCCTCTCTCCTACGATCTGTGCGCGATGAAGCCGGCCAAGCAGTTCATGTACGATGTGAGTTCAATCATGCAATTTCAGAATTGTTGTCTTGAAATATTGACGACCTACTTCCACTGCTGTTATTGTTTTTGAGCTGAAGAAATATCTTTGGTGAAACATAACAAGCTTTTCGTTCTTTTTTGTTCGCTTTTCGTTCGAAATAGATTCTAATGGAATCAATTCTAGTACATCGAGCTGCTCGGAGGCGGAGGCGGACACTACAACGAGGTGAGTGTCCATGTTTTCGCTATCTATCTTCCGGCACTCCTGCACTTCTCCGGACAATTCCTATTCGCCACATAACCGTCGTCCATACCTGAACGCCAACCCTACGAGAAACCTTTTCGTTTAGAGGACCTCTGAAACTCAATTCATTTTCGCCCCATTGTCCGAAAAGGTGCGGGAGCTTCCCAATCCACTTCTCACATAGTGTCGTCGTCAATGTGACTGCACCATTGCTTGACCTGAAAGCGTATGAAACGGGAGTGATTGTTCCTATTTGAGGTGCGACTGAAGCGAACAGTGGGTATGCTGACGCAGGAACTGCTCGATAACATGGACGATGTGAGTCAATTGATATTCTCGCACTTCTTCATGTCCCCTAGCGAATAGTGAAGTTTCATGCATTCCCGATTCGTGTTGAATGAAGATTAGGTAAAAAGAGTAATGTCGAGTTTTTTTAATGAAACAAAACCCTTGTGTTTGATGCATGAATTTAGTCAACAATACACCAAGTTGATTCAATTTCAGAAAGCGAGCCCCTCTCCCAAGAAGACGGAGAAGTTCCGCGTGTACTACTCGGTAAGACAATCGATAAATGATCTTTTACATATTTATTGATTGATAGATTTCGTTTTTTTGTTCGACGTAAATCCGCACGTATTGATCATCGCGTTCTAGCTCATTTTTGTTGACGCGCTGAAACATATCCTGCAAGTTCAAAACCAGATTCGAATTCGGAATATTTGAAACTATGTCAATTCCAGCACGACGTCAACGTGCTCGCCCTCTCGCACGTCTTCCAGTCCATCGACAAGTTCAAGGTAAGATGCATTATTGATTTATTTGACCTACCTAAGACTCTGATACCGTAGCAAATCAGTCGGAATACTGTAACTTCAAGTATCGATTGCAGAAGATCACGCCCGCCTTCTCGTCCGCTCTCGTGCTGGAGTTGTGGAAGAGCAGCACGAAGGGCTACCATGTCAAGGTAAGCAAAATAGACAAATAGGAATCACAACGCTCCACTGCCGTTTCTCTCCAGCTTCAATAGCCAACAATCTTTTTTTTTGAGTTCTCAAATATTAATTGGATATGTGAAACGTGTTACCTCGTGCGCCTATCATGTGAAGGTGAGCAGCAGGAATGTCCAAACATTTAACGATCTCTCACTTTCCCGTGCTCTCTCGCTCTGACCGGAGAGAGAGCATTGCGAAATGAGAGACCATACAATTTTCGCACAGCCCGGATGAGGAAACTAGATACTTTTTAGTGCTTGTAATTGCAGCGTAATCTACGCATGAAAACTTTTCTATTTAGACTTGCGGATTGAGGATTCAATATCCTTTTCATAGGTGATCAGCTTTACGGTTTTCTTGAAACATAACAGCTAAAAAATCATGAACTTTGAGATTTTTCCCATTCAGATCTTCCTCAAGAACGGACAGGACTCGGACTTTGCCTACACCGGGTTGAGCGAGGAGGATGCGAAGCTGGAGAACGTGAAGAAGGTAATCCCTCTTCTACTAATTTGCGGCTCTGAAACCCGGTCCTGGATTGTGTACCGATCAATTGTTTTTTTCCAGACTTTTTACTACGAATTTTTACACTTTTTTAACGGATTTGAAACCCGGTCCTAGTTAGGCAGCATCGGTCTAGCCGGTAGAAAGCCTAAATTCGCGAATGCTAGTCGACCAATTCCGTTGCAGTTCGCCAGCAAGTATGCGATCAAGGAGAAGATGCCGTGCAAGAAGCCCGGAGATGCTTGATTTGTCCCAACTGTTTATAACCATAATAAAGTCGTTTTCAATTTATCTCTGTCTCCGTTGTTCCTCGAATTCTGTCCCATTAGCTCTTTCTCGAATCATCAGACACACACAGGCATTGCCAGAGGGCAGACTTGCTCCCAATTGCCTCTTTCTGCTCTGCGAGAGGGCATCCGACCTGCAGAGAACGGGTGTCGCCATGTCGAACTTTATGAGGACTTCCGATCTACTGGTGTAAACTCTGCGCAGTTGGATCATTCCTCATACCACTTGCGCATCTCCCCGAGATTCTTCCTCAATTATGCCTGTAACCGCAGCCCATGATGAATTCACTTTCCATGACATCATCACTAATCAAATTGAGCAGTATTCAGTATTCGCTTCTTAGAATCAACATGTGTAGTCTAATTAACTATGATAGCGATGAACATCAAGAACCCAAACAACACTAGAAAATACAAGAGCATTATCCTACACATACTGCGTTTAGCAAAGTAGACACTGGGGTTACTCGCGGAACTAATAAATAACTGCCAGCCTCATTTGTGTTTGAATTTCTTGTAGTGTTTACTATGTTTCTGTCCATTTTTAAAATATTTTAGTTGTTAATTAGCCTAATTAACCTGTAATTAGCATAATTAAAGGTAGAATGGCATCGGACAGTGATCGCTCCTTCGACGAGGACTCTTCGGGAGACGAGGATGTTGGACAGGTTCGGGCACTTGTTTTTTGTTTTCAATTTCAAATTTTTGCTTGTTTACGCTGGTATTCACCTAAACAGATCTTACTTTTACCACATTACTCTTTCCCTTTTCATGCAGGTTAGTGAATTGACACGTAACTCCGCTTTTTCATGGTTAATCATGAACAACAACCGGCAAATGTATTCAAATAGTCGATAGTTAGACTTTGAAAGCTGTAATGAGCGCTTCTTTGTTGACGAATCACTGTAGCAATCAATAAAAATGGAATTAAGTATCAAAAAATTAGCTCAAAACAAAGATTCCATTCCAGCCCAACATCGCTCCACGGTCTGCCTTTCCCTCCGCCTTCTCTGCCCCAGCTGCTCCCAGAAACGATGCTGTGAGTAATTTTAAACAAGTCTTTGCAAATTTTATTGAAGTAAAACTACAGAAATTCAATATTTTCGAATATTTCATGCAATCAATCGCTCTTCCAGCCCGTGGAAGCTCCCCGTTCCGCCTTTCCGTCCGCGTTCTCTCGTCCTACTCACTCCGTACCCGCACCCGAACCAGTCGTTGCACCACCCAAAGTTGAGGAAGTGAGTGTCCAAGAATAATTACGAATACGCTCACAGGCTCGATGAATTTACAATTTACAGCTTAAATCCTATTCTTTCAGCCCAAACACGTTCCCGTCACCACTCCTGCTGCAGTCGCGCCTCTCCCTGTCTCTGATTCCCTCATTGATTTTGAGGTGAGTAACAGCCATTCTCAGTTGCTCAAGCCGTTCTCTCTTCGAAGTTGACTGAACAAGATACCTGGAATATGCTTCATGAACTTTTCAGCACGAGGTTCCCATCACTGAGACTGAACCTGCTGCACCTACTTCTGCGCCTCGCCCCGCCATCCCTAATCTCATGGATGATGATGTGAGTGTTTCGAACATTTTCATTAGCACTTTGAACCTCGAAAGCATTTCTGTCCCTGATGGAATGGATAGGTGCAAACAGTGCAGCAGAGTGTTTTTCACGACAAAGCATCTACACAATTCCAGCCCCTCCCTGCTCTCGTCGAGGCGCTTGCCAATGAAGCAGCCGACGTGCCGCTGCCCGTCGACGCCAGTGATGATGATGAGGTCAGTCCGGCCATTTCCCTAGTCGAGTTGCTTCTGCCAAATTGGCAAATATGTTTCAACGAGCTTTCATCTCTAGAAAACATCTCCATGGTCAATGTAACGCCGTTGCACTTCTGGTGAAAGAAAGATTATTACAGGACGAAGAGGAAGCAGCGCCAGTCGATGAAGCAGAAGGCAGTGGAGAGGAGAAGACGCTTAGGAGAGAGGTGATTAATCTACCGATTCCGAATGTTCGAGTTGCCTCTCCTAATTCTAATCTAATTTGTTGTTTCGGTGTCTCATCCAACGACTTCAAACTCAGATGCTTGCTCCAATCGATAGCTCAATATCCACTCAATTTGAAATGTCAATGTTAACGTGATCATTCTTTCAGGACATCCAATTCGGCAAACTCTCTCCTCCGCCTCTTGCCGAGGCCAGAAAGAAGACCACCATTCTTGGATCCGGCAGATTCGTGAAGGAGCATAGGTTCGTAAACTGTCGCCGTTTGTAAAGAAGAAGTTCAAGTGAGAGATGGACAGATGGAGTCGGTCTAATGTAGAATGATTCATTCGAGAACATCGGACCGTAAATCTCATTCCAGAATGTTCTTCGTTAACTCTGCCCGTCGTAACAGGGGACAGCAGGAGGAGGAGGAGGAAGAGGGCATCGATCAGTTCAAGGGAATGTAAGTTGCCCATCTTCTTGAACATCCTCGAACAAATTACAATGCGCACTAAAATGGAGTTCTCAGCGAAAGAGAATAGATACGTGGCGAGAACAGTAACACAGTCCATTAGGGTGGCAGGTTCGGTATCGGTATTACCGCACTCTCTCGCGCCAGACAGTTAGAGGCACGAAATAGCATACAGATGTGAGAGAGACGCGTGCGGTATTACCGCCCAAACGCGGTATTATACCGATACCGAACCTGCAACCCTACAGTCCATCCGATGATGCTACCCCTGTTCAGGTCCTTCACCGGGCGCGGTTTCGAGAGTTACGTTCCTCCTGAATCTGAAGCGGAGAGTGACAACCAGCAGTGGGCGGGCAGCCAGCAAGGAGGGAGCATGTATGGAGGAGGCATGTACGATGGCATCGATCGAGGCAATAAGTATGGAGGAGATTATCAGGTGAGCTACTGATTCTGTGCGTCAAAGAACAGTGATGGGGCACTTTCCTGTTTTTTGGCCCCACCCTTTCTACAAAATATTCTCTCCCTACCATTCTCCCTACAGGTGGTTAGAGCGGTGCATTGAAGCTCGAAAGTTCCAGGGTACAAGTTCGATAGAGTGTCTGGGAACTCACAACAATAAGAACAATCGATGGGTTCAGAAACTGGCAGAATTAGCATCAAGTTGTCTAGTGAATGCGAACTAATTCGGCGTCTTTCAGAGACCCTACAGACGTCCTTACTACGATCGCCCGCACGCGAGAATCCAGTACGTTCACCATAAAGAAATTCGTGCAGAGTCTAAGTACCATCACTATGTCGCTAAAGGCTGCAAATTTCGACTAGATCACTTTTACTGAGTAAATCAATATTCTGTCCATTCCAGCCAAGACGCCGTCCTCAACGCGGCGGACGCGCAAGCGATGCTCGCGAAAAAGGTAACTTTGAAGTTATTCCGAGCACCCGTATTTTGAGCTCTAACGGCGACCCACACCAGCTCATTACAAGCTGACTAAAACCATAAATTTCGTTAAGGGCCGACTGGATTTCGAGGACAAAATTCCGTCGTTCTTCATGACTAAGCATCAATTCGCTGTTCCCGAGGTGCGATAATTGAAGACCTTTGTTTGACAAAACATATGTTTTGTTTACATTCACAGTGTTATTGTTATGTCATTGTTGTTGTTGTTGTGTTTTCATTGTATTGTCGTTTCAGATGCTCGCGTGGAAGTTCACGACTGGCAAACCCGCTCATCACTTTGAGATAGGACATATCTGCCCCAAGGCCGGGTATCTGGTGCATCTAGAGTGGACGGTACGGTGTTATCGATTGATTATTTGACTTTGGTTCGGTAGAATACAATCACCGTTCCAGGAAACCGAATTGGCGGCGGAGAAGTATCGCACCAACCTGCTCTACAACATGATCTGCGAGAAGGGAATGATGCATATCGAGGATCTCTACAAGGTGTACCTGGACAAGAATTGCTTGGTGAGTACATTATGCTCTTTTAGAACGATTCAATCGGTCTTTGTCATTGTGAAGCGTAATTTATTGCTTCAGGAGCCCTATCCCTTTGATGGATTCAACCACTTCCACCGTTTTATCGCAGAAAGAGGCCACATCTTCGGCATGGATCAAGCGAATTTCGTATGTTATTTCATTGAGTAAATAGGTTGGGCAAGCAAATCGAAAATCAAGATTCATCATTCAAATATCCTTCTACAGGTCTACAACGAGAACCTGCTGGTCACTCTGGCAGTGCTTCGATACGCTCACGCTCTTTACCACGAAACGCCCGTCGAGAGGGCTCCGCATCTCTTCAGGTGAGCAATAAGCTGTAGTACATCTGTACAATCACTGGCCTGACAGTAACCTCACGCAGGACGGATGGTCTTTGATTCACGGGATGGCCATTACCTTTACTTTTTAAGTCAGTAGTATGCAACAGTATGCGCATGTGGTACTTATCTGTCAGCACAGTCTCTGGTTTACCAGTGGCTGGCACAAAAAACCCGTTTTCTCTTTACGGTTTACCAGTGGTTAGAAAAAACCAGAGGTAGCTAAAATAACAGTACTTGACCATAACTCTGCCATTTCAGCACCGAGAAGGGCTCTCTCTTCTACCGTGCTTTTCTCGCTTACATGCACAAGGATGATCTCTCGTTTGACATCTTCTTCCAACACTTCCCTCATATCTTCAAATTCGGTCAGTTGGCGATTGAATTGGGCTACGGTAGGCTGAAAAAAACGGTAGCTAGAAATTAATCAATTATGTACTTTCAGACGAAGTTTGGTCACTGAACCTCGATTCGGCCCGGCGAATCCCATCGGCCTTCGATCCCGAATGCGTGCCTGAGAGGGATAACACGAAGATCTATGTGGATCGGTAAGCAATCTTTGATCTTTGGTTCCTGGAGCTCGGCCTTCAATCCTAAATATTTCCAAATTGCAGCTCACAAATCTTCAATGGTGTTGGACGAGTAGTGGCGAATAACATTACCAAGATCAAGGTTTGCCTTTATCATTGCTTTTTGGCTAACTATTCGATGCTTTGTGCAATAAAAAAAAGCAAAAAATCACTGAATCATCCAGTCCTGTTGCAGATCCAATCCGAGGAGTGCCTTCGCAAGAACATGCAATACTTTGTGAGTATGCCGGTTGAACTCGTGGATGACGCGGACAACTATCCGATTGGAACAAGGGTGAGTGTTTTTTTCTTCTCAATATTGCACATTAACATGAGTGTAAACTTTACTCTAAAACTGTAATGTAAACTTTACTTCACGTTACTGTACTTTACTGTACACTGTAAAGGTTTTGAGAGAAAGCAACATTTGTTGAATGGAGAAGCATTGAAAACTATGAATAAATTGCGCAATTTCAGGTCGCCTTCACCGCAGTTCGTCTCTTCAACGACATCAAGGACACGGCTGAGGGCACGAGTATCCAGTTGGAGCCAGAGGCTAACCCGAAGGTAATTAGATTCGCCGATCACTAAAAGTTCGAAACCGCTTGAGCAGTTGAGGGATCAGCGCTCTATAATGATCTAGACTAACACTACAGTACATGATTCAAAAGATGTTGCAGTTCAATCTGTGCTCAAGTCATGACGTTGCCATCTTTTCAGAAGCGCAACGACGGCACGATCAAAGACTTCTGGTCGTTCGAAGAAGAAGTGGAGAGTGGTGATGAGAAGGAGGAAGAGAAGGAGAAAGAGGAGGAAGAGGAGAAGACTGATGAACAGGGAGATGAGACGAAGAAAGAAGTGGAGGAGATGGTAGAGAAGAAGACTGAAAAGCTTGAAGATGAGAAGGAAGAAATGGAGGAGGAGACGGGAGAGAAGAGAGAAGAGGAGAAGAATGAAGAAGATAAGAATAAGGAGGCTATGGAGAAGATTTTAAAGGAGATTGAGAAGTATAAAGAGAAGTTAGAAGAAAATGAAGAAGATAGGAAAGAGGAAATTGTGGAGAAGAAGGAGAAGAAGGAAAAGAAGAAGCGAGTGGTACATGATACCCCAATGATCGATGACGCTCGTGAGTTTCAATTAGTTCAGTAATCTATTAATTAATTATCTAGTTAACCTAACTAATCACCCCAATTAAGGCAACTCCAACGTAGTCCGCGCGCTCGATGCTCGCCGAGTGATCGCTGAGAGGGAGCACAAACGACAGGCTACTATTCTGTTATTGGCCAAGGACAGCATTGAGTTGGACAAATTGTGGGAGGAAGTGAAAGAGTGAGTCATTTTCTATGAATTATTCAGATATGAATTATTCTCATTTCAGTTAATGATAATCTACAAAGTCAAATATTTATTAAGTTATTTAATTAATTAATTTTCTTCCAGTCTCTTCCCCATGGGATGTTTCAACTTCATGCAGTACCTCGACAATCGACAATTCGTCTTCGAGGGTTATCAATGCGAGGGCAAGTGTGAGTGATCTTCAATTCTTTTGACTTACAATGAGATTCAATGACAGATAAATAATTGAAATATTCCATTTCAGACTACGTCAAGTCCCGATCTGAAGCTACCCGCAAGGCAATGCAAGACTACATTGTGTCTCTGTCGGGCAAGAACGGACGATCCGTCACCAAGGCTGAGGCGCTGGAGATGTGAGTACTACTTAAATCTACGAAAAACTATCAGCACATTTCAAATTTAATTTCGAAATGATCACGCCTTCAATTGCAGGTGCGCGGCGAAGAACGAGTCTCTCAAGAGGGACGACCGCTTCACGTTCAAGGACCTCGAAAACGTAAGCTTTCTTTCTTCCTTAGATTTCGAGGCGCTTTTGGATACGTATCAGCCACTCTTTGTGAATTTCATCAGCAGTAAAGAACCGCACATTCTTGGACAAGCGCACTGATTTTAGCGTTCATAACTGATCCTCGACTGATCTTTAGTAATGTAAATTCACATTTCAGTGCATTCGCGTCGACAAACTCCTCATCACCAACTCAGAGGGCAAGAGAGAAATTCTCATGAACGTCGAGCCACTGTTCTACTGGAACTGGGAGCACAAGACTATGATGGCGATCTGAGTAGAGGCACCAAGTTCGGCACTTCTTCGATTTTTGGCCCAGACTATTCTCACAGAGTATTCTCTTCCTACCCTTATTATTCCCCGCTTTACTTCTCACTCAACGCGGTCGAGTCTGGGCCAAAAATCGAAGTAGTTCCCCAAGTTCCGCCCACTTTTGAGGGGTTATTGGCATAGTCTTTGAGACCTTTAGACATGTTATCGCCCACATTGTTGTTACTTCACCCCGTTCCACGTTTTTATGACTAAGTATTGCTCTCATTCTTCAGAAGATCGACTTCTTTTTTCTATTTCTATGATTTAAACTTTGTCTCGAAGAATTTTACTTCATAACTTATCGAGTTCCTCCATTCTGGTTATACTTATCCCCTCCTGCTTTCACTTTCATGCGCTCCCACACAATTGCGGAGCCGTTTGCCTTATTTTCTAGATCTCGTGATAAGTTATCGAGTGCGATATTTTACTGGAAACAATGAGTATTTCATGACCGTGAAAACTAATTGCAATGTATTATTGGGTTGGTGTCTTTCTATTCGGTCAATTGATGATAAAGTATGTTCTAGAAAGATATCTGGCCTTTTACTCAAAGTTGGACTCATTTTACTCTGGAGCAATGAACACGAACAAAATAAACTCTCTAGAGCGTCTATGAGAAATGTATGTGTAGTTTTGTCCAGAACGTGAAGACTCCTTTTTAAAGGTTGAAATTCGGGTGAGCTTCTTTTCATTGTGCACACCATCTGACATCTCTGACCGGCGACAGAGTGTGTGAAGTGAAAAGACGAAGTATCTCTCTCAGCAGAGTTACAGCCTATGGATTCGATGAATCCCAGATTCATTGAATCTGGGATTCACCGGTTCTCGGATTCAAACTGCTCCGGATGAATGGATTCAAATGAGATTGGAATTCGTCAAAGATTCAAATTGACAACCCTAATTTGCGCTGATAATGTTTCTCTCTCCATCATTCTACTCGCGTTTTCCTCTCTTTTCATAATTCTGTTCGCCGCACTCTTCCCTCTCCATCTTTCGATCATGAACATCTAAAATATTCTCTGTGGGAATGCTTTAGAACGCATAATCTGTTGCTTCGGGGCTTGCAGGTCATGTGTACCTCGAAACGTAGCAACAGCATTTGTTTTGAAACATTCGCGCTGATAATGTTTCTCTCTCTCCATCAGTTCTACAGATTGAAAGAGAGTCGCTGTCTTTCGGAGCACTTATCTCCGATCGTTTAGCGGATAGGACGAATGACCTTGAACCCGCCGCTCACTTCGTTTTTTGTCGAGCATTCGGCTAGATCTATTTCACTGATTGAGAAAGACACTTTCTGTCTAACAGGAAAATTCCCAATACCCAAATCAGCTGTGTTCGGCGAGAAATAAACTGTGTGATGTGACAATGAACATGCCGTCACGATAATCTTTTATTATTCATAAAATTCATACAATATAAAATACGAATGCAGTATACGAGAGATTGTATGCGTGCGCGTGCTTCTTTTGTCGAATCTGGAATGAATTTGGATTGACTCAGTTCTCGCAACGGATTGAAAAACTCAAACCCCGAATAACATTTAAAAATGATTTCACCTTTCGCCCAGGACGATCTCGCATATTATCGCAGCCGTGTGGAGGTGTGAGGACGGGTCTGCAAGGGCAAAGATCGAGCAAACGAATCAATATTACAAATATACTTTAAAAGGCCAAAACTGCAGCTACTCACCATTCATTTCATTTTCTCTTTGTAATCTGCTTGATTGAGATGGAATCCAAGTGACGAGTTCATGTAGAGAACTGAAAGAATTACTTTTTAGAATAACAAGGAAAAATGGTTGGTGAGACAGCGCGAAAAGTACTGGCGATTCATGAGTAGCTTTGGAGAAAGGGGAGGGAAAGAGTGAGAGGATTACACTGATAACGGAGGAAATGGTGAAGAGAGTGAGAGAGAGATTAAAAGTTGGGGCACCTTGTCTCTTCAATTCCAGCACTCTCTCTCACCAGTATGTCTGACTGAGAGAGTGGAATGAATAGAGCGAGTACACTTTTTCCTGGTGATGTGGAATAGCAAAAATGGAGAATTGAGGTACATGACACAGCGTGCCAAGGAGAACGACCTCTATTGTTCGAAACGGCGAACGTATTCTAATGTGAGCGAGTCATTCCGCTCTCATTCGCGCGGAATTAGCGGGCAATTTGGCGAGTTCGTGATACAAAAAGCTATGTCATGAATAAACCAAAGCGAAAATGAAAAATCGACTCCCACCAAGTTGTCGGCTATTGTATTAGCTACCGAACCATGCCAAACATGTGTTTCTATCATTTGATCGGGGCCAGAAAATCTTCAGTGAAAAAATCAAATTTCTCGGCCTAGGAATATGACCCAAAGTTGTACTTGGTATGGTTCGGTAGCTAATACAGTAGCCGACAACTTGGTGGGAGTCGATTTTTCATTTTCAATCTGGTTTGTTCATGGCATTGCTTTTTGTATCACTAACTCGCAAAATTGCCCGCTAATTCCGCGCGAATGAGGGCGGAATGACTCGCTCACATTAGAATACGTTCGCCGTTTCGAACAATGGAGGTCGTTCTCCTTGGCACGCTGTGCATGAGGCGTTCTCACTGCATCTAAATAGAGATTTCGTGTGAAATGGGTCAGGATTCACTCGAACACTTCTCTCCGATCGTTCAGCGATTAGAAAAGGACGGATGACCTTCAACTCACTTCGCTTTTTTGCTGAGCAACCGATTAGCTAGTACAGTCTCATCAGTCTCCCCATTTCACACGCAAACTTAGTTGATGAAATAGAGAGACCATGTGGAATGAAAAGTCCCGCAGGTCGGTCAGATTAAATTCACCGAAGAAGCTATCTTTCGAAAGTAGTGCATGTCGACTTAGTGCATTTCTTTCTATGTATTCTTTGTATACCTACTGCAAGCAAACAGGAAGTAAGCCATTTATCAAAATTGAGTTATTCGTCAATAACAGAACCGACAGAATGAACTTCAAGCAATTCGGTAGTTCTTAATCCTCCTCAATGTATTCCTGTTATAGGTAATTTCTAGAAAATGGCTGCTTCTTGAAGTCCGTCCAGTTTCAAGACACCTGAAACGTTTGAAATTCTTATCAATTTCTGACTTTTATGAATTCATATTCAAAGTCCTCTGCATTGATAAGGGAGGAGGGGGTAGGTCGAACGATCAAGAATGACCATTCTAACCAGGGCCGTGATAAATTCCGAAAACCCACTTCTTTTCCCCTGCACATATTTCGATCAGTGATGACTGCAGATGCACATGTGAGTTCGTGTAGAGAACTGCAAAGTTTACGCGATTATCAGCACAAACAGAGGGTTGCTCAAAAACAGAACAAAGTGAAGCACTGGGCAGCGATGGTTCAAACGCAAGCTTTATAAGGGACGGGAAGCCGAAAAAGTGAAGAAAGAGGAAAGATCTCGCTCTGAACTCTCCACGCAAACTTTCAGTTATGTAGACTTTCAGTTATAAATAGGATGCTCGGCATGCTTCTCGAATAGCGTTTTTTTTTTTAAACAATTCCATCCATTCCCCAGTGCTAATGAACACGTGAATACGATTGATGTATTCATTTATCCGGTCGGATGAATTACAGTTGAATAGTGAGACTTATGTTTATGGGGCTTTATAGATCATTTCATATCCTTCTCTATCTCGAGTTCATTATTAATCAAAGTCTGGAGAAATTATTCCACTTGGCAAGTCGCCGGATGACTTAGTCGTTTCCAACGTGCCTTCTGCCTGCAATCACCAATGCTCATTGAACGAAAAATGTGTCAATTTAGCTGATCAAAGCGATATTTAAAAAAAACTCACTCCTATAACAATTCCATTCCTCAATGAGGTTGAAAGTAGTCAAACTGATGGCAGATTCAGAAGTGAGTTCATGTAGGGAACTGAAAGGTAATCGACAAGTTGGGAGCGCGAACAGGAAGTTGAGCGAAACAATTGACGGGAGAGAATGTAATGGAACGCGCAGTAACGCTCGTTTAGGAACATCAACATAAAAAATTTTTTTGAAACGTGTCCCTTATCCACAATATTATATTATCCACAATATTTTGTGAGTTTCTAAACGGGGATTCCTAAATGCCCCATCAACGGAGAGAAAAAGGACATGAGCTACGAGATCGAATTAGAGGGAGAAGAGGAAGGCTCTCGAACGTTCCTTGCTGGAAAAGGACGCAATGGGCGCGTTTCCTTTCATCGCATTGCTCGAATTGCGTTTTTTTTGACGTTCAAGAAACCGGCTAGGCCTGTCGCGCTGAATGAGTTGGAACACTCTGCTCTGCTTGCCGAGTTAGTGATCTTGTGAGATACGTGAGCGAGAACTGAAATACAATACATTTTCCGATACGATCCCTCTTCAACTCTGATGCATGGCGAACAAAGTGAAAAGTAAAACTTTATTGAATTCAAAATGCAATAACGTAAAGTACGGGGCAGCCCAGTCAAATATTTGCTTCGTCTGTTCGGGAGAAGTGCATATTGAATTCGCTTGGAGTGAGCAGGATGCAACTCATCGAGTAAAATATTTGATGTGCTTCTCTATAGGAATGAGGAGAAGCGACAGTCCGTTCCATTGTCCATCCGGCGACAGATCAAATCGCTTGTCGAGCGACTGCTGAAATACGTTGGCTTCTCCAATGGAAGATGAAAATTGATTGTAATTTCTTCTTAGGCATTGCTACCGTGAGCGCTATACCTTTTGAGTGAATATAGCCAAAGCATGAAAACAGGAACTCACATTTTTTTCTTCGAGTTATGGTGAAGATTCTCCACTAGAGAAGTGAGTTCATGTAGAGAACTAAAAATAATTTTACATCTAAAAATGAGCATGAAATGATGTGAAGCACAACAATCAAATGAATTGGAATCGAGTTGGACTATCCGAAAGGACAGTATGGAGTGAGACGCGAATTAGGGAGGAAAGATGAATGTTCTCCTTTTTCGGACAGGGGGGAAAGAGTTTGACGAGAAAGGAACGTTATGGGTTCCTCTCCCCGCTCTGTTCGAATAGCGCTTTTTGCAGATTGAGCAACCGGTTGAATCAATCGCTGGTGGATGAAACAACCTCGTGTGTTCAAAGAAAATACTACGAGGAACCGATAGCAGATAGTATCAGTATTTATTGATTGATGTTTATGCTGCAGCGAGTTTGGTGGCCCGAGAGGATTACTTTTTTCTTATTTCGTTGTACTTTTTCGCCGTGCAAAAAGTGTGATGAAAATCAATTTATCGATTTCATTATGCAATAACGGGACGACGGAGTGGCTCTTGACAGGTTTGATCTTCTTTCGGCCAATGCACTTACAAATGCAACACTCTAGTGGTAAGATCTCTTGTAATTTCATCCAAGAGACTGATATGAACAACAATTAGAACGTCTCGACTCTCAGTCAAGCGAGAACTGCAAAAAAGTATTTTTTTAAAAAATAATATTACAATTTTCTAATAGTGATGCAAAGATAAAGAAAACAGTTTTATTGACGCTCCTCATAAACTGTCATGTGTAGTCACGTGTTTTCCTCAAAGTCAGTTCAATTGAGGCGATCAGAAATAGTGGTTCATGAATAACAACAAACTATGTTTTACATTACAAGAGAGAATGTAGCAAAACAGTTCATTCGGGTTTTCATATTTCGATTCAAACTCACCTTCATTTTTGTGCGAACTCGTTGATTAGAATTGAAGATTTTGAGATGAATTCATGTAGAGAACTGGAAGATAACAAATACATTTGAAGATTGAGAGAACAATAATCGATACTGAGCAAGTATTCGCGGCACGGTACATGAAGGGTATGTGAGTTGAAACGAGATATCGAGGAGCAGATACAGATACAGATTTATCCTGACATCAGGCAATGGGCCTGCAGGACACAACTTTAGGGAGGGGATAGGGATCTTCGTACTCAAAGTGTCGTTGGGTCAAGGGATGGAATATTTTTACATTTATCTTCTCAATTGATAGTCGCACTTGGTCGAGATCGTTTGAGGCGTGAAGTAGATCATCCAGCCGCCGAAGTCCGTACTTAGCGTGGCTTAGCGCAATTTCACGAAGCAGGCTTCTTGAATGGGGCCTTTCTTGACGATAGATCACTTGAGACGATGTAGATCCGTCCTGGGTCCTCCTCTTGAAGTTACCAAGTGGGCGGTACTCATCCGGTTGCCCAAGCTGACGGACGAGGATTCTCCAGACGGGGGGTAGAAGAGAGCGGGGGTGAGAGTCGACCGTCCGTCAAGAGCGCGAGAATGGAGAATCGAGGAGCACTTGTTTCATAATTTGAAGCGTTTTTACTGTCTTAATGCGATGGCAAAGCTTGATGGATCGCACAATGGGAGATATTGCATGCAGACAGGAGAGTGGAGTGGATCTATCCAAATAGCATTAGCGAACTCAACGAGAAACCATCTACCAAAAAACATCTCGTTCTGTTCATCCGCGAGAGATCACGTAATTTGGAGAGACCATAACATCCCTCGATGGTAAAAAAAGAGCACAATGGGAGCACTTACACATGTCGTAATGCGTTTTCTGATTGATTCACAACCGGTTGGATGTAATGCACTAAGTGGGAGAAAGCGTTCGAATGCTCGCGTTTCGAACCGAAGGAAAAGTAGCGTTCGTTTTGGTTTTAAAAAAAAGTTTCTTTTCAAATTTCTTCATTTATTTAGCATAACACTCATTCTTGGCAGCAATTTATCGTCTTCTGGATGTATACATAGAGGATTAATTACAACAAGAGGTGGAGGTCTGGAAACGATGCGGGCACGAGGGTTTTTGAGAATAGAATGATGGGGAGAGCTAGAGAATACTGCTTCAGTTGGGAGGGTAAGGGCGGATGCTACCGGAAATTTGAAAATCGTAAACATATTCGAGCAAAGCAAATAATACGTTAGAGGGATGAAATGAGGATTTTAGATTTGTTTAGGTTGATAAACTGTCTTATTGGGTTAGATGAATACTCGATCAACAATAGAGAAACGGACATACTGAGTCAACAATTTGCATTAAAAAAATAGGGGTCGGAAACGACAGTAACTGAGAAGAAATATAAGGGTACACGAAATCAATAATCACTCGATAAGTCTGGGGGAAGTGGAGGAGGAACATTACGGTATATCGACTATGTATTTTCTATAATGATTTAAAACGCATCAAGGAATAAGCGAATGAAAAAATTTATAAAATGGCGCAAGTGCTCACAATGAGGTTAAAATTGAATCGGGCACCTTGTAAGTGGACAAAGCAAAGCCCATTAAGGAAAAAAATGAAAATTAATAGACATGGCTGATGGAAGCAACAAGTATTTGCACAATATTTCGAAGCAGAAGAAGGAAGAAACCCCAATTCAAGTATCGATAGGTCGTTGTTGTTGCTGATTGGATCAATAGGCCTAAGACTGGAAACAAAAGAAGACAAGAATTTTTTTTCAAAAATGATACGGAATTAGGAGCGCAATGAACTGGGATAGAGTGGGGTTCAATTTTAAGTCTGATTCAAACGGCAAGGTCAACGCTAATGTTGAAAACTGGGTAGGAGCTGGAACAAGGATGATAAGAAGATTAGATTTGGCTCTAGGAATTTATAAATAAAGCAAGGTATCAAAGGAAAAATTGTTCACGTCTACTCCACTGACTTCTCCTGATCGTAACCGTAGAACAGGACATTCGGGAGTGGGACCTGAAATATCTTATTTAGGCACCCCATCCGACAAAAATTATCTGCTTGACAGTTCATCAAGTGTAAAAAAAGTGTTCACCCATGGTCCAAAATAAAAAAAAAACCAACCTCGCCAAGTTCCTTCACAATCTCCAGTTCATCCTCATCTAGGCTGCACAACCGCTTGGACCGCCTCCGGGCCAAGAATTGAACAGAGAAATCGGAACTCTGCAAATTATTGATTGATCCTGAGCAGAGCAATTACGGTAGATAGATTACGGTAGATCCGTATCGCAAACTGATTACCGTACCTTCTTCGGCCTTTCGATCGGCTTGGGAACTTCGCAGTAGAGACAAGTGCAGGTTCGGTTAGAGGAGGATCGGGATTGTGCAGAAGATGGGCGAGATGAGTTGATGAAACCAGGAGAGTAGCAAGGATGCGGGGAGGCGTAGCCTGAAAAGAAGAGATATCGATGTGACCATTGAGTTTTCAACGAAATGCTTAGCAAAGGAACCATCATTCTCTTCATGTGAACAGAATTGACTAGAACGACCACATTTTCCCAACCGTTGAGGGCATTTTCAACGTGAAAGAACCACTTGAGTTTCACACTGAGTCGGGGAATGAGGTTTCGTCAAACATGAATTAACAAATGCTTACCATCATCATCACTCTCCGAGCAGAACAGGCATGAGCAGCTCTGGATGGAGAGGGCTGTGCTGGCGTTAGAAGAAGGGGAAGAGGCAGTCGAGGAAGATGAGATATGAGTGGAAGGGGAAGAGATGTGCGTTGAAGAAGAGGACAGGGCGGGCGAGGAGGGGCGAGAGGGGGTGGAGGAGCAGGCTGAAATTGAATACTTGTTTTCTCTATCACAACGATCTCGAATAGGAAGAAATATGTTGGCTTATGTATAAAGTAGTTGTGAAACACATTCGGAGATTTTGCAGGTGGAACATAACCACCTCAACTTAGTGAAACGTAACTAATAGAGTTGTTAGACCGAGCTACTCGCCACTCGCGAGTGAGAATGATCGATTCACTCGCCGAGTGCAAATCCACTCGCGAGTGGATTTCTCATTTTTCACTCGCGAGTGACACACCGATCCGAGTGGGTCGGAAATGAACTCGGCGAGTGGCGAGCGCTCGCGAGTGTCACTCGAGTGAAACAACTCTAGTAACTAACCTTCCGACGTGGACGCGGGATACACGGACTCTCCACTCTCCGACGACGCTGGTTTGAAACCATGCCCAAGAGAGGACCGGGCAGAGTAGTACTGCGACTCGGCGCTGTGGGAGCGCGTGCGGGGAGTCTGGAATAAGAACAGTTAGCGTCAATTCACGATTTCTGCTACCATTCGGTAGGTTAACGTGAGTCATGTATTCAGTTTACGATACTGCGTTAAGAATGCGGTAATAGGAATACGGTATCCTGCTAACGATCAATAGATGTCAAGATACCGTACCTGCAGCGCCGTGTAGACGTCGCTGAAAGACCGAGAGCGGGAAGAAGAGATGTTCTGGAATATGGTAGGTTATCGACTGTGTTTCAGGGTGCTATTGCAGTGCGATGAGCTACGATAAATCACGACACCGTTCTACGATGAATTCTTTGATTTCAAGGTATACAATGAATAAACGAAAGAACGCTACCTGCTGTTTGGCCGCGTTGGCTCCAAGCGCTGGGTAGATCGGGGCGAAGCCTCCGGGTGGCGGGGGAACGAAGTCAATTTCAGCAGGGACTGGGGCAAAGCCGGCTGTCGGAGACCGACTCGATTCCACTTCATACTCTTGAGGAGGAGGGCTGCCGGAGTAGAAGCTGCGGGGCGGTGGAGGAACTGCTGATGCCGGAGGCGCAATCATGCGGAAGTAGCAGGGCTGCTGCGGCTGCGGTGGCAGCTCCTGCAGCAGCTGCTGCTGCTGCTGCAGTTGCTGCAGCTGCCGTGCCACATACAGATAGCTGTGGTCGTGGGCCGTTGCTGCATGGTGAGTTCCGAAAACTCCTCTTTTGGCCATTGGTGGAGCCGGGTAAGAGATGGGGCTAGAAGAGGTGTTCACTGGCTGACACTGCGCCTGGGAGTGGTTCTGATAGTTGAGTGTGGTGGAGGGACGAGCAGCGGGTGCGGGTTCATAGGCAACTGTTCCAAATACACCGCGGGAGTTTGTGGGACGAGAAGTGTATCTGGTGGAAACAGCCGGTGCCGGGTAAGGGATCGATCCAATAGGGCCAGAAGCAACAGTTACTGGTGCCATGGAGTTGAAGGATGTGGGGTGTGGTGCCGCAGTATGGGAAGATTGAGACCATGCCAGGGTCTGGGCTTGGGCCCAGGCGGCGGGAACTGTCTCGGTTGTGGGAGGAAAGGTCGTCGTGGGGAGAGAAGTGGGCTGCCGAGGAGGAGGCGGCTGAAATGTTGTTGATTGGGAAGCGCAAGAGATCGGGTAAGACAAATAGAGTATTTCGTAAATGAAGGGAGTGATGTTTTCGAAATACTGACATGATAAGAACCTGTGTTTCGAAACGAAAGCATACAATGAGTCACTTGCTCTCTCGTATAAAAGATTCCTTGTGTTTCGAATAGAAATACCTAAATGAAAAAAAAACAAAGTTCCAACCTGGTTCTGTGCTGGCGGGGTAGACCGGGTAGGGTTGATGTGACTTCGGCCGCGGGGAATGTGTGGTGCTCGGGGAGCCGCATTGTGAATCTGGTAAGCGGCAGGGTGTTCGGGCTTCTGCAAAAGATCGATGTTAGCAATAAGTGCTAAAGAAGTGAGCTCGAAGCAAGAGACTTGAAAGTGGGTAAACTCAAAGAATAGTAGTGGAAACTGACATTTCTAGGTTGTGTGTTGTGAATCTGATAAGAAGCGGGCTGTTCGGACACCTGTAAAACAAACTTTACGAATTATTAGGATGAAAGAGATAATGAAAGGTTATGAGAAAAGAATGAAGACGTTAACTCACAGTTCTGTTCGGTGCATTGTGAATCTGGAAGGACGACATCGTTTGAATGAGATCTGGCTTCTCGTGCTTCTGAAACGCAACAAATCAAACGTGTTTCGAAAATCTTTCAAAAATAAGGCCTCGGAAAGCATAGATGTATGTAAAATAATTCTTAAGAATGTGAACTTACAGGGAAGTTGCATGGCTGGGAAACCATCGAGGGTGGAGGAGGAATGGGATGAGCCATGAGGGGTTGAGGACCAGCGTGGTGCTGATTGTGATGATTATGATGCATCTGATGAGAATGTGATCCAATGTCCTAAACGTTCAAATTTCAATTCGAATTATGACAAGAAACTATCAAGAGATAAATGAAACCGAGTAACAACGTACCATGATCCTCTCTGCAATCATGTGGTGGAAGTTCTGCGGTGCGGAGGGGAAGGACTGTGGTTGGGATGAGAAGTCACGATGATTTGACCGGTTGAACATTCTGACAGGACTAAGAGGGCGAAACTGCTCCGTTGGGTAGATCGCGTCGATTCAGTAGACTGAGAGATCGGGCATGCCCTGTCAAGGTCGGAATCGATCACCCTGTCAACCAGACAAGCCGGTGGGTATACGACGAGGCTGAGAGCGGAAACCATAAAGACCGGTGCGAAATGGACTTGGGACAAGAGAGGTAAGCCAGAGGGCATGTTTGATTCGAGCAACTGTGAAGTTACAAGAGATCAATCGAAATCTTTTGGAGGGTTCTTTCGAGTCAATGACGTTGGGCATTATTGAGAGCGTGTTGAGGATGAATGCGTTGATGGATGCACGGTATTATGAGCTGAACGAATGCGTATTATGCAATATCAGAAATATGAAGTCATCTATTGGCGTAGTACATGTATTGCGAGCGCGATATTCGCAAAACTCTTGCAGAAGAAGTTCCACGCAGACAGTCGCTGAGCTGAAATTGTAAATTGTTGTAGAAATATTCTTCAATTTAACTTGCGGCGAAAATTCAAGAATGAGTATCCGAGAACTGAAGAAGGCTTTCAAAAACTCATTAAAAAAATCTTCTAAATGGTTTGAACTGTTTACTGAACGAAGAGGTACATGATCACCATTCAGCCCAATGGTGTATGTACGTCCCTTCTTTCCGCTCCATTCCGTTCTCAGGGTAGATAAATCACACCTGCAATTAAAATCAGAAGGAAAGACAGCGAATATGCAGTCCCGTTGTGTCCCACCGTGAACATGAGTGACTCCGGGTGACTCATGGGTCTTTCTATCTCGAGCAAAATATATTTCTTCCAGGCAAGGGTGTTTTCCGTGTCCGCGCACCTGGAACAGCGTTTTTAGTTTACAGCGTGCTATATTCGATGAATGAGATTGTGCACAAAAACAATGTTTATCGTCAACAAGTGATAAATGAAGCATGTTGTCAATCAGTTCATTCACCGATTTCCCACTGACAAGGTAATATTTCAACGTTTTTTCTCGCAGATGCTCGAAATCGATCGATTTCACTGGAATTTGGCCCGCATTTTCGCCGGCATCAAGACAGTCATTGTGATCATTGGAATTCCGGCCAATTTCGTGCTGCTTGTCGCCACCATAAAGACAAAGTGAGCTAGACAAAAAATATGCTCAGTAAATAAGGTGTTTTTCAGAACCTTGCGAGCCACTTTTTACATTCTCATTGCTATTTGCGCGGTCGCAGATATTTTGCACGAAGTATTTATTATTAAAACATTATATTAAATAATACAATTATCCAGTGTGCGTTTCTCATCCAAATTCCGTTCGTATTCGATTACTAGATCGAAATCGACAGCGATACCTGTACCATATTCATGGTAAATGCATTCTCAGGTCTGATAGTGCCGTATTCTCTCAGTTTCTGCCCATAATGGGTGTTGCGATTTGTTGCTCGTGTGTTCTCTGCGTAGGACTGGATAGATTGTATGTGGTTGCCTCTCCAGTACGATATCTACAACTGAACAGAGTGTGCTACCATCTTGTAAGTTCAGATGATTGATTAAACTGAAGCCAGATTCAGTTATTCACCACGCTAACAGCAGGTTATTGCACATTTCTATGCATTATCATGGCTGTTTATTATCGAAAACGGATCGAAATAATGTGGTATTTTGATAAAATTTGAGTTCTTCTAGGCAGGTAATCTGCGAAGCAACAAGCCCATTCCCGGATGAGGGATTGCTTTGGTTAGGCAATTCGCTTCTCGCTATCAATATTGCAAGTGCTCTGGACTACTTTGCATTATTTCTGTGTCTCCGTTCTCATACTGGTTTGTTTTTAACTAATGAAATCGACGATATAGTTTTCTCTCTTTTTATTTTAGTATTTCAAAGCATGAACACTGTAAGTGGTTTCTTACAGGGTCTAACAGTGTACAACGAAGCATCAAATCGCTACTAATTATCGTCATTGCCGACGTTTCTGGATGGATTGTAGCACCCGCACTATTCAATATCTTTCTCCGGCTCGAATTTGATTGTAATCAAAAGGTTTTGTATCACTTGTTATCTAAACATTTTAAATATCAACAAATGTTCGAGGGCATGTCTTTCATCAAGATTTTCATCAACATCGCTATCTCAATCAAATTGTTCATCTATTATACCACAAGGTGAACTGAAATTTGGTCCATTTCACATTATTAAAGAGTTAAACTTCATTTTTCAGTTCAGACTATCGTTGTGCTATCGATGCGGTTGTCTTCGCGAAACCGACCGAGACAAAGTCATTGTCTAAAGCGAAAACGGTCGGGTAAGTACTTTTCACCTCTGATAAACTGTCATGTCGTATGGAAGAGGATGCTTTATCTGCTCAATACCTATCAGATAGGCACCACAATATTTACAGTAAGGTGAAAGCTCAACAACGTCTGTCAGTCAAAGTGATTTAGAGATCTAATTAATCGAAAATCCGAGTTGTGATGAGATGCAATTGTATGATGAAAGCACATTAATCTAGTCCTGGATTTCAACACGATTGAGGGCTACACCATAATGCGAGCTGGAGGACTCGATTTACTTGAAAGATATTTAACCACAAATTAATAAATGGCATAATGCGCTTGTTGATTCGTCAACTTTGCTATTCGACGTTTGCCGCAGCAACTTCCTCACTAACGCCTGCAGTCGCTTCAGGACCACATGAGATTGCTTGTATCCTCATGTTCATGCTGAAACATCTCTTTTTATTTGAGAATTGAGAATGAATTTTTGATCAAAGACCACGCTCACCTCTGCATTCGCCTCCAGCACAGCATCATCACAACCAGAGAGACGAGATGCGCATCAATGGCCAGGGAGGAATCGTCACGGAGTGCGAGCAGGAGTCGAAGCATCTGCAGTCGTTTGGTAAATGTAAAGGTCATCCCGCGAATCAAGGCACTAATGAGAGAACACTGCTAGGCCAGTAAGTATACAAGGCCAGTTCAGTCCGGAGGGCCTAAGCTCTTCTTTTGACCAACTTTTGCTAGCAGCTTTGCCGATTCTGTTCTAATTGTAACCTCGTTTGACTAATTTACTATTTCGTAGATTCGTTTGATTTCATGTGAATTCTGAAATTGCTAAATTGCTCGTGTTCTAAATTGGGTTAAATAAACATTCTAAACGAACCTCGACAATGATCTTCCCAGCCAGGAAGTAGGGACACTGCGTGAGGAAGGAGAGCAGAGCGATTATATCCATGAGGAGGAAGGTGGACTGCAAATGTTCATATTTTTGTTCACATCTTTGAAAATCTCAAAATGTGTTTCAAGAGTCGTACGTAATTAGAGAGTATGGGCTTGAATGATTTCTGGTAAATATGCTGTGAGAATGAAAACTAACCATGATCAGTGCTTCCTCCTGGTGTTTGATAGAGCACTCGTCCTGATTGTTGTGAATAGAGGAGACGATGGAGAGAAGATTGCCCAGCAGGGAGCAGGTGAGGCAGAGGAAGGCGCAGTTCTGAAGCGTTGCGCTTTACGGTAGGGTTCGGGAGTTGGCAAACAGTTCATAGGCAAGTGAATGAAAACATACAAGGGCGGCGATGCCATTGGAGTAGCCGATGAAGTCGCACTGCAAAAGACAGCACGTCAGCATTGATTATTTTCTCGAAATCAGGCAACGTGGCATCATTGTTCTCGTCTTTCTCTTTTCTCTTTCCGCATGGAATGCACTGTGGAATCTCAAATTATTGTTGGTTCTAACATCTCCCATGCTTTCATTGCGTACTCACATGATCTTGCAATTTGCATCAGTCGTGAAACGTACCTGATTTCCCTCCTCCTTCGCATCGCACTTCATTTCTTCGTCGCTACTCTCCACTTCCTCAAGCTGGTCATCCTTTGACTCGTTGACATCCGGCAGTGCCTGATAGAGTTCGCAATTCGGTTCGGGTAATCGAGTAGGAGACCGGGTAGGAGAGGCGAGAAATGAGGAATGAGATTACCCGACATCCGCGCTCGAAGTGAGCCATTACCCGACATTCGTCTCATGTTTTCTCAGACCACCTAAGCTGTAATGAGCTCGAAACGGTGTATCAAGAACATGAGTATGTAATCATAGGTTCGAGTCATGTTCCCGGTATTCTCCAACACAAAGGA
>LS515070.1:627104-681550 GCA_900490845.1 Pristionchus japonicus | reverse complement strand
TCTTGGATAGGGCGTCTTCAAGCTCCACTAGTCTTGAGTCTTGACACAGCGAGAGGCAGTTGAGCGTTGCCAGCAGTAGACAAGCCATGATTTGGTCTTACTCTACCACGGAGACCAACCCGGCTTGGTAGAGGATTCAAAGATCGGAGAGCAAATTGCAAACCGACCGCCAGGTCACCGAGCGGCGCACTCGAATGAACGGCGCACTCGAATGAACTCGAACGCAATCGAATCTTTGTAGATCTCCTTTAGCCATCGAGAAGCATTTACGTGCAGAATACACAGTGATCTCCATAGTGATAGCCACGTGAGGCTCTCCACTTATGCCCATGCGCCAAACATCATTGTGCCTGATCAGTTTCATAGTGATAAGGGAAAATAAGAGAACATTCTCATAACGTTAGCTCACTCACAGGTTAGATTCAACGAGATAGTAGGTTGAATGAAGATGTAAAGATAACGTCTGAGAAGAGAATGCCGCGATTTCTGATCGGTTGCTTTGCAAGCGAAAAACGAAAGCAGTATCTAACTATATTGTTGCATTTCTGATTTAGGAATCCTGAATTTACGTTCCTAGTTTTTATTTTGCCATGATTTCTCTGATAATTCTACCCCACTCATCAGTTGAAATAACTCATCTGCGAAAAATCATGCAAAATGTACTTGATGTATAGCAGCAAGATCGTCAAAAGAGCATTCGTGACGTTATCAGTGACGCGCGGCCAAAGATACGAATTTTCCGATTTCGTGATGCGATTTCTCAGAGTGTGCCCTTGATCAGAAATTATTTGTCCTCGAAAACTTCTAAGCGATAAGATATTCGTAACTCAAATAATTCAAAAGTCAATATTTGTCGAAAGAAGGGCACGATCATTGGGTTCCACAGGGCACACCGACCTTCGACCTGCAATTCTCAGCTCATTTGCGAGTGTTTTCTCGCGATAAATAGCAAGGCACGCCTGCCTTATCTGATCAGCCTACAAGCAACGATCAGACTCTCTCAAAACCGCGAGCTCTCTCGCTCTGTCTAAGTTGTTAGAGAGCACACAAAAGGAGAGCGAATTCTAATCAGAGGCTATCCCTGCTATAAAAGCCACAGATCACGTCTGTGATCAGGCGCGCGGGTTTTTCACTGTGCAACATCGAAGCCATGCGGACTCTGGTGATTGTGGCTCTCGTCTGTGAGTATTCGCATTATAATCATCCTTTCAATAAGCTGTGAGTAGGTGTGTAAACGGCAAGATACTTTAGTAAACAAGCCTCGTTTGCTCTGGCTTGAGAAACTGTTGCCCACTTATGTATAATGCTCCGCAATCAGGGGAAAGGTGATAGATTTTGAAGTTTTCTGGATGAACTCTTTTCAGGCGTCTCCCTCTGCTTCTCGGCCCCACTCGACTCCCTCGATGCCGACATCGTTCCTCAGTCTTACCTCAGAGACGGCAGCGCTGAGGATGTGCAGAGAATCGTCGCAGCGACGGATGCTGAGTTTCAGGCGAGTCTTGTTCTGCTTGTGTTCGTGCTTTCTTTCTTGAAATAATGGTCAGTCTACTTTCAATTCGTTTTATTTCATTGCACTTGATGATGCATGCGGTAGTGAGTAAACTAAAGGAAACAAACTATATTTACACTGGCCGCTTCACCAATTAAAAAAGCAATTCTGCATCACATAGCACCATTCAATTGCATGCAAGCTCCCATTATAGCGCATATCTAAAAATCGGAAAAAGAATTACGCCGTCATACTGCATTTGCAGACTCTCGTGGACAACATGCGCGCCCAGGACGCGGACAAGCCCTCCTCTTCGCAGTACAAACTGAACTGGGGCACGAAGCTGGGCAGCAATCCGAAGCCGAGCGGAAAGGAGTTCGTCCTTTCATTACTTGCTCTTCAGTTGCGATATCTAAGTGATTCAATAGAGGATCTTTCTCGAGAGTTTTCTTCTGATATATTTTACAACTGAAATTCGCAGTTTGATGGCAAACGTCGCCGAATCCGCTCTATTCGGCAAGCCCGTGTACGCTGCTCTCAAGAAAGTCTACGACAACAATATATTCAATGCCGACGTGAGCTTTATCTTCTTCTTCAATAAGATTTGATAATCGTGTGCTGAAATCATTCTGTAGAATGCAAAATAATTGTTTCTCGTCGGTTCAATTCTATCCACAACTTGGTGATATTTCAGGTATGCGTTTCCGAGACTGCCTATAATTCTGGCTTCAAACAGTTCGTTGTCCCTTCATTATCTTCCTTTTCAAGATTCGGTATCGCAACACAAATCATATGTCAGAAAACAATGTCATACCATTTTCAGAATCTATTTCGTTTAGTACAACAATGCTTTCGTTTGAGAGATCCGTAAATCATGATTCAGGAGCATCCTCCAAGACCTGCTCAACACTTGGTCGACCACTAAGCCCTTCACACTGATGCACGATTACCTAGTGAAGAAAGGTGAGATTGGGGAAATGTTAGACTGTTTTCATAAAACCGCCGGACTGTTTTCATGTTTTCTAAAACTCCGGTACTTGAGGTCATGGTTCCTGGAGAAGTATGACAATGAATCATGAAAGATCCTGATAATCGAATGTTGTAACTCTTACTTGTGACGTCATAATGAGCTTCATTCTAGGCAAAGTTTCCTCCGACATGACAGCCTTCAAGCAGTTCCTGACTACTTACTGGTTCGGAACGTACTCGAGATGCTCGAATAACAAGAAGACGATTGGCAGTTCGGGTGAGTAATTCCTCTATTTCTCATTTGTCTGAAATCTTGCCAATGAAGACATGACAGTGTGCCGAGAACGAACTGAATCACTTGAAAAGATTCATTAGAAATAGATTGTTATCAGTGCGTACCCGACGGAAAAAATGAATCAACAATGAATTTTGAAATCGCATTCTCCCTGCTTTGTGGTGAAATTTTGAAAACAAACGAGACCGGATCTCAAAATAATTGTATGCACATGTGGTTCACGACAGACTGCATGCTTTGTAAATTTCGAAAATTTATTATCAGAAGTTTGAGAACAAGACCATGAACAGTCAGATAGTTTTGAAATTTTCTCACATTCTAGACCGCCAATAAATTACTGTAGAATTTCGAAACGATTCCAGGTTTCGAGCACGTCTTTTCTGGCGAATGGAAGACGGACAAGACCGTTGATGGACATCATAATTGGATGAAGTGAGCATCATTTCCATGTTTTCATTTAGTTTCTGATATTGCGCACAAAACGAAAAGATTTATGCAAAAACTCATGAAAAAATGCATTTGCACGGAAACAATCACTTCAGATACTACATCGATCAGAAGGCAGGCGCGATCGCATACTATGGATACTACTCGACTGATGGGGTGAGCCGTCCTCCAATTCACTGTTGACAGCTTTCAATGACCAGATCACAAATAATTCCTGTAAAAAAGAACTTGATTCTACACAATTTTTATTCGTCCTTTTCAGCAACTCACCGGCACGTTCGAGTACGACTGGAAGGCGTACAAGAAGTCCAAGGGAGGCATGCTGTTCGGCACCTCGCCCGGTAAGTTGTGATTGTGAAGTTTCAGCATCGATCGATAATCAATATCAAGCAATCGATATTGCAGTATTCGACTTCTCGCTCTACACCGCCTGCTCGCTGGTGCACTCCGGTTCGGATGGCTGCCGTTTCTCGATCGATGGATACCAGCTAGCGGTACGGTAGCGGACTGTAGGCGATTGAGAACTGATGTCGTAGGGTTAGAGTAACATGAAAATCGATAATTTAAGGTGACGTCCTACACGCAGGACTGCTCAGGCGGAGGCACCTGCCTCTCAACGGCTTATCCGGTGGATGAGCTGTGATCTGTTCGCTAATTTCGATAGAATATCGATCGGTTGTATTTACTGTAAATAGCATAAAGTGTGTAATTCGATCGCGCAAGAGGGAATATTGCAGTTCAAATTTTCGAGGACATTATTCAAATGAAATCTTCTGAATAGAATTATCGAACAGTTTTAATTTTTGGAAACAGAGGAGTTTGCATAAGAGTAGCAAATTTGTATAATTTGTTTCATCGGTAGCTGCATTCAAGATGGTTTTGGCCGTCACATTACCGAGCACTGCGGAACGCCTTTCACTAGGGAAACAACCAGGACTGTACATCTGATTTTTGTGCACAACCTAACCTCTCACTCATCGCTGTGGCTTCGAGCTAGTTTATTCTGTTCAATCAATGGATCTTTGATCGATGAAGCATCTGAAGAATAAGACAGAAGCGACAGGGAAGCTAATCCTGCAGTATGTATGCACATGAGTTGACTTTGACAGTATTTATGCGTTTTCTACTGAAGGTTGAAGTGCAATTCCATAAAATAAGGTAGTCCTACTTTCTCATCAAAATTCTATTTTCTTTTTTTAAAATTTCTGTTCTTTTCTTGGAAAAGGATGAAAAAATTGTTGTTCATGTGGAAACTGATTCTACATGAATGTCTAAATATTGAAACTTGTAACAAAAAAATTCTGAAATATCGGTTTGAATGTCTGTCGTAGAAATACGTTTTATGATTGTCACAAGTACAGCGATGTTCAACTGACCGAGAATCAAGGTCATCATAGCATTTACCTTGAATTAAAGCGCGGTCCTTCTAAGAACGTCAGGATTGTAAGGGCAAATGGCTATCAAAATTGCCCAAAACCGCTCAAAATGCTCAAAATCAGCTCAGAATCTTGGCCAGGAGTTCATACTTGGTGGTTAGAGTCCCTAGTGGTGGGATACACTTCAGCCGAAAACTTGGATCCAAAATATTACACTTGGGTTGAATAAAAAGTTGCCAAAAGACTGATGTGGGCAGGCGGATTCGAACCTGGGCCCACATTTCAAGCTAGGTTTCTCGGAAAAGTGATATCCTGGCATGTTGTACCGACACCAAATATTTTTAACCGGATTCTCCATACAGTTTCCCACGAAATCAAAGACAAACCAGGTCCCGCTATCCATTGCAAAATAATGAAATATTTTCTGAATATTTGGAGAGAGAGCTGTTTCTTAGGATTTTTTGAAAATTTACCAGAATTAAACCTTTTGAACATTTTACAGATTACAAAATTTTTGAAGCTTTATTGAATGGTATGCCACATGTAGGGAAAAAATCAGGATAAAAATTTTCGGACTGACAGATCAACTTTTCGGCTGAAGTGTATCCCCCCTAGGTACTCTAACCACCAAGTATTAACACCTGGGAACCATTTTGAGCAACTGTGCTACGCCCTCGTACGTTCTTACGCAGACCGCGTATTAATCAATGTGTGTACAATAAATCTATCCTTCCTATGCCTCTTCGACAAGAAAAATGAGAAAATGACAATTAATTCATGTTAGCAACAGGGGTGCTCTGAGGATTAGGGCTGGCAAGTGATGAATCCAAATGAACCCTTCATTTCATTTGTCACATTTTTTAACGAAGAAAATAGCGACGCTCTCACTCTTTAAATAGGAATGAGAGGGAGAATAGTTTCCACGTTATTCTTGCTCTTCATGAATTGATACCACTGCCACGTCAATCTGATTGAACGAAAAATGAGAGAGTGAGAGAATCACTTCTTAGGATTCAAAATTCTCTTCATATGCCAACCCGAATAATGATCGCCGATTAGGGAACAACCGCGGTGTGCATTAATGAGAAAAGAAACATACATGAGTTTACTCACAAGATGGTTGTGAAAGATAAAGATAACGTTTCCGGGTCAACACAAAGTGATGATATAATTGATGAATCATAAATTATGCGATCATAATTTTTATCAAGTATTGAGATATTGCTTATTTCCGTTGTCTCGTTCACGATACGAATACCGCAACGGATGCTGACAGAGATCATCCTGAAATTTAGTGATTTCTCAAAGTGATCAATTTGAGAAACGATAGCTCGAAATATAACAATAGCAATATAACAATTATTATTTCAGGTGATAAAAATATGAAGAAAGATTTGAAGAAAGTCGTGAGTTCATCAATTATTTCGTCAGCGAAAATAATCGGTAGACTCGTCTGAAACAACCACAGATGCTTGTGCAATACAATGAGCGATGCGCTGACTCATTTTATAAGACGGGTGAAATGATGTTGGAATGGGCGTGCTTAGCACAATCCTCGATGGGTATTCACTGAAGGATTCGCAATCATTCATAATTGACAGACGAATAGGCAAAGATTGAAGTTCGTTGATGTAGTTGGAATATGCATTCATAGTTACAAAGAAAAAAAAAGAAAAATTAAAATAATTTCTTGAATTTCCTCTTTCTGGATGCTCTATGAAATTAAGTGATTCACCAACTAAACAATAATTTTAGTAGATGAATAATGTAATTTTAATAGATGAGTAATGTTAGTTGGTTCATTCCTCATTATATAATCAATGGCGAAAAAATCCAAAATTCTTAAAATAGACTCATCGGCCGGTACTGGAGGAACGAAAACAATCTATTTCGATATCAGATCATCATGTGCACGAGTCAACCGCTGATAACTCAGTTATATGACCAGGGTATGCTATCCAGATTTGAAATACAAGGGGTGCTAGAATTTTCCATTTTCGAAATTGCTTTTACTTATAAGCACTTTGATGCTGAGATAAGCTATCGAGAAGTCTGAACTCGATGCTTCCCAATGGTAGACCCCTCACAGTTTCGGGTTGGTTGTTTGATGTTCTTATCATATGTTCATGTCCCCACACGTCGGCCTCAGATGAACTATCATTGCCCTTACATGGCCGATTCCTTGAGTTGGTAGATAAACCTTATCAGAGAGAGAGGCAAGAAGGGAGAATGAGGAGAGGAAAGTTGTGTGGGATGGAGAGCTTTATGATAAGACATAACTATTGCACGATGCGTCATGCGCTGGTTGCATTACCGTATTTCTCTTAATATTCAGCTAACTTCCTTTATCTCACTTTTCAGATCTCGAATTTATGCTATCCACACTGAAGACGGAGCCTTCCTCTTCTCACTCAGCGCCTCGAATGCCGAGCAAACGACGATTAGGATTAGATGACCTACTAGAGCAGGTACATTTGCTTTAAAATAAAAAATAAAATAAAATATTGCAGAAAATGAACAGCGGACGCAAATCTCCCCCAATCTTGCAACAATATCGATGGGAACTAAATAATATTTTAATAGGGAAGGAAGAATTTATTCGAAAGCAGCGACAGTAAGAACTCATTCCTGGTTCCTGAATCATGATGAGCGGTCGATACTTCGGAATCCTAATCGTGGCATTTCAGCTCATCCCTGGTGATCGACCCTCGAAGGATCGATGACGATGGAGTGATGGCGAAGTGGGTTTTAGAGTGATGTAGGAAATGGAAGGATCGGGTTGGACGATGAAGGAAATAGGGAGAGATGATGATGAGGGCTGTATGGTGATGAAGTTCCCTGCAAGAATGATGCACTCATTCCTAACAGATATTTCCAAGCTCGGTAGGTAGTTTGGTAGACACTCTACCCAGGAACTAGACAAGTGCCAAAGGTCCATCGTCATGGATGGAGTGGTGGATGTGCATTTATCATCCTCACGCAATACTGTGGCGATCCGACATCTTGCATTTGAGAACCAAATCGGTAGTTTTCCCTCTAAGTTTATGATCACTTGGGGTATCTCCAAATTTGAAAACGATTATTTCGGCTCGTTTTGTGCGTGTTAGCGTTTCGTATCGCTGATTACGCTTCACGATCTTTTCTCTCTACGAAGTCAGTGGAGATAGATAAGAGTTGTCTTCCCGAATCGCTCTGTCGGTGAAAGATGGAGTGAGACGAAGCTAGATAGTGCGCTCGGATGAGAGAGTTTTATCATGACATATCGCGCATGGGCCGACATAATACAAAGAGGGATGATTTCGCCGGCGCACATGACGCTAAGTTCAACATCATTTTCGAAATTCTGGCTTATGGCTACATGCACTATTTCACATAGTATTTTGAAATTCACGCAACCATCTGATTGAGCTGTCATGATATTTCTACATCATCAAATTCCTCTAGAACCTTCGGTGTGTTTGAATGTACATCTGTGTGAGTGTTGTTGCCAGTCAGATAAGGACTATCGGAGTTGGGAGAGTATGGGAAGGACATCAATACGGCAGTGAATGATACCAGCGAACTCATATCAACTCTCCTCAAGAGTGTGCGAGGGGCAGAGTTTCGGAAAGAATGTGTTGATATTACTGTAGGGACGGCATTTAGAAGTGACTTGGAATTTCCATGACTTCGAAAAGATAAAACGCGGAGTGTATTCGACGCCTCTATTGCATGATGTGTATCATGCGTCAAAGATGCCAACACACAGAATGAGTGGGCTTATCTCACACCCTTCCTCAATACTGGAGACGCTAGCTTTCTCTTTGTCTGACCCCGATGGAGCCTTGTTTCAATAGACTTATAAGACACTTTTTGAGAAAGTGAAAAGTTTTGTTCATAACCTTGGCAAAGTTGAAAAAATAGATCCGGCCCAAAACTGGTGTGCAGGTAGTACCCCTCGAGTGTAGCTCACCTGCAGCTTTTGGAATCACCAGGGTCGCTCCCCGTCGAATGGCGGCGATGGCTACAAACTACCGTAATCCAATCGACTTTGCGCATTCGCAATCGTTTCAAACAAACGAGTGCGCAAAAAATGCACAAAATTCAGTTGATCATGCATCCCCAGAGACATCCCGATTGCTTTCAAACTCGACGAGAAAAATCGATATTTCGAAAAAAAATTCAGATTTTAAATTGCATCATCGCCGGTTGAGGGGGTAGATACATTTTTTATTTCGGAAATCGGTAGATAAGACATTCACCTTGCTCTCATAAAAAAAATGAGGACAAATTTGTGTTACACCTTTTGAGAATTTAAATAAAAACCGCGCCCAACTTCGAATAAAGTCAGTTCACGATAGGCCAAATTATCGTGAACTAACTCAATTTCACCGTGCGCAAAACAAGAGAACAGCCTGCCAACTAGTTGAAACGACTCATTCACTCGCACAATCATTCACAGTATTACAGAAAAGCTAAACTATCGTTGCGTCACCAAACGGCTGGCTTTTGTTCAATTTTGCATACGGTATTCAACCTATCGAGAACTGACTTTATTCGAAGATGGGCGTAGTTTTTATTAAATTTCTCAAAAGGTGTAACACAAATTTGCCCTCATTTTTTTATGGGAGCAAGATGAATGTCCTGTCTACCGATTTCCGAAATAAAAAATGTATCTACCCCCACAACCGGCGATGCTGCAATTTAAAATCTGATATTTATTTCGAAAAATTGATTTTTCTCGTTGAGTTTTAAACCGATCGGGATGTAACTTGGTGTGTTTGATGAACTAAATTTTGTGTATTTTTTGCGACCTTGGTCGTTTCAAACGATTGCGTATGAGCAAAGTCGATTGGGTTACTGTAGTTTGTAGGCATCGCCGCCATTCGGCGAAGCGCGACCCTGGTGATTCCAAAAGCTGCAGGTGAGCTACACTCGAGGGGTACTACCTGCACACGAGTTTTGAACCGGATCGATTTTTTCCACTTTGCCAAGGATATTTTCACTTTCCCAAAAAGTGTCTTTTATGACCGTTATAATAACAATAACAACGGCGCGCCTGATATCTTATCCAGGGTTTGCAAACTCAGCGCAAAAATATCATGTTGATTGTTATCGAAAATGTACACGAGACTACAGTGCGATCAACGGAAATCGATTCGATAACTGTGTTCAAACAACAAAATAGTTCTTTCAGATTCGCTCAACTCTACCAGCAAGTGTCCCAACTGCACACCGACCCCGATGAGCACGTAGAGCACCTCAATTTAATATCGGATATCGTCAAGGGGTACAGTCTCAAATATTTCCAGACTCTCAAAATTTTTGCTAAATAATGCACGAAGTAGCTGTGTCAGTACCATCCCCGGCCAAACATAGAAAATACATAACGAAACCACCGGTTATCTCGTATTTACTGAAAACGAGAGAAGAAATAACTCTCGTTCTGGCCATTTTTTCATTGTGTTGTGTCTATTCCCCCTGGAAACAGATAAGAAATCAACGAAACTGGTGTAGATAAAAACCATTCTTGTAGATCAATAATACTCGAATGGCCGCGCGCAGTGTACGGTGTTCACAAGAGCGGTCATGATGAGGCCACGGAAGTGGATCAAGCACCGCTAATTCATCGGTACGTGAGTGCAACTTTATTATAAGTACGAAGCTGATGAAAACTTCGAAACAAATCGTTTTAGAGCTCGAAATGTCGTGAAATGTCGAACCAGCCATCCAACGATGCGAATAAAGTGAGTCCCAAAATTTTGAGAATTTCGAAATTCATTTTCAATTTCAAAATTAGTTCGTTACCTATTTCGAAATTGGAACGCCCGCACTGAATTAATTTCGAAATTAGCATTTTTATTACTTTTTTTAAAAATATTGATAAATAAAATTCGCAGAGTTTACGCGCTCACCGCAGCTGCTGAGCAACATCGCGGCCATGGTGGTGAGTATTTGCTCTCTCGAAGCGATTTCCCTGATTCTTGTAGCGCTTGAGCTACTGTAGTTACCGTATCACGACGACTGAGATTTATTGATTCTTGCACAGGTCCCCAAGTTATGGAAGCATTCTTTCGGTGTTCACTAACGAAAGCGCAGAGTGGAGTCGTAGGAGAGCAGTGCGATTCGAAGAATGCGTAAGCTTCTCGATGTTTCGTCTGGTATCTTCTTTTGACCGTGACAATGAACCCTGAACCAATGTAATAAGATGTCAATAGTTTGAGTTTCAGAACGATAGCCGGTCGTATGATTTTAACTCAGCGCGAAGGCACGGCGGCGCCCAAAACGTCTGCGTTCACAGGTTTACTTTTTCTTCCGTGGCACATTGATTCTGGCTATTTCAGGAGCACTTGTGAATTCGGAAGGCAAACTCGTCGCGAGCCAGGCCGCGCCCGATACACAGAGGTGAGAAATAAAAATGTGCAACGGTATGCTGCTAGACAAGACTATCGCGAAAGTTCGCAATGGCCAGATTTGACATCTGGATAAATTGCACCTTCAATCGCACTACAATTTCACTGCAGCTTCGATCTGATCACTTACTGCGGAGAGAAGCGAGATACGACGATTCGATCGACCTCGTTCAAATACGAGAATGGAGTGCTGTGCGCAACATTCCCTGAAATGGTGATTATTTATTTCTTGATGTTAATTCGCGAAACAGCGACAATATTCAACATTAATGATCGTGCTTTGGATGCCCTAAGGCGTGAAACATTACCGTAATTTCAGGGAGTGACGTTGAATTCTATGGTCGATAGAAGGCAACTTGCCACTCGTTACGCAATTCTTAATGAGGTCTTCATCAAGATTGACAGTTTGATTATTGAGCATGTAAGATAATTGAATATTTAAAAAACTAGTGAAAAATTGATCATGTTTTTCCAGGCCTTTCAATCCCTTCCCTTCCTCATTGCTATCACTAATGATCAAACCGAACCACTGCTGAACTCGATAATCTGGAGCCGAATGTTGGACAAGGAGCACTATGTGTGTACTGGTTTTGTTCTGTTTGTGTTGTGAGGGCAGGTCAGTTGATCTTCAAGGATAGGTTTGTAGATCACCGATAAGGCACAAACTGATTTTTATTATCAATTATCGATTCAATCAGGACGGATCCGAACCACAAGCGCCAATCACTTACGGAATTCTCCGTGAAGCTGCCAGACAATTTGTGAAATCCCAAATAAGCCAAGCACGTTCTCTCACTGATCGAGAATTGCTCCATTTTCAAGCAATGCATTTCCTTCCGAAGTACGTTTTCAGTTTTGGATTTAAATTAACGTTACTCATTCAGAGTCAACAAATGCAGAAGCGAGAAAGAGGTGGAGTATCTGAATAATAGTCTATATTTGGGAACGGATGAGATCGGCGATATGGAACTAGCAGGTTGGTCAATTGATAGCAAAAAGGATGAATAACTTTTTTCTACCAGAGCCAGAAATGATTCCGGATATCGATAAAATGCGAGAGGCAAAGCGGCGACTGAAGGATCGATTGCTCTCGCAGTTTGTCAAGGATCATTATATCATTGACAAGCATGATTTCATGGGAGTGAGTATTCATCGAACTCTGGTACAAACTAGTACCTGTATAGACTATACAGTATAGTTGATGCTTCTCTGCATGTGCTACGACACTTTAACAGTGCTGATAAGGCACGGAATTGTCCTGTCCAAAGATGGGAGATGATTATAGCGAATCGATGATGTGTGCAATGTGTGCTTTAGATAGACACGCAAACCACAGAGCTTATCAGAAATGAATTCGCTGGCTAGAATAGATGTCGAAATGACGTTTGAGGGATTCGAAATATTGTATTATCTTGAAATATATTTTGTTAAGGAAACCTGCGTATCGATACTCGATGGCCGTTCCGAGTTGCGTCACACTCCCTGGCAGTGGTTGTTCAAGGTAGAGTTCCAGTCGAACTTTGAACTTTAGCCTTCACTCTCCTTCAGATTCAGTAGATAGAAAGTAATTCACCGAATACATGCAAACTTCTTTTCATTCACAAAGTTCGAATTAGAGTCCAATGAACCACACTACCTCAGGCAACCGAACTAATACTCGACGTCGGTCACAAACTATGCCCATCGCCTGCAATAGCAGAGAAGAAGTCAACGAAAACCAAGGTGCGTTGTAATCTAACCTAGTGCACTTGGGAAGAGCACATCACCATTCCGTTTTCCTGTCAAAGGTAAAATTTGAAAAAAAATATTTCAGAAACAACTCGCCGCAGCTGAAGAATATCACACCATGATGAGTTTGTTCAATAAAGGGTGAGTCTGGAGCAGATCGTGTTCCAAAATTTCGATTTTTCAATCCTTTTATTTCAACATGATCAAACTTGCAGAAGAAATCTACCGTGCATGAAGCGGTTCACGATTTAATGTCTCAGAGTTGATCTATTTTTTTGCAATTGCAACATGCTCGCTAGCTGTTTTTGGCTATAATTTTGTCATTTTTCTCTTTTTTTATTGGTGCTCGCTTTGTAAACGAGGAAATCATTCAGAGTCGTCTCCTTCTTCTCCGTGTTCGACACTCACGCGGCCTTCAAGCAATTGAGAGACGACGGGGAGGATGTTCAGGTTAATAAAATCAATTAATTAACCTTTTTAAATTAATTAATTAATTACCTTTATTTTAATTAATTAATTAATCAATAATTATCGCAGGACGGCGGAAACGTCATGCTGCGGTTCTGCGACGAGAATGCTGGTCACATCTCATTCGTTTTCGGACTGGATCACAAGGAGCGACTCGTGATGGGATCGATAGCTGGTGAGACGCTCAAGGATTTCAAGCAGGTACGAGCATAGAGAAGATTCAAGAGTTGCGCATTTGCTACTCCGTCAAACTGGGAAGAGTATATCAAATTCATCTTATTTCCCATCTGTTTGTGTCATCACACTTCCTATTTCCACTTTCGGTCGATTTAAATCAAGATCATAATAAGGAAACTGCAGGGTCTCTCCGAGGCTCTCATGGACGAGGAATACCCCGCCAAGCATGGTCGGCTAGTGAGGATGAATGTCAATCCCGATAGGCAGATCGAGAAGTTGTGTTCGACGATAAGGTTCTTTCTGTGAAGATTAATGGGATTCAATGACAAAATTCAAGGAAACGAAGTCTATTCAATACATATCAATCGCTGCGACAGATCGACAATAAGACTCCATTCCCTGATGAGGAGCTTACCAAGAGAATAAATCCCTTCTCAGGCACGGAGATCGACCGGGATAAATACAAGGTGGTGAGTACATTCGATTATCTTGTCTCCGAGAGACAATGCAATCAAAATACATTTTTGCAGCCTATGTTCCCCTCTGGAATCGACTCCCTCGGTCTGTCCGGTCTCGCCATGGCATCGAACTCGCCTTTCTCTTCCCCACTCATCCTTCCTTCGCTCCCTATTCAACCACAGACAACCACGATCAAGAAGCGGGGCAGAAAGCCGGGCAACCAGGTATACATTGGAAAACGCCAACAACAATAACAACAATAACAACAAAAACAATAACACTAACAACGAACCTCATTCAGGGCCAATCATCCTCCGCCATGACCGAACCGACGATGGTGTTCATCAACGATGGACTGTTCCCGTCTTTCAACTCCTCCTCCTCCTCAACACCAATACTCGGACTCACTGACGGACTTCTGAGTGGGAATGGAGACGGAGACGTCGATATGATGCAGGGCATTAAGTCGGGTATGCAGATTCTGAGTACCTCTTCCACGCTATTTTGTCTTAGACCTCCCTTAGCAATTCTCTCAATATTGATGATATTCTGGTTGAATGCCTGCGACAGTTTGAACGTTTTTTGCTGGAAATTTTGTTTTAGATAGTAAGGGTCAACCCAGTGATTCCAGAGTCCCACTCACCACCAGCCGCTGCATCCCCGAAAACCACCGCCGCATCTCCCTTCGCTTCTCTTTCCGGCTCGAAAGCTGCCGCAGCGCCGGCTGCAGCTGCCGCAGGACCTAGTAGCAGCGCCGTGAGCGCCATGTCTGAGGCCGGAGGCGAGTCTTTACACTGGATTTTCTAACTGTTGAACCAACCGTTTTTCTTGTTTATTATGTGATTTCGAAACTTGTTGTTCGTCGAATTTCGAAATTTTTGGACGGGGTGCGGTTCCTTTCAGAATGAGTGGCTGTTGACTGTAAGATACAATTTGTTTCAGGTGATTCTTGAGGTGGATGTTGACTTTTTAACCCTCGATTATTGATAATTGATATTTGATCTTTGAACTTTGCAGTCGCCGCACTCCTCGAGCAGCCCATCTTCCAGACGATGTTGTCCCAGATTATGACTCAGACGATTACGGTTAGTAATTTAACTAATTAATTAACTGTTTGAGCGAATTAAACTTCTAATTAAAAATCAGAATTACCAGCAAATGCTCACTGGCGGAGATCTCAGCTCGATCGGAGCAGCGGAACAAGAGGAGATGAAGCCAGACACCAAACCAGATGTGAAACCTAATAGGTGATCCTTGGTCTTTGACGTAGCGTTTCGAATATTTCCTTTCAGAACCAGGCCGAGACAGCAACCCGCAGCGGCGCCCCAATCACTGCAAGACATCCTACGAGCGACCGAAATGAACGAGGAGAGCGATCAGGAATGACAAGAAAGCGCTTGCAAATTTACCTCTACATCTTCTCAAAAATTCTACCAAGGTCAGGCAGCCGCCCGGGATTGGACGTTCCGAACGAGTTCAGGCAGGGTTGGCGAAGGTTCAAACGAAGTTGCGCACTTCCGAACATCTCCTGGTTTTCGTTGTTCCTTTTGGTTCGCATTTTTCATCTTTTTTTCAAAAAAAAAGAGGTAGGTAGAAGTAGAAATTAGGTAGAAATAGGGAATAGCCGAGGATGTGCGGAAGTGCCAACCGGGTTTTAGAAGACGGCCTTCGCTCAACCCTGTAGTACTTCGTTCGGGCGGACATTTTCCGTGTAGCGACCTCCTTGTTTGCTTTCTGTTTGTTTTTGATATCCATGGCACGTCTATTTGGCGATATTCCAATATTGCATTTGTCATGCATTCACGTTTTGTCCTTTCAACATTTCATTCATTTACATTCTCAACACATTCATCATCGCAGTGGCATGTCCAAAGTTGTTCAGAGATTAGTCAGTCATTCACCACACCAAATGTTCTCCGAATAAAAACGTTATCACTTTTGCCCGTTCGATATCGTGTTTTTCTTAGTGTTAGATGGGTTTACGGTAGACATCGTTTGTACAACGCCATCGCCACCTTCAAACATTCGTTACAGAGGTCGATATTTGCGTGAATCCGGTGTTTGAGTGAATCAGCAGCCAAATTCCCCCTAATAATGCTTGAATCACCTAAGAAATCTCCGAAATGATGCATGTAAAGTGATATGTGGAATATTTTCTGATTTGGTCGTCGAGGTTGAATCACCTATTGAGATCAAGAAATTGTTGGGTGCATATTGGTCTTCTAATAGTAAAATGAGTGTTCGATCTCAACTGAGAAGAAGGACCCGAGAAACAAGACCCCAGAGGGTGAATTTCCTTCAGATGTTATTGAAGCAACGGCAGCCACAAAGAGCTCGAACAAATTTGGAAGGCGTGAATCATACTCGACACATTCGCTGCACATGGTTCGAACATTTCACCCCAAAAACATATATAGGGAATACTTTGATTGTGATGACAGCGTACTCGCTTCAAGAGCTTAGAATCTTCACCACTTCATTCCCGATCACACCACAACGAATATGACGGAGAGTGAAGTAATTCGAATATTGTGAAACGAGGGGATTAGTAGAAGGGGAATGGAGCGAAGTTTGGGGGTTGGGTCGAGGAGTTGAGTTGGTTGAGTTTGGGAAATCTCGTAGGACTGGGCCAGATGACTACACGGCACGGATGAGTGGGGAGAACAAAGTTTCTTTGGCTAAAAAGTCGAATCGATTAGTTGAGTCGAGTAGTGGTTGCAGAGGAGTTGGTGGAGAGGATGTGAGGGATGAGGTATGGAAGGGACTGAAAAAGATCGAGATGATGTGATTTTAGACTATAAACGAACCTTCAGGGCGAGGCGGTCGGTGCGCGAACCGAAATAACGGGGAGAGGAGGCTGGGGAGTGTCCTGCAAAGTGGCGAAAGCAGAATGGAGCTATCGTTTTTACGAATTCACTTGCTCTGTGTAACAGGTGAGAAAGCAAATGAGATTCTGACACAACTCCGAGAATAGAATAATTAGGCCGTTTCGTAGCTCGAAAGTGCAATCCCTAACTACACTTATAGTCAAAAGTGCATTCGGATTAGACGTCTTCGCGTTATTGACGCGTTCTTATCCTTGCATATCAATTTCATTAATGATTGAGGTCATTTGGCTAATCTTCATGCACTTTGAACATATTGCAGGATGCACTATGAATGATCTCACGATAACTTGAAATTCCAGCACCTAGTAATGACGTAATCTGTGATCTTGCTCCCCTTTAGCATACGTTTTCGCAGGTCTAATAATATGCGAAGTTAAAAGCACGAATGGCACAACCTAATTTTGATTCAGATTCTATTGGAATCTGATCCGGCATAACATAATGCAGTATACTCACAGTTCCCCGGTGGAACTCGTCAAGGGAGAAAAGGTTTCCGGCCCAAATTATGATCTTAGTGGTTTGGGCTATGAGTTGGCCTATATTTCAACCTGGTTTTTTGAGTTATGAGAAAAAAAAACATTACAACTACACTTACCGTGGCTCTCAGGAACTCGCTCATCGAGAGGAGGACGCCCGCATCCTCCAGCTGCTCTTGCATGACGGTGGGCAGCTCGAGCGAGCTGAGACGGACGGCCGGGGCGACCTGCGATTGGTAAAGGTGAAGGTAGTCCCGTATTCAACGCATAATATGCCATTGACTATGTTGTACTGGCACACGTCAAATGAAATTCACCTAATCACTCAATTTGCGTATCAGAAGTCTCCTACACTGTTGATATAGGCAAACACATGAAGGTATTCTGACTATCGTATCTATTGAGTTCAATTACGTTTCATCCATATTTAGAATCAGTTATGAGAATCAACTGAATTGAAACATTTACCTTGTTCGGGATGGCACTGCCGCAGCTGAGGCAGTCGAGAAAGGCACGGAACATGATATCCTGGTTGAAAATATTGATTTCGAAAATAGACTTTCGAAAAACAAAGAAAATCGACAAAATTGACAGCAATACACAGGTATACGCCGCGTTATACGCGAGCCTAGTCTAAGTCATGTCGAATGAGAATGATTCCTTCTCTTCTTCTCCTCTTCTTCTTCACGGATTATGGAATCGATGGACAACAAATTCTAATAAAAAGGGCTTAACTATCAGAGAGGGGGGGGGGAATTGAGGCTCTTGAATCAAGATACTGAGAAGCATTGCGATGCTCCAAGCGAATGTAAGATAGAGCTAGAGTTAAGAATAATCGCCTCTCCATTTCACACACACTCTCACTGGTCGGGGTGACGACAGAGTGGGCGAAGTGAAGATACGGCTACTCGTGCTTCTCATTCCGATGTACTCGGAACTCTGAGATGAGGGCTCCACGGCAACCGTGTATTCTCTTCTTTCACATACCTCATCATGTATCAAACAGAGAGATTGAACAATGCTTTATCCATTCCCTCTTCATACGTCATTGATGACACGCTATGTGAAGAGAGGAGGTGTGGGTGAACTGGGGGAGGGTGAGGCGTGCTTGAATATATATTATTGGGGAGGTGTGGATCAAAGAGAGGTACAATTGTCATCAATTGTTGGCTAATAGAGCATGGATGGGAAATGGGTGGGGAAAGGGTAGAAATTCGCTATCTTTGGGACAATAGATGAGAGATGGTGGGAGAAATTGAATTCAACTTTTGAGGACTAAGAACTGGTGAAAATGGCGGAGTATGGAGGAAGGAGTGGATAGAACGACGGGTACTAGGTTGGATGAGAATATTCCTACGATAACCTACTGGATTAGAACTAGGGCTGGCAGATGAAGAGTGAGATTTGTCTCTTCATTCCATCCCACAAAGGCGCGCGACCCGGCGTCATTCTTCGTGAAGAATGAGAATGATACGGTAACTCTTCATGAAGAGTGATATACTCTTCATGAAGAATAGGCTCAAAATCGTCCGTTTTAGATCCAATTTTTTCACCATGTTCATATTTGAGCCTGCTAATTCCAATAGATACTTTAGGAAGTCATTTGCTAACAGTCTAAGAACTTTTCCTGTATCGCTAGAGCTATCTCTTCCCGTTCAAAATCGTCATTATGGTATTGATACGTGTTCTGTCGGTACCCTCATGACAGTGTAACTATCTTTTTATCGTTTGCCAGTGCCCTCACAAAAGTGCTCAACACAATTCATTTGTTCGAGTTTCCGGAATGGAGCACAAGAACTTCTACTCGGCGAGAAAGAGCATCTTTACAGCGCCGTAATTACTGTAATCCACGTATATCTTACGCGTAGGTGCTCACTCGCGCAATTTACAGAATTTCAAAGGAAAATGTTGCTCCATCATCGGCTTGAAGTTAGACTTGTGGAATCTACTCTTCATGAAGAGCTAGACCGACCGGGTCACTCTTCATGAAGAGCGAATGAGTGGGAGGGAAAAATCAAGTCTTCATTCGCCTCTTTTCTCTTCATTTGCCAGCCCTAATTTAGAACCATTTGGATTTACGTAACAGTTATTCTCTATTTCATTTGATTCTCATCCGGTAGGCTATGATGTTCTCATCCAACCTGATGCCGACGAGAGTGCGAAATACGGGTGTGTGGAATGAACAGACGGTATTTCGCACTTTGCACCCTAGTCGAGGGAAAGGGAGGAAGGCGATTTACGTCCTTCCTCCTTCTCCTCCTCGTTCTCATCCTCCTCCTCTGAAGTGAAGTCCTTGCCCATGGGCGGCGAGTTCAACGTGCCCGTGGATAAGGTGGAGAAGGAGGAAACCTGGAAGGGCCACCTTAATTATTCCACTATGAAGTCCACCGGTCCCGGACATTCCTTTTCGATGCAGAAACCTACCTGCTTATTACAGAACAATGATATTAGCATACCTTATCCTCCTCCACTCTCACCCCCGCGATCGGCGACGGAGCCTGAATCAGCATTTTTATAATAGTTGATGTCCTCCTGGTGTTCCGTTCAGGATTCTCAAGAAATCGCCTCACTCACCAGGCTGCCGGCTTGCGGGTCGAGGGAGACGCCGTCCGACTGCACGACAGGAGCGATTTGCAGCTGAGCAGCCACAGCTGCAGCAACCAGCTCCTCCTGCGGCTGCGGCTGCAGCACCACGGGAACGACCTGAACGCACTAATTCAAATTGGTAATAGGCGAGTTCACATTTGACCTGACTTGTTTCAATCTATTGCAAAACATTAGCCATCCCCTACCTTCTCCTGGACAAATCAGGACACCCTCACTGAATCGTCAACAATGACTGCTCGAGCGGTTGTTACTGATAAGGAGCATGGAAAAAATTTACCCACTTATCATTTAACACCTTCCCTCTTGACCAGAGAATGCGCATGTGAACGAAGGAGTGCGTTACAATTTATCATGTCCCAACTCCTGACATGGCCGCAAACGCGACCGCAGACGCGACCGCAACGCCTCCGTCCGCCTCCGCAAACTCCTCCCACTTATCTGATTCTCTAACCCGTAGCGGCTAGAGAGCTGGCTGGATGTTTTGCCTTTATCGAATCGAGCTGGGAAACAACGCGTATCGGTCGAAAAGTGTCTATTTTTTTTCTTGCTATCACAGAGTCTTTTCGATTTTTCGTTCGTGTTCAATTGTTAGCCAGATGCAATGTCATTTATACTGAAGTGTTGAGATGAACATTCTATCGTTTTGAGAAATTCTAGAAAGCTCAGAACGAACTATCCTCTGCTTTATTGTATGCCTCCACAATTTGGTTTAGAGGAGCAACTGGAGATCTCTCAAATCAGCCATCTAGGTAAGGGCGAACAGCAGAGCAGTTGTGCAGAATTTTGACCGCTAGCATTAGCTAGTATCATTATTTTTGTGGCACATCTATAGAGGAACTCGAATCGGTTGGCGTTGACCCATCAAGATCTCGTCGTGTGAAGCCTATCGATTTTCGAAATACCTTTCGAATGAGTCCCTCTAACGACTCGGCTTTTCAATTGGACTCCCCTGGGCACATCTAAGACCCTCATGAACAGAACAGTGAGCGTGCTATGTACTCACCTCCTCGATGATTCTCGGCTGAGGGGCGGGGGCGTTGTGGAAGGCCTGGAGCGGCTCGACGACGTTGGGACGAGGGCGATAGAAGAGGTTGTTGAGGCAGGAGATCAGATCCGACATATGAAATTCAAGGGTATCATTTCAATCCAAAAAATTGAGACGATGAAAGAAAAGAAATACAATTGATGTTCAGCAGAGTATTCAGAGATTAGTATGACGTCATGACAAGAATGTGGAAATATCTTAGACCCGTTGAGGTCGCCGAGGGTAGGAAAAGTTTCCGAGAAAGAAGAATGTAACATTGTCTCTCATCTCTATCCTATCTCCTAGGAGATTTGCCTCAGTCCATTCTAAAATTCGATATTCCCACCTCTCACATCATCATCATCATCATCATATTTTCCATCCATTCACCTAAGAAGACTCCACAAGTGAATAACAACAGTTTCTCAAAATACTAGGATACATCTCTCAATTTCAATCGAATACGGAGACATAAGAATGAGTCATTTCGGAACTACAGGAGTAAAACGAAAACGACGTATGGGATCACACAAATCAGGGGCTGAATAACAGTAAACGGCGAGGTTATCCAACTGGCCACGTCGAATCAATAGAAAGAGAAGAACTCCGAGCTCTATCAGCCCTATAGGAAGGAGAAACGAAATTCTAATAAAGATCGGATTAACATAATCCGAAGTCGAGAAGTCCCTGTTCTGTGGGAGTTGGAAGAAGAAGAGATGGCACTCCTCAATCTGAACAAATCATCGCCCTTCTAAATGATGTGGGTTACTCCTCTTCGTGAAGCTGTTGCTGAATGGTTGAGTTCATATCAAATTCATCATAGAAGACATCCATACATTCATTCGAAAATCAACAATTTACGATGGCCTTTGGCCTCACACAAAAGCAAAAAAAAATGCAAAACAATCAATTATCGCTTCCGTCGATGGCCTACAGTACACTAAAAACCGTACCCGTAAAGTAATACCGTATTGAGGAGGAAGTAAGGGAGATACTGTCAATATAAATCAATACTTTGCTATACTCGGCCTAGAAGTGGGTGAGGATACGGTAGGTGACGCAATCCTTGCCCATTGCTTGTCGAGATCGCGGAAGTAGACGTCGCCATCGTCCGCGCGGAACTTGACCTGAAAAATGAAGGTTTCTGCCCTGGTTGTGTTCAAATTTAGGAAAGATGGACAGTTACAAACCTTCGAACTCTGCCTCCTCCCGCCAGAGCAGCAGCAAGCGCAGAACATGCGGAGAAAGGCTTGCTGGAAAAGATCAATTTTGCCAAAGAATTCAGACTTCAATATTTATTCAAGATTCGCTCAAAGTAGAGCAAGTGCTGGAAGGAAAAATATGAAAGCGTCAAAGTAGAGCAAGTGCTGGAAGGAAAAATATGAAAGCGTCACACCTCGTAGTTCTCGTGGAAGAGGATCAGTGTGACGGGCAGTGCGACTTGCAGGACGAACCCGGCCTGGAATAGGCAGATTCATCGATTGGCAAAAATCATTTCAGTAACACTCACATCCTTTCCCTCAGGTTTTAACCACATTTCGCACTCAAACTCATGAAATAGTAGCTCAATCATGGTATCAGAATCCTGGCCCTGCGCAATTTTGTTACTAACCGTCCTCCAGTAAATGAACTGCTCATGCTGCTTGGCTCGGCAGTCGCGCACGGAGAACATGAAGTCGACCTGGAATTGGAACCTAATTTCGCATATTCTTTCCTTGGTTCACTCCTCATATCGCATATTCTATCATAATTGCATGTGCGGGAGGGGTGGGAACGATATAATTCCCCGAATTGCACACTGTCTGACTCTGATTCTACGATGGGCTGAGGAAATTCGAATGGAATCTCACCTTGTGAATGATCATCGCCAGTGAGTCGACTATCGTGAAACACGCCTCGAATGTGCACTGAAAAGTTAGTTTGTGATACTTTTGACTACTGTAACCTCTCCCTATCAATCTACCAAAAGCGATCACTGTCCCAATCGCCGCAGCTAGAGTACCATCTTTCATAATTTGTTCTTTGAACTCACGTAGAAAATGATTATCTGCAGTGCTCGAACATTCTCGTTCATCTGATACTTGGTGGACAGGTCTGATGCTCCACTCTTGTGAGAGTGACTCCTCATTCTCCGGTTTTTCAATCGAAGAATTGAAGCTCCCTGCAATGAAATTGTTCGGCTTCACAAGTGTAGATTGTTTATGTTTTGATGTGAAAGCGAGAAGTGGCCAAGAGATTGATGCCCGGAACATGGGAAGTGGTCATAGTGCGAGTGAAACGCAATCGAATGCGCGAATTCAAATGAATGCAGTGGTTGTTGGCATTTATTTCATCAATATAGTAGGAAAACCCCCTCTGATGACACACCTACCCTAGCAAGCGGTGATTTCAACTCGCCTACGAGATTTAGCTAATAGTAGGTTATCGGAAGGTAATTGCATGTACGGGGAGGGTGGCGGAATCAGCGGATTCTCTCGATTCGAATATTGTCTCGCTTTATCTGACCGTTACAAGAGCACAGCAAATTGAGAGAATCGAGATATCATAGGAGCAGGCTAGTGATAGATTGGTAATGAGTTCGAGGTTATTTATAGGAAACGTAATGGCTTTATCGCCATCAATGTGGTGGATTCATCCATTCCAGTTCAATTCCGATAGACTTCAGCGTAATATTATTAGACAGGCATTGTTCTTTCATTCTGTGTTCGGAAAATTGTTGCTCACCAAAAAATTAATAGAAGCGATTGCCAGCGAGATGTACATGTCATAGAAGTAGTACTCTGCAAGGATTCAGATCATGAATTCGCTATCTCAGTTTCAAACCCCTAACAGTAAGCAATAAGGCTAAAAAATAACTTCAGGTTACCATAATAACAGAAAATCAGAAAATCAAATGCGTATGCATGAGGAAGTTCAGATGTGAGTGAACGTCTGAACTCAATTCAAGTCAAAATATATAGAGTTCTGTTTAGAGTTCCTATCTATAGTTCAGAAACTATTTGTTGAGTGAATTCATTCTACCTCTGTCAATGTGTGATACCAAGAGACGATAAACGATAATGGCAAATCCAACTCACGTCTCCAGAAGTAGATGTACAGCGAGACGCCGACGAGCTGCAACTGAGAAAGTTTCATATTTCTGACTCAAGTTCAGGCCTCGATTTCAAGACAAAAGAGAGGATTGTTCAAGAACTAACAAACAAGCAGTAAGAGATAGCAACTCACTAGGAAAACAACGATCAGAAACGGAAAGTAGCTGTTTCCGTGAGCCTCGTAGGATCTGTGCCTGGAATTTTTTTTATCTTATGGCGTTCGACGTTTCAGATGAATGTTAGACACATTGTGCCTAGTTGGCACAGAGACGGTAACGCGAGAGTTCATCAAGTTCAATCCATTTTCGGACCTACACTACGTGATCGCTAGCGCGTTTATTTGACTACTCTTGCTGACATCAGATGATGTTTACGAGGAAGGATTGACGTAGAGAGGTGTTATTGAGGAGGATTTGGAGTAGAAATTGTATAAAAACTAGGGAATGCTTAGAGAGGAGACAATGCAAAAAGGTCACTTTTTTCGAATCAGAAACTCATTCAATAAGCTAATAATCTGATCCCTGATTGCCCAAATCATCGAGAAAGTCTCACTTTTTCGTTGCTATCACTCGCTCAATCAGGAGTGTCGGGATAAGAAAGAGCTGAGCTGTGTAGAAGACGTCAGGAAAAGCGAAGAAGAAACTGAAATACGATTATTCATTTCCTATTCTCTGAAATGTTATTCCGAATTGAGTTGTATTCATGTCATCCCTAAAACAGCAACTGAACAGCAGAAGCCGATTTTCTTCTCAGATATCTTCCGCGAAAAAATCACTGAATGGGAGCAAACTGACTCCTTGAACGCGTAGTCCTCGAAATCGTTCTGTGTCAGGACTCGGATCAAGCCTGAAACATCATCATTTTCAAAAATCTCAGAAAAAATGCTGAAACCTGGCAATTCAGCGATGAAAATCGACATGAAACAGGCGATCGTGCAAGAGAAGAGGACACTGGAAATCATTGTTTGAGCTTCCCCCAAATTTTTTTGCTCTAATTGTACGAGCAGTCCAAAATGCTTACTACTAAACACTTGGCAGCAGACTGGTGAAAAAAGTGGAAGTGACCTACAATTTAACCTAACCAGAGACCTGCCGTACCTGAAGTTCCGGTGGAACACGGCAGACGCGGAAAAGTGCACGATGAGCAATAAGGACCAGAGAAGGATTCCTGAAATTAAAATATCTTTCCTGACTTCATAGGCCTCTCTCATGTTGCTCACCAATCAATGAGAATGCTAGCTGCAGCAGGTTGTAGGGCACAGTGTCCGCAGTAGAGCAGCCCGTGTCATCCATTGGTCTGGCAATGGAAACGTTATTGATGTCAGAGAGCATCACGAAATGTGTGGAGCAGACTTCGTAGGAGGGGTTACCGACTCTTCATTTCACACGCGGTGAGAAAGTGTGTGAAATGAAGAGTTGATTACCCGTATTTCGAACTCTAGTGTGGAGGTGCGAGAAAACCGGTCGACAATGATTCAAGAAATCTCGAGTACTAGAAAAGATGATGTGATAGGCGCAATAAAGATGATGAGAGAAGGGATGGGTGTTGAAAAGAAGTGGCAATTATCACGGCATGTGAGAACCTCTTGGTGTAGAATCATCGGAAATCTAGACGAAGGCGGAAAAAAGAACGAGAAACATCACAATGAAGGGAGGATAGAAAGCGAAGAACTACTCTCCAGATTGGAGTAGAACATGAATTCGAACCGCGACACAAACTAAAGCACCTGCTTTGGAACCGAGAGCTGACCAAGTACTGGAAAAGTTGCGAAAATGTTTCATGCTTGACGATCAACTCAATTTGATCGGGATTGTTTACAAATGTTAGGTTTAATGAAGGTGGAATCGAAATATCAGCAACGAATGGAAATGAAGGAAAGAAGGGTACACATTATGGGCATGATTTCGAAAAAGAGTCAGTGATAAAAGGTAATATTGAAGGAACTGAGTGGGATGGAGCGGAAAAAGTAAGACTTAGCTAGAAGAGCTGCGATTTGTCTCATGCAGCGCTAAATGGCGAACGCAACCTGGCAATTTCACATGGAGGATTCTGAGAAGAGGGAGTGGTCTGTCTCTCCCCGTTCTGCATGATCTCTCGCTCTTAGAGAGACAAGAGAGCAGGTGAAAGTGAGAGACGACTAGAGAGAGGCGATCAGAGTAGGGAAGCGCACCAAGATTCTATGACAGATGCGCTCAGACATCGGGAAAGTAAAAAAGGAGGATTCACTTCACACTGTGACTAACGGCTGGGTGTGAACCATATCCAGGCATAAAAATACGGTCGATGCTAAACAGAGTGTCGCAGATCCTATAGAAATGAACGCACTCTTTGGTCTCAGATGAAACAATTCTGCTTGCACACGTCCTTCAATCAAGCTTCTATTCCTGGAAAGAGCTCCTCTAGATTGATGAAGAAAGTGGAATGTGCAGTCACAGGCGAGGCGTCATTTCAGCAGATATTGGGTGCTTGGAAAAGATATTGGAAAGAGCAATGTCCTCGCACTATTAGTTCAGCATGCTATTACATGCAGTTACAAGTGTCTGAAATGAGATCAGAGGATTAGTCGAATTGAGGCTGCGTGCAAAGTTGTATTCAAAACATCTCGGAGCCATGTAATTCCTCGTATCATACAAGGATTCGTTGAATTGTGTCTACCCGCATTTTCCTTGAAATTGTACAAGGGAAGCGCGAACAATGGGTTACCTGCACAAACAAGCGTGACGTTAGGTATCATTTCGCGGAATGATTTCTTCACCTCCCGCAAGTTTGACTTTGACCTAACTACATTGCATGTAGATCGAACAGTGAATATTTCACTGACGTCAAAACCACACGTATTTTTCACTGTACGAACACGCCACATAATCACGAGAAGTGAAATATCAATCGCAAGCGCAGCAAGAAATCAGTTAAGAGACGTGCCTAACTATACGAATGCGGAGGTTTATTGGCTTCCGGCGAATGGATTATCTCGCTGATACGAAATACTTCAGGAGTATGAGGCTCAAATCGGCATCTCTCGCTGATCGGACACGAGAAAGTGTGTGCAGAATGATGAGAGAGGCATTTCACATTCCGACGAACCTATTCCGAGCTCGCAATTTGGTGCAGAATCGCACAGGAAGTGTGAGCGAAACGCAGGTGCAAGAGTGAGCGGGCTAAAATGTTGCCTCCGAGCCTAACACAAGTCGAACACAGGTGAAATGAACACCTTGTTCAAATCGAAGGGCGACGCAGCCAGACATGGTAACGCAAATTCGGCTTTTAATTGACTGGACAGGGCAGCATGCAGTCAGATTGTCACAACTCTTCAAGGCACACATCGGGTGCAGGCTAAATGGCGGTTGTAGAAGGAAAACACAAACTTGATGCTGCAACAGGTGAATAGAATTCTTAACTCGAGCCAAAACGCAACGCCAGCGGAGATGAGAGACCCAATACCAACAGGGACGCTTTCTTCATTTCAACAGGAGATACGATGGAGGTGTTTACTAACACCCTGCCATTTCTATTGAAGAAACATCGCGTACGATAGTATGAATGCAAGTACATGCCAGTCAACACAATAATATTTTGAGATCATGAGGCTTCGATCCGAAAATAAGCCACAGAAAGTCGGGTACGTTACTCCATAGAAATCGTTCAGCGCGTATGTAGGTTTGTTGGTTGCAACGGCGAAAGGTAATTTCCGGCGCAGAAATGATCGCACAAGCACGATTTGCTGCTGAATTCAGAGAAAGAGACTCTAGAGGTGAAACATGCGAAAGAAAAAGGTCGAAATTAGCACATTTTGTCAATGCGATTGAACAGGTGGATTATGCGTAACGACCACTCAAAATACGTCTAAAATCAAATACTCCGTAAGAACATGCGAAAGAAAAGGTCTAACCCGTTTCGGCAGGTGTACAGTGACATAAAACGCAACGCTCATTCGAGAAACGTCCATGATATGAAGGAAGTGGGTAGATAACTAGCAAAACGTTCAGAATGCAGAGAGACTCTAGCCCAATGCAGTGGAGTCGGTATTTCTCTAGGGGAGATATTATCGTGATGTGGGATATTCCCCTGCTTCTCGTGTCCTTTCCTCAGCCTCGGTCGAGAGCCAAACAATGTCGCCCTAATGACCAGGAGAGCCTCAGCTCTCGAGACGGCGTGTTTTGCACTCTTTGAAAAACTAATTTTAAGTTCAACAGATCAGAGACGAGGAAGCGATTTCGAGAACCGTTTTTTAACCCATTCAAAATATGTTCAAAGGAGCACGGATGCATTTTCCCAAGGCTGTTAGAGCAATGCGTTGTGCAGAATGTGAGAACATTTGCAGGACTGCAAAGGAACGTGCATCTTAGAATAAATCGTGGAATACATCCATCAATTAATTTCTATGTATCAAAGATGTTGCTGTCATAATTACGACGTCCATAGAATGTGACTGCATAATATGTGACGTCTCTTTATCGTATAGCAGGAAAGAAATAGGAATTGGATAGAGTCGGAAGAGATGGGACTGTCACACGGCTCAGTTCGAAGAGTTCTGAAATTAAGATTGCCAAGAGGCGCGGTTGCTTTCAGATAACGTAAACCAACGAGTAGAGATCAAAGATCAGTTCTCTTATTGGTCTCCACCCACGCGTTGTGCAACTTAATGCGAAACCCGGCGAGGGCTTACATTTTTGGAAGAATATGGAAAAAAAAACTAGCATTTGTCTCCACCCATGCATTGTGCAGGAACTCGATACGAAACCCGGCGAAAGCTTACATTTTTAGGGGAATCTTACGCGTTACTCAAAACTCTCAAAACGATTTTGTCATGAAACAAACTAACATTTGTCTCCACCCACGCATTGCGCAGGAACGCCATGAGCAGACAGAACAGGGTGATCTCAAAGGCAGCGAAGAAGACGAGACGGAGACGAGCGAAGACGCGCAGCCACTCGGAGGAGACCTGGAGGTGTTATTGTTGTTGTTTTGACGTTTTGTTATTGTTGTTATTGTTATTATTTTGATTTGAACCTGGGTTTATTTCAGTCCAGCACGTGAAAAGGCTCCGCTCTCACGAGGTTACGATTTCACGTGATAATTCTCTCACGAGCGAGAGTCGCGGGCGATGCCAAGTCAGGAACATTTTTCTCAGTAGAGATATTGCAATATAAGAGTTGTCTCACCCAATCAGCCTTCATCCTCGCACAATGAGTCTCGTGCGTTCCGTGTCGCAGTCGGGCGTAGTCTCGCAGCATTCCGTAGACTTCGCGGGTGCGGGTGGAGCTGGAATTGGTTAGGTACGACTCAGTCACGCTCTGAAATTGGCTTGCATCGATTTGATTCAATACAAATAATCACTGTTCCATACTCTAAAACACATTCAACTCACCCCCTCACACTCGTCCTCATGATTCCATCTCCGTCCGTGTGGCTGAACCTTCTCAGCGGCTTCATCAGCATCATGACTCTCTTGACCACTCGCTTGCTGCAAATTCCTTTTTTCGAACCATTTATCAAAAGATCGGTTTAGAACTGTAGAATACGTTTCAATGCTTATACAAATTTGGAGAGCTTTCAATCGATCAGTAACACTGTCGATGCTGTCGGTGAAGCAAATAAAGTACAATTATTCAAATACTGACAACAAGAAGTGCTGCTTCAGCTCCTTGGGCGGGTTGATCACAGATGTCTCGTCGAACGGAAGCTGCTTGACAAAGAGAAGGCGGTAGATGAGAGTGGGTGGAGCGGTGGGGGCTTTGCCTGAGATTTTGTATAATTCATCTCCTCCATCATCCCAATTTCCGCTGAAAATACAATCAAATTTTCGGAACAAATTTAAATTTTTATGATGCGAGAGAGTAGCTATGTTTCACGCGTTTTCTAGAAGCGATTTTCAATCAGAGTGTTGATTGTTGAGGGACACCACTTAGAATAGAACTAACCATCCATCTTCCTCCTCCTCAGCGCCGATAGAAGCAAGGCGATTATCATCGCTGATGTAGTAACAAGCAGGACGGTGAGCATGAATTCGTCTGGAATCAGCATAGCATTATCCATTTTGTAACTGCTGGAAAGTAATACGAAAAGAGGAAAGAAATACGCAGTATAAGACAGAGTATAGCGAATTCTAATTAATCGCTGATGTGGTAATCAGGAGGACAGTGAGAACTCATCTGAGGACAATCACTTTAGGAAATATGTACTAAGATCGTGAAGAACTCATGTGTTTCACAGACAACATATTTTCAGAACAAATTACTTTCGAATGATGGAAGCGTTGGCTGTCGGAATAGAGCAAAATAATTTTTACATGGAAAAACTCGAGTGCTTAGGCCTATTCGTTCCAACCTGTTTGTTTCTTCACCAAACATTATCTTTTTAAAACTTTCTCACCCGATATGGTCATGGTCTCGCTCTTCGGCAGGTTCTTCGAGGTGATCTCCATCAGCACGGCCATCGTGGTCAGGGAGGTGAGTCCAGTAGCACTCTGATTTTTTATGGAAGAATAACAACAACAACAGTCAAAACAAACAATCTCCGTCGATGAATCAGCCTTGAAGGCGCCCGCAACGGAGAGAAGGGAGAGGATCATGTAGGGTACGACGGAGACGATGAGATAGTACGTGAAGTTGCGAGAGAAGGAGAACTCGAGCACGAGCTGAGAGTTGTTGTTTTGTTGTTGTTGTTATTGTTATTGTTATAGTTATCAAATCAACAATCACTCACCTCGTCCCTCGTCTGGTCCCACTCGTCGTAGCTGTGAACGTACATTCGGAGCGGCTTGAACGGCACCCACTCGGCATTGCCCTAAAAAGTTTTTTTAGCAAGCAAGTCTGCACATTTTGTTGCTTGCCTCCAGAAGGCAGCTTGCTTGTCTTGTTTATGCTTTTGTCCCTAGAACATAGTTTCTAGCAAAGAAGATTGATTGAGAAGATCACATAGACAGCTCCTGGCATGTCTCCCACCACCAGCCGTATCTCATCCGTAGTCGAGATGGGTGAGGTATGGCGGAGTTTGCAGGTCTGCGAGTCGAACGGGAAGAATTCGACCCTGGAAGTGCCCTTCTGCCATTTTTTCTCTCGTTGTTCAGTACAGCTGCTGACGAGGATGGAAGCGGAAGCCAATTTTCACAGAAAATAACCTCATAATGCACACAGCCTTCACCATGATCGGCATCGACCAGAGCACATCGCCCGTGTTCCAGATCTGGTAATTGTAACAAAATTAGTAAATAACTAGATTAAAATACTTTCCGAAACTAAGATATGTGTGAATGCTGAACGAAAGGACTAGTTGCAATGCACACTCGCTAAACTTCTATAACTATTCGTTGTTTTAGATTTCTTTTTCTTCGTTTTTTTAACCTATGAGCACGACCAATTGTGGAATCTCTTCTACGCACTACTTCAATAACATCTGAAACGCACCCGAATCGTGTTGCTGATGTTGGCGGCGAAGAGCGACTTGCGGGTGACGCTGGAGCGTTTTTTGTTTTTGTTAATCTTTTCAAAAAACATCAACAACGTTAAAACAACTACAACAACAACTCACACATTGTACATCGTCACTGGCGGCAACCAGACGTCGTCCTCAGCGACGGAGATGGTGGTAATGTTGCCGAAGGAGAGCGGGTCCCAAGCGAGTCTAAGGAACCTCATGAATGCGTAAAAACGATGCTAAATCGTTTCACGATTTTCCCTATGTTCCAAATAATTGTCATTCTAGCTCGATTATCTCGTGACAGGTTCCGTTCCGTTTATGCAAATATATTTCAACCATCCCAGAAGTACAGTTTGCTTTACTTTTCTGAGATAGTGTCTTCGCATATTGCTCAAATCCAAATAAATCATTCTCAAGAATTCGTCGTCAGAGCAGAAAAGGGGAGACGATGGATGGATAAACGTACCTCGGATCGACCCACGCCTCTCTGTGTCCGACAATGAGCTGAGCAGTGTGACTAGCCTCGTTCTGGGAAGAATTTGTGAAGCTCGAAACGATGAATGCCCTTACCAGGTCAATCAGACTGACGGACTGCACGAAGATAGTCACATTTGCGGCTTCATTCTGAACGAACATCGAATCGTTCTTATTTGGCAAGGCTGCACTGTTTTGACGGAGAATGTGAAAGATAGCACCTCGAACGGTGCCAGTTTCTTGTCGTATCCCTCGAGCAGGGACATCATCAACAGTTCGGCGACTCCTTCTGAAAGTGTGAATACAAAATGTGGTCTCAGGCTCGGGATGGAATCTGTTTGAAACTATCCATATAATGAAAGGAATCATTGAGGAGCCAATAAATACAACTGAAGAACTTGGAAAAAAATATTATATCGAAAGTTACGCTCACTCGTCTTTACAGCTGGGTCTTGTGCAGAGACCGTTCGAAGAAACGAGAAGATAAAAAGAATCGGAAGCAGCATTCCAACGATGAAATGCAGTAACTTTCAAGCGAAAGAGCCTCAACTCATCCCCTCCACCAAACTCCTTTCGAGTCCTCTGTGGTGTTGTCTAGATGGAAGTTAAAGTTGAGGCGAGAGATAAGGCAATATTGAGAGACGGTCGCTTCCTCTCAGTCATGTTGCCCAATGTTTGCCATGCTGACAATATTTATCGCGTGAGAGTAATGACTCAAATGAGGAAGGAAGGGAAGCTCTAACGAAGCTCTGTGTACGTTTACGAAAGACAATACGAAATTTTGCGATGGCTTGAAATCAGAGCTAGCCGTCATCTCTTCGAAACGGCAGTCTGATTTTGAACGATAGTTATTGCGATAATATTAAATTAATGCACCAATAATACACCAAAGCAGAGTAAAAAATGGTTCTTATGGCTGCTTCTTTGGCACGTCTTGAATGCCGAAGCTGCTGAGAATTGACCCGACAATCGGAATGTTGGAAATTCCCGAGGGCTGAGTCAGGGGCAGAGATGAGCCCTGGAACATCTCGTTTCTCTGACGAATGTTTGGCCATACCTGATTGATGCCCAGTCCAGTAGGAATCATCGATTGTCCGAGTCCCTGACCAATCATGCCCTGAATTTGAGAATTTCTTATCATAATTTCGTTTCATTCTCCAATCATGCTCGAATGGAGGTATACCTGATTCGCTCCATAAGGGTAGTTCGGGTTTCCAGGATAGCTGGGGTTACCGGGATAGTTCGGGTTCCCTGGTATCCCCGGGATCGGCTTCACTATCGGCTGAACTCCCGTTGCGGAGCACATGTTGCACGAGCGTCGGCAGTAGGCGCGTCTGAAACAGAGAGGGTTCTCAATTTCGAGATGAAATAGTTCTCAACGCTGGCGGGCGCAATCTAGCTGAACATGCACCTCTATGAGCAACTTTCTGAGTCAGTGAAATTTTGCTTGGCACTAGGGAAAACTCGAAATCCCTCAAAATGCGTAGGCTGGTAGTACTCCTCGAGTGTAGTTCAGCACTAGCTGATTTAGTGTTCTGGTACGTTCCCCGACGAATGGTGATGTATGTTTCAGTGAAACATAACCCAGCCGACTTTGCCATTTCGTAACCAATCGAAACAAGTGATAGCGCAAATAATGCGCACTATTACTGTGATCGTGCATGCCAAGTTTCATCCCGATCGAATTTCAAAAAATCGATAAATCGATATTTCTAATAGAAAATAGAAAATATCTCTAAAAATCGTCTGCTAATGTCCCATTTTTTATTTGCTCAAACTAGAGAGCAACCACTCCTCTCGATGCTGTGCCAATATAAAAGAAATTAAAAATACGAGCTTGGAGAAATTCACAAAAAAGTGCTGAAAATTTGAAATAAAGTCAGTTCTCGATAAGCAAAAATGCCGTACCGCCGAGGGCGACTTGTAGATAAATCGGGTTTAACCTTTGAGCGCCGGGTCAAGTTTGCAAAGTTAGTAGAGGGTGGACCTACAGTAAATTGTCATGTTACAGTAACCCATAATACCGTAGTCAGGTTATCGCAAACTAACTTTTTTCTCAAATGATGAGCTACAAATGTCTTCCATAGTCGAATATGTCGACCTTAAACTAACATACTACAGTAACCCGAGATACCGTAATTCGATTATCGCGAACTGACTTTTTGATGAAAATGAGTTTTTAATAGCTCGATCTAAAAACTCAGTTTGCGATAACCGAATTACGGTATCTTAGAATACTATAGCATTCTGTATTACGGTCGACACTTTCGACCACGGAAAACATTTGTAGCTCATCATTTGAGAAAAAAGTTAGTTTGCGATAACCTGACTACGGTATTATGGGTTACTGTAACATGACAATTTACTGTAGGTCCACCCTCTACTAACTTTGCAAACTTGACCCGGCGCTCAAAGGTTAAACCTGATTTATCTACAAGTCGCCCTCGGCGGTACGGCATTTTTGCTTATCGAGAACTGACTTTATTTCAAATTTTCAGCACTTTTTTGTGAATTTCTCCAAGCCCGTATTTTTAATTTCTTTTATATTGGCACAGCATCGAGAGGAGTGGTTGCTCTCTAGTTTGAGCAAATAAAAAATGGGACATTAGCAGACGATTTTTAGAGATATTTTCTATTTTATTTTAGAAATATCGATTTATCGATTTTTTGAAATTCGATCGGGATGAAAATTGGCATGCGTGATCACAGTAACAGTGCGCGTCAGTTGCGCTATCACTCGTTACGAATGGTTACGAAATGGCAAAGTCGGCTGGGTTATGTTTCACTGAAACATACATCACCATTCGTCGGGGAACGCACCAGAACAGTAAATCAGCTAGTGCTGAACTACACTCGAGGAGTACTACCTGCCTGCACATTTTGGAGGAATTCGATTTTTCCCTAGTGCCAAGGGTCCCGGCCAAAGATTTTCACTGACTCAGATAGTCACTCCTAAATATTCGAAAAGATGGAATATGAGAATAGGAAACAAAGGGCAAAACAAACTTGATATCATTGCTGTAGTGCATGCTCGAGCAGAAGCCCTTGGAGACCCAGTAGCCGCACCTGTGAATTCATCGTCGAACTATGCTACTTTGGGCCAATGATGAGGAAAAAAACACGCGTTTTTTTAAGTTTCTCATCTTGAAATGAATAGTAGAGACATGAGTGTCCCACAAACTCTTAAACTATCTGATTCGTTATTTTCATCGCTGCCTCCATGTTGTAAAAAAACTATCGATTCCAAAAGATTGGATGTGAAGCAAGTTATTCAGGCTTGAAGCTATGTTTTTCTTGTCGTCCTACTTCGAGTAAGTTAGAGTGCGTGCGAATTAAATCGATTATTGACTCACAACAGCGTCGCATCCTCGCATGCATTGCACTTGTTGCACGTCTTAGCGCAGGCTCGTGCCATCAGTCCCGAGTAGGCAGGGGCATTGCAGAGGTTGGACTTGACGAGGCACTCAAGCAAAGAGACATCACCTCTCTACTCTCCACACATCTCATTCAGAGACCTCCATTTCCAAATGTTTTTAGAGTAATGCATCAGCTGGAAACAGTTAGTATCGACCAGATGGATAACTCCGGAATGCAATAGATAACCCACATCTCTCGCGTGATCCCTGCACTGTCCTCCGATCGTCCCTCCGTATCCATCCGGGCATCGATTGCACGTGGAGGCGCACTGCTGCGACATGAGGTCGTAGAAGTCCACCGAGTTGCAGTAGTTCTGAAAATTACACCTAAGCTCCAAGGCCGATTGCGATGATGTTTCCATATGACATTGATTGTATACTATTCTGTAGAAAAATCATGTTGCCTCACCAAACTATCGCGAATTACTAACTAAACTGAGGCGGTATACTGAGAGGCTAACGCACTTTGACACTCTGGCAGGTCAGCACATTGGCCACATCATGGCACAGCATGCCGTTCTTCTCATCGCAGCGACCGCACGTGTACGGGCACTTCTCCTGAAATGAAATTTCATACTAAAAATATTTCAGAAAAATCAGTTGTGGTTCAGGAATGGAATATTGCATTCAACTTCGTTTCAAGCGATCCACTTATCATGGATAGCGAACGTAACTGCAATCATTTCTCCAATGGTCATTCAAATACGAATTCACATTGAGTATACGGAAAATTCTGATATAAATATCGCCAGGTCGCACCTTCATGAACTGAGAGAAGCTGGGGTCGTCGCACTGATTCGTCAAAGAAGTGCAGTTCACGACGTTCTCGGGGAACGGATTCTGGCAGGAGAAGTTGTCACAGGTTCCGCACGTGACTTGGCAGTCCTGAACAATGAACTGAAGTCAGAGCATAAATACGCCGCTCGATTGTTGCGATATCACTGTGACATCTTCGATACAACTGAAGGAATCAATTATGTTTCAATCGAACTCCAATAGATCTCCTGCATGGATGAAAACGATTGTGAACCGGAAGATTTGGTTTAAAAAGGATGACGAAGAAGAAAAATTCACGAGCATCTCCTTCCTGTTCTCGAGCAGCCAGCACTTCTCCTTGATGTCGAAGGCCTTCAGGCATCTGAATGTTCTCTCATTACCATCATACTCCTCGCCTCTCCAGACTAAAATATAGGCTCACTAATTTGTGTTCGGGGGAAAAGTACACTTTTACGCAATGATCTCCGCACTAAATCTACGACCACTCCCTGTCCTTTCGAAATGCCGTCTCACCGTGTTGTTTCAAACCCGCCATTCGCTGCGTCCGCCATGGGGGAACAGTGCATAATCTGATCCCTCCAGAGATAGTGATCAGCCCCTGGGCATTTCCAGTAACAGAACTATCGCTAACTGCCTGGATCTCTCCGTTTCGCATACTATCTCGTCATCTCTAACTGCTGATTGATCATGAGAAAGTCGGAGAGGCTAGGGTTAGGGAAGGGGCGCCAACCAGTAAGGCAGAGATGAGAAGAGATCGCGCCACAGTTCGCAATACTCGCAACCGGTTCGATTTCCCCTCTTCTCTACTTTGAGATACTCTGAGATATGAGTGTGCGTGTTGTGCAATAGTAATAATCAAGTGGAACGGGAACGGCAAGAGCCGGATCCCGAGTCGATTCCTCTGAGCACTACCGTGATTGGTACTACAACCGTCTCCAATTGACTTTGAGGAACCTTCCTTCAGAAACTACACTTTCGCTGGTGAAATCAGAAATGTCTCTAGAGCTGGGCGACAATAGGTTTACTGTCGCAACTACAGAGCACTACCTCGGGCATCAGCTGCTGAATCTCGAGCCTGCACCCTTACCAGAAATGTACTTACTTATCCTCCTTCTTCGTCCTATCCTTGCAGTCCTCCTTCGAACCCCATCCAAAGGCCGCAGCTGATGCCAGACAGAAGAAAAGAAGAATCACAGACCGCATGATTCCTTCGCCCGAGGCAACTAACAGTTGACTCGAAACGCTGTTTACTACTTGCCTAAATACTCCCAGCACAGGAAAAACAGCTAAGCACACAGTCTCGCCCTGATAACAAACCACTGCGAATCGAAACGGCACCGTAATATTTGCCGAGATGCATCTTCACACAGCAAAGTGTGCGCAATCTCTCGATTCTACCTGATCTTTTCCATATCATGTGGATCCCTTCGCAGGTGCGACTCAAGAAAACAGACTTACTTCAGGGGAAGAAAGAAGAAGAATAAGGGACAATGGATGAGTCAGCGCGAGAATTTGTGCAGTGAGAAAGCGAGTAGTCATTCCTCGCGCCGTCCGACCATAACGTTTCTTGGGTATTCCTGCTCTTAGCGAGGGAGTGAGCGAAGATAGCGTGTAGACTGGAGAGACGATTGTGCTTCGAGAAACACAGGAAGTATGCAAATGACCCGTAGGGTAAGTGACTAACGCAGGAAGGTTCCTGGTTTGGAGTGATGCGGTGGACGGAAGCGGGTTTCGTGGTGGTGAGTCAGCGATGATATGCAGAAGTTACTTCGAAGAACAGTCCAGATATAAAGCCTAGGTGAAAACAGATTCCGAGAAGCGAAAGCATCGCTTGGCTTATTTGAGCTAGAGAAGCGAACAAATAATTAATCCGCATTGAAACTGAACATATTGGTCGACTAAGATTGCGCGTGTCTTACTCGAATTTGGTGTTGTACATTGTGCATCCAGTTGATATTAGTGTCGATGAAGAACTGGCTTTATGGTACGTGTGTGAAACACAACAAAAAACTGGGACTCTCAAATGAAGAATGTTAATACAATTGTGAAATAAGGCTGATTCCTCACAACTACCTGAATTTTCCAGTAAAATATGTCATTTCTGAGATAGAAGGCGTCTTGTGTCGACCTTGCAGCCACAACGGCTCCAAGAACGTTCGCTTCTTGCTGTATTCTGAACCAATCCTGCCTTCCGGCACCAAACAGTACAGCACAGCATATCAACGGAGTGGATGATAGTGATAGCTGCCTAACTGGATCCCTCCATCCTCATTCTTTCCGCTCAGAAACGGTTAGAGACCAAGGGAAAGTGAGAGACTGTCTAAATCCACACGCTTCCCTCCACTCACTTTCCAATTACCTGTTATCTGGGGAGAAGAACACCGTTTCATACCTTGCCTACCCCCTCTACTCCACCCCCAGCGCCCATTCACTATAAAAGGAGACGAATAGCACTTGAGAGCATCAATTCAGCTGCCTCTCAGGACAGCCATAACTCATCCTCTAGTCTCTCTGATTCAAGCACTTGTGATCCCGACTAGGGCGTATGATTACCTGTTACATGCCCATTACCCTTGCTCCTCCCTCTCACTTGCTTTATAAGGATGTACTTACCCACTGTTTCTCAATTGAGAACCTCCTGATGTTAGCTCTGATACATTACATGCGCTGATTCCTTCTAGAAAACGCATCAATCTCAAACGCTTTTTGCTTTCATTCACTGTTTCGCTTCTTGGCATCTCTCCAATTGCAGGATGCACAAGCTGCATCTCGTCCTACTCTTGGGCGCCGGCCTTGCCGCTCTGGTCGCCGCCGGTAAGTAGCACTTATTGACTCCGCCCCTTTTAAGCCCCGCCCCTTTATCCGTAACCGCGCACCTTTCAGGAGGCGGCGGAGGAGGATACGGAGGTGGAGGAGGCGGCGGCGGCGGATGCGGCTGCAACATCATGTACAAGTCGTGCGCCCCCAAGGTATTTCGTCATCCCTAGGCAATCGGCAATCGTGAACTGACTGTTTTCTAGAAGCCCAAGTGCGCCTGCATGTGCGTCCAGTGCCCTGACCCGTGTGCCGGCAACGGTAAGTGCCGACTACCGTACCCTATCATGAGCAATCGATAATCGATATTCCCCTCAGGAGGCGGCGGAGGAGGATACGGTGGCGGAGGAGGAGGAGGATACGCTATGGCCGGAGGCGGAGGAGGAGGATACGCCACCGGAGGCGGAGGAGGAGGTACGGAAGCCTCATGATATAGTAGCCCTACCGTAGTCCTCGACATACCGTAAGCCTTGCCTCGTTGCAGGCTACGCCATGGGAGGAGATGGCGGTGGAGGAGGAGGTTCTATAGCTTAAGACTTCTTAGGATCCTTAGGATCTCTTATCCTTAACCTTAGGCTTAGTCTTAGGCTTAAGGTCATCCTAACTTTGGTCTTGCGCAGGATATGCCATGGGCGGCGGAGGAGGAGGAGGATACGCTATGGGCGGAGGAGGAGGATATGCCGGAGGCGGAGGTACGGTATACCTACCGTCTCCTAGATCTTACAGTAGCCTACGACACCCCTCAACTACACCATACCCACCGTATACCCTGATTATCGATCGATATTCCAGGAGGAGGATACCCCATGGGAGGCGGCGGAGGCTACTCGATGGGCGGCGGAGGAGGAGGAGGATACCCCATGATGGGAGGAGGTACGGTGGTCTACGGCATCCGATCAATAGTCTACCGTACCCTAAAGTGATCAAACCTACCGTAACCTACAGGAGGATACTCGATGGGAGGCGGAGGAGGAGGATACGGAGCCGCACCTCCCATGCCCAGCTACGGTGGTGCCGCAGCCGCGCCCCCGCCCGCACCGTCATACGGAGGAGGAGGAGGTACGGTGTTACCGTAGCTCAATCTGACTTTCCAATCGTGAACTGACTTTTCTTGCAGCCGCAGCATCGGCGAGCGCCGCAGCTCCGTCATACGGAGGCAAGAGAAAGAGACGATCTCTCACTTTCTACGTCTAAACCCCGCATCCTCTCTAGCTGAATACCCCACTTGATCTCCCCATCTATACTAACTTATTGTCCCGTTTCCCTGTCTGTTGCGTCCCTTCCTGGCCCCGCCCCCTCTGTCTAGTATTTATTCGTTCCGCTCATCACCCCACTCCCGATATTACAGGTGGAGCCGCAGCGGAGCCTGCACCCGCGCCCGCTCCCGAAGCGGTAGGTAGTTGGCCTAGCCGCAAAACAAAAGCGCGCGGCACCGCGCACCGCAGCCGCACAGTTTCCAACAAAGTTGCGCCGCGCGCTCCACTAGGCTCACCACTGATGGCTCCTCTAAGCCCCGCCCCCTCTTTACCGTTTCACACCTCGACCCCACCTCAGATGCTGATTACAACGACGATAAACATTTCGCCCTTACTTCCTACCGTAGTCCTACAGTAGCCCCTGACGCGCGCGCGCCCGTAAGACCGCACAGAGAGGAGCCATCCAGTGGTGCCCCTAAAAGGTGGCAGCCAAGTAGTGAACTGTGCGGCCTGAGCGGGTGGCGCGGCGTCGGAGCGGCGTTACATTGCAATAGCAATGATCTGACTATCCTGATAGTTGTCAGATGTTGGAAAATTTCAGATCAGACACACACAACTTGTTCATCGTCTCATCTGATCCTTATTCATTCTCTTTTGTTCTTCTCCTTTACCTCTTTTCTGCTCTACTTCCTTAATTTCACTCTCTGTCTTCAAACCTTTGTTCACATGTCTGTTCCCATTCCATCATCTTTCCATCTCAGCTCACTTCAATCTTCTTGCTCTGCCTTTTCTTGAATTAGGGACACTACAGACATTTCCGATTCCTGAACTAAGTTCTTACTGGCATCACTGCACTTCCAGGCACCCCCTCCCGCCCAGGTCGAGCCAGCACCACCCGTCGAGGAGGCACCCCATGAGGAGGCCGCGCCTGCACCCGCCCCGGCACCCGCTGAGAGCTACGTGAGTTGCTGAGTACTAGGTTGATGAATTGATGGTCAATTATTAGGGTGTTACTAGTTCATTATTGCTGGCTCATTTTGATGCCGCGTTAGAGTGCAGGGAGTAGGCCCCACATGATACCGCCGCTGAGAGCTACGCTGTGAGTCCAGGAATTCGTGGTTTGATTTCCGACTTACCCTTCACTCTCCTTCTAGGTTCGCATCTTAACAAAGTCTGCATAAATATAGGGCTTTGGTGCTGGCGTGTCTCTAAGTGTTTCATGTTGATGATCGGGGCTCAAGTACTGTTCATGATTATCTTGGCACTCTTTCCCTTCCAGGGAGGAGGAGGAGGCGGCGGAGGAGGATACTCGCAGGGAGGCGGAGGCGGAGCGAGCTACTCCGGAGGAGGAGGTGGTGAGTTATTGGGATTGATATTTTGTCATGGTTGAATGATTCTAGTTAAAGATTAGACCAAGACTTTGACAAGTTTGTGGTGGTGAGCATATTTTTTTTCAACCTGCAGCCGGGACAAGAATGTTAAAATCGGAGATTCGATAAGTTGAACAATTTATGAAACATCGCCGATGAATTGAACCTCTGACTGACTAAGCGTAGAATTCGTAAAAACATCAAATTTCAGCAAACTTTTGTTGATCAAGACTCACCAATCCACATTCCAGACGCCGGTGGAGGCGGAGCCTCGTACGGAGGTGGAGGAGGTGAAGCAGCGCCCGCTCCCGCTCCCGCCCCGTCATACGGAGGAGGCGGAGGAGGAGCCGCTGCCTCGGCCGGAGCCTCGTCCGGTAAGTGGTCGTGGTGTGGATTACGGTGTGCTGTGGGATTACGGTAGCCTTGGTGTACGGTATTCGTGTGGTTTGGTGATAGTAGGTTACGGTAGCCGACTTTTTAAATTTTCAGTAATCTGTGTGAGCTTCGCATGTGTGTTGTGTTTCGTTCCTTCCGCTGCACTAACCGTCACGCACACCCGCCCTACACAGGGGCAATCATCTTCTCGTACCGTATCCTCTAACACCACGCACCGCCGTCCTACCGTAACCCGGTCCAGCCTACCGTAACCTCCTGGATCGATTCCGTAACGTTCGTTCGAATCGACTCGCTCCAACCACAACCACCTCAGAGTCCCGCAACCCCCATCTAAAACCGCTCGAAACCCGCGTAATCCCACCGAAATGATTGTCCCTGTGCGTAGGCACACTCCACTTTTGTTCATGACTCCTGATTTTGCATGACGTCATCATTTTGATTTCCCCTTACCCGTATTTGAGGTGGTTGGGGCGGGGACGACGACGTGGACTGGAGGGAAGGACCGGGAAGTGCTAGTGCCGGAGCCGGAGCTGCGGCTGGAGCCGGAGCCGGAGCCGGCGCATATGCCGGCTCTGCTCCGGCCAGCGGTAGCTATCCGGTCCGGCCATACCGCGAGTCCGTTCGGTCCGATCGATACACCAAGTTCTTTGGTCGCCGAGAGCCTCAAGTGCTGGAGGCAACCGGTAGGATACTGTGGAAGGCCAGTTACGGTAGATTAGTTTACGGTTCTGGTCCGGGTTCTTCTAAATCGAAGAACCCGGATCAAGCGTAGAAGAAAAAATTACTCGAGTTCACTCCCATTATCAGTTACACTAACCCTGCACCTAGAGATCAATCGACTAGGGAATACGAAAGCTTATCGATTTTGAAGTTGGGTTACGGTAGCTTTCCGTTCAGGAGGCGGACAATACGGTGCATTCCGTCATCGTCGTCTCGCCAAGACCGGAGCGAAGTGCAACAGCAAACGGCTGCTGAACCTCATCCAGAAGGTAATCGATAATCGTGCAACCATTTCAAGCAATAGATAGCCGAATGCACCAGAATGAAAGATGTTTCAAAGTAATCATAAAAGGACAGCAGTCTGCACATGCATATTTGTGTAAGGAGAATCGATAGGAAAATAATCTATGAGTGGGAGTTCGAGAAGATAGCTTCTAGAAAGTGAAGTTGAGATTCAGTAGGATACGGTAGCATCGACTGCTGGTTACGGTATTCGTTGCAGGAGATGCAAGAGACGGCAGCCGGATCGATCGAGAAGATCGGAGACGCGCTCGAGAAGTTGCCCGGCAACGATGAGTACTACGTCTCCTGCGCTTCTGAGGTACGCTATTCTATTCGGATCCCTTATCGATTTCCGCAGTAGTCGGAAAATGATCCTATTTTGACCATTTTGCAATGCGAAATAATAAATCGTTCCGCTGCTTCTCCGAATTCCAACCTCGTCCAGGGTCTCGAGCCTCGAGCCGGCGAACAGCGCGAGCACTGCCTCGTGCACGCCAAGGCCTTCTCCTGCCTTGTGCTCAAGCACTAATCCCCGGTTCCCGGCTTCGTCCGGAATCCACGGTTTCGGACAAAATACCGGCTCCGGCACTCTAGTTCACGGCTTTACTCTTTGGGTGGTGGTGGTATGATCTTATCTGTACACACTGTGGCCATTTTCGCGTTTGCCTAACTCTCGTACTATTCATACGTTCGTTGATCTATGATCTTTATCCGGCATATAATAAGCAAAACTGATTGCTCAAGTAGCCCACAAGTCGAGCAGACGTTGACCTACCAGATCAACGTCTGTAGCTGAGCCGACTGTTCAATACGTGTATTAGATTCGATAAAGAATTGTAATCATACTGATTCCCGGCTCCTGACAATATCCAGGCTCTGATTTGTCGACAATGACTGGAACGGAACTCAGTTAAGATACATCTATCCATGTCACGGACGGGAGATTGATTGCTGATTCCCGGCTCCCATCAATCTCCGGTTTCCATTTCGCGGTTGTCACCAGTGATGGATGCGGGGGTGAGATGAGGTCACAAAAGAACAGTAATTGCGCGCGAGAGTTCACTTGCAGGGGAGAGAAAGAAAGTCGGTCAAGGATGAATGAACTAAGGACGGGAGCGAGGGAGGGAGATGAGAGAACAGAGAGTACCACAATAGGCTACCTATGCGATTACTCGCCAAAGTTGGCTCCTTTCTCTACCGATTGCCGGGCTTGTTATTCTTTGGCGCAATCAATAATGCGCTCTACCTGTGCTCGTTACCGTCTCTTGCTGGAGCAATTGCGATTACGGTAGCGGCAGCGGTCAACTACGGTATATCCCATGCACTGTTCCTGCACTGGATTATCGATGCTGCTGATATGGTAGGTCGATTATCGATTACCTATCTATCAATTATCATTACAGTATCCTGAAGTATTCCAGTACATCCGGGAGAATAATTTGGAGAGTTATGCACTAGTGCGGGCGGATTATCATCGATTGATGAAGATGAAAGGGTTCTGGCCGCCACACGATAATCCAGTGGTCACCTTGGGCTTCTCGTTCGGAGTGTATCTGTTGTTCACGTACGTTCTTTTGTATATTTTTTGTTTGTTTCCTAACCTTAGCCTTAAACTCAACATTTCTTGGTGTCAGGTCTTTTGAGGCTGATAGCTACTTGCTTGGAGTCGAAATTAATCTTCTTTAAAATACTGAAATGATCTCCTTTCAGAAAAGTGATGATCACTGGTGCCGACTACAGCATCAAGCCGATCAATCGCGACAATTCCCTATTCCTCGCTCAATCAAAACTCACGAGAATTCTAAATTCTGTGATTGCAGCCTGTTTCATCTTCTCTGTGTTGTTCTCCTCATACAGATTGGGAGAAATGCACTTTATCGTCATTGGATTGAACCTAGTTCATTTGATTGTTACGTTCACTTGCTCAAACTTTGTTTTCGCTCGAATTCTAAGAATGTTCGTTAGAAATGAGAAAGATAAGCTCAATTAAAATTAATTTTTTTTATTAAATAAACGTAGTATTCAATCAAGATTATCGTTACATTACTGTACATTGGATCATTTCTCACAACGTTTACCGGTCCTTGTTCCGGCTCTGTATTTTTTCAGCTGTTTTGCTTGTTTTGAGCTTTATCGTTGTTTTGACTTCCATTCACTTCCATTTCTAGGCCAAAATGTCGGCTAAGATGATGCGCTTCGTCGGTAACTACGATGTCAATGCTGAGGGCAAATTCCTCTTCGAGATTCTCGCTCAAGTGAGTTCGACTCCGGGTTTTTTTGGTTCTCTTTCAATGTATAGTTTTTGTTTAGCTAATTTATTAATAAATATCGATTTATTTATTTAGTTGCGAGACTTCGGCGTCGGTCGAATGGTAACGAAGAGCGAGTGGGGCAGAAAATGGCCCGACCAGCCGTCTTATCTTATCGTCAAGGCTGTGAGTCTTGTTCTCTCCACTTTTCACTACTGTTTGCTTTATTAATATTCAAATATCATTGCTATTCATTGTCGTATTTAGGTGGAGCCCGAGATGGACCGCTGGTTGAGCAGGGGCAAGCTGTGGGCTGATTGGACTTATCGAGGAAAGAAGCTGGGAACATACGAGTTCAAGCACGACCTCAACAGGTTCGCATTCTTCTTTATTAGTGTTTATAAAGCTTCCCATTGTTTGAACCAATGTGTCAATGCTTATTTATCGCTTGCTAATACCTATTATTTCCTTTTCTGTTGTGGTTTTCCCGTGGAAACATAGCTGTTTGAGTTTGTCGAACTTGCTGTCCATTTTAATCAGTCGTTTTCTTCTGAGCCCGATTAAGAGCAGCTAATTCTTTTTTTTAATCCAATGAACCGTCAGATCCGATTGGCGTCTCATCCACAAGCACGAGGAGGCCACGTTCTCCGCGTGCGACAAGCCCATGGCGCCCGTGCCCTTCCCCGACACCTTCCCCCTCCCGCCCCTGCAGGTACTTTTGATTATTCATTAATATTCAATTAACACTAGTCGTTAATTGGTTAGCCAACAATTAAAGTACAGCTTATGTTTATTGACCTTCATGCGATTGATCATGAGAGCAGTTCGCCCAGTACCTATAGGGCTTGGTGGAGCTCAAATTGGTTTGCTTGAATACCTGGTCGTGTTTTCCTGAAGGGGGTTCAGCAACTTTCTTAGTTTACCTGTTTCTTCTATAAAATCAATAAAGTCGATCTCTCAGGTGCTGATGTCGCGTGCTGCGGCTTTCAAGCGTGGCGCGAACCCTGCGGCGGTGGCGACGCGCGCGCCCCTCTCGCTCTGCGTCGACCCAGAGCTGGAGATGGTCAAGGAGATGATGAAGCAGGTTGGTGAGGGATTGATGATACGAAGAGTTGGGGAATGGAACTCTCGATTACTGAAATGACCCTCACTGTTTGTCCCTATCACCAGAGGTTATGAGCGAGCTGGAAATGAAGCAACTTGAAAATTCCACATGCATTTTCTTTTGACTTGCCAATTCATATCACAATGAAAAATTTGGTTGAGTTTGCGTTTGAACTGCCTGCGAAACTCAATATATTCTGCCCAATTTATTGTTTTGGTAAACGTTGTCAAATGACTATTCGAATGCGACCAAAACTCATAAACTAGGTTTCATACTTACTTTAATAAGTCATTTGATCAATAACTGTATTGAGTAATTAATTAACAATTTCCAGTCCGCACCCCACACCCAGTCCGCCTCCATCTACGATGAAGTCGACAAGAAGGCGCTGCTCGATCTCTACGGCAAGGAGTTGCCGACCAAGGTTGGTAATTAGTTTAATTAATTAGTTAATTAATTATACAATGATATTATTCGCGAAGTTTTCCACAAAGTTCCCAAACAGGTACAGATTTGCAACTAGGCGAATCTGCGCTGTGGAGTTTTGATTTTACGGGAGATTGTGTAATATTTCAATAGTACTCGGATTACTTAGTGCAATTAAAAATTATCCTTTTCTACTTTCAAAATATATAATTACCTCAATTCCTCCAGGTGGAAGCGTGGAACGTCGGCCCGGCGACGCTCTCTGTGCGATTCCCCGGTCTTGACACGAGACTCGGCGACAAGAAGACAATTTAAAGATTATTGATTGATTACGGTAGCTTATCGATTGACTTACTGCCGATTAGCTCTCCCATAGTGATTGTTTTTGTTGTATCATACCCAGTTGTTGTTTGTTTGTATCCTGGAAAGTCATAAAGAACGTTTTCTGATGATGTGATGAGCGATAGAATGGTTGACTGATCACCTGAAATGAATACTGTGGAGTTAAGGCCTGAAGTGGTTTAATGAATGTTATCGTTGTAGGAATGGAGCCGAGCACCAAGCAAGGAATCATTTGGTATATTTTTATCTTCGTTTGTTCGAGTCCGATTGAAGTAATGATTTTTCTTTTGTCTGCATTCTTTCTACAGAGAATTTTCACTTGTTTTTGACGTGTATGAATGTGAAATGCGAATGAACGTTCTTTTGATAATCGACATACTTCTGGAAGCACCGGAATAGTACTGTAGCAGACTGAGTTGATCCTGCTCGACAGCAGTGATTCCGTTATTCACAGGCCCGGAGATCCGATCGCGAACTGGTCGATCGCGCTGCGAGAGGCGCGCGCGGAAGAGGACGTGACGCGTGTCGAGACGCTACTCGGCGCGCAGCTCGAGCCAGGACCGCGGTACGGTAGATATCGATTGATTTAATCGTATGTTGTCAATATCGATTGACTGGTTAAAGTTACCCAACAAGGACGATTTTGACCTCTTATTTTTATATTTTTATTGGATAGACGATGGTTGACTTAGTATTGCTCGCGCATTAAAAAGACCAGAAAATCGATATTCATCCTAAAAAGAGGCTCACAACTCCGGTCTGGTCCGGCACTGATCCAGGCAACGCGCGCGCGATTCGAATTTGTATATTGGCGAGACGTTCAGAAGCACGAAATAAATTGCAATGTTGTATGTAAACGAAAGCTCGTGGTACCCTATTTCGATGTTTCAACTCAGAATTTTAAAAATATTATCAAAATAGCGAGAAAAACAATAGAGTTTGATTAAACAATGGCCGCGACGCGAGTCGTTCGTGCGTCGCGGCTTTTCCCGCACATTCAAACGAAATGTCGTTCTTGTTGGGTAACTTTAATGTATCACACCGTTTATCGATAAAAGAGAAGGTTATTGGGAATGCCGATCGATATGCTGTCATCTACAGTTTTGTGGCGCAGAATCGCTTTTCGAAACACATGTGAACGCTAGCCTATCAATATTCCATAATTACAGTATCCCGGCTATCGAGGGCGTGCGGTTCCCGGCACTCGCCGATCGTCGCGAGGTGCAGACGGCGATGGAGGAGGCGTGCGCACAGATCGTCAAGCACCACGGATTCGATGGTACGGTAGTCGATCGGTTATCGATCGATGGCAGACGGTAATGGTACTGTATTCCTCCCAATTATCGATTTCCAGACTTCGACCAGTCCGCGGTGGAGCGCCTGTCGTGGGCGATGGCCAATTTCATGGAGGGTTTCTGCAACCATGTCAGGTACGGTAATCAGTTATCGATTGACTTTTATGTAAAAATCGATTGATCACTATGTCATAGGTGACCATCATTGTTGCTGCTGTCAACAATCAATTTGTTGACAGCAGCAGGCCTTATTGTTGGGAATATCCAGAACAGCTATTGGAAAAGTGATTATTTTTCATCAGTAGCTATTCGTACAACACTGAATGGTTCCAAAACCGTTCATTTACATGATCCGAGTGAAACACAAACACATCATGATCTGTGATGACATCATGATGAGCTGGGATCTGTAAATTAATTATTCTTCAGAATTAATCGCTACAAGGTCTCGGTGGTCAAGAACCGCTGCAACTGGCTGGTGAGTGATACGGTAGCAGTCAATATTCGATAACTAATCAATATTCCTCGCAGCACGCGGCAGTGGTCACGCTGCTGCGCACGTGGCGCTACGCCGTCTTCCCGAACAAGGGACTGAGGGGGTTGCTGGAGTGGTACGACGAGAGGTACAGAAAGGTACGGTAGATGAGCAGTTATCGATTGAGTTTTACGGTACTCGAGCTAAAGGTTACGGATTGGGATTGTATCCGTTTCAAAAAGGACTCCTCACATTTGCAAACATGTTTCACCGAACCTTCAAATCGTTGTGGTGCTTCCTGGTTTTGATAGGGCTCTCGTAACTGTTGAAATGAAAACGACTTCACAATTTGAGCAATTAATTAATTTACTTAATTGCAGTCAGCGATGCGCGCGAAGCTTTCGGCGAGGCAGTGGGTCGAGTGGATGCGGGTTGGAGGAGGTTGGTTAATTAATTAATTAAAATAGTTTATTATATATCATCTATGGTGTTGATGATAAATTATTGTTGCGAAAACTGATAAATACGATCTTCAGAAGACCGAGGCGAGTTTGTGGAGCCGGTTGACGAAGAGAAGGAAGTGAAGGAGGGAGATCAGAGGATGGAGGAGGGAGAAAGAATGGAAGCGAATGAGAAGACGGAAGAGAAGGAAGATGCCAAGGAAGAATCGACGATGGAGAATGATAAGGATGAGAAGATGGAGGAGGAAGGGGAGGAGTCATCGATTGAAGTGAAGAAGGATACGGTAAAGGGAGAGAAGGAGGAGAGCAAGGAAAAGGCAGGTGGGAATGTGAAGATGGAGGACGATGGGAAGGAATCGCCGACTGAAGTGAAGGAGAAGACTGGAAATGAGAATGAGGAGAAGATGGAAGAAGTGAAGGAGGAAGCTGCACCAGTGAAGGAAGAAGATCCGATGCTGAAGGAGATGAAGGGAGAAGAGAAGGAGGAGGATTATGTGAGTTACATCGGTTGTAATGAATGGGAACAAGTAGTGGAGAAAGCGGTTTGAAGTGTTAGGTTATGTATGAATGATTTGAGTTTCAACGATACTTTACGTGACAGCGAGAATGATGACTGGAATGCACGGCGCATTGCAAGTAATACAAACAGCTTTTTGTTTTTGAAAAGGTTGCTTTCGGTTTCATAGAGGGTTCAAAGTAGTTCCGAATCGGTAGCCTGCAATGATCCTGGAGAAATTAATTGATTATTTAATAAATTTCAGGACTGCCTGCTCTACTACGCGCCCTTCGAAGATCGCGCGGATCCTGAGGAAGAGGAGAAGAAGGCGAAGGAGGAAAGGGAGAAGGAGGAGAAGGAAAGGATGGAAAGAGAGAAGAAGAAGGAGAAGGAGGAAGAAGAGAGGAAGGAAAGGATGAGAAGGGAGAGGGAAAGAAAGAAGAGAGAAATAGACAGGGAGAAATGGGAAAGGGTAACTGATCTATTTCTTTGTTTAGACATCCTCTGTGTTTGTTGTCAAGTGCATAATTAATATTTTAAGGATGAATGGGAAAGGAAGAGGAAGGAAAGGGAAGAAGAGAGAGTGAACGACATGAAGAGGAGGAAGATCGAACCGAAGGAAGAGGAAGACCTGGATATGGGAGAGGTGGGCCGATAGGGTTATGGTAGGATGGGGTACGGCAGTTAAAAAGAGTTGAAATACGATAATTTCTGATTTCGTTCTGCCATACATATTTACAAAAGTGGATTTATCAAATAACTAATTAATTGCAGGACTTTATCGATCAATACTTTGACGAGGATCTGAATGCGGGAGAGGAGGAGGAGGAGTACGATCTGGAGGCGTTGAAGGGAGAGGTGAGGGCAGATTTCCTCTTTATTGAGCCTGTTTGGCTCCGAAATTCACCTGTAATGAGTAAGAAAGGTGCGAATCATTCAATATTTTTGGGATCATCGATAATGCAATCGATAACCCGATACTTACAGCAGCTCTACTCTCGTGCCTACTATGCCGACATCCTGAGGCTCGTCGATATCAAGTATCGAAAGGACTGCGAGAATGTACGGTAGTTTTCGGATTGTTACCGTAGGAGTGATTCATAGATACTGTAGTACGATTGATTTCTGCCGAGGGCACTGTAGGAGTACGGTATTATTGATTATTAGAAAAATCGATCGGCTGCAGATCCGTCGCGAGCAGCAGTTGATCTACACGCGTGCGGTGGGCGCGTTGAGCCCCGAGCAGATGGAACAGCTGCAGCAGCTGCAGAAGTCGAGGGTACGGTAGATTATTGATTCTTATCGTAAACTACCGTATGCCGGGTATGGTATCTTGGCAACTGATTACTGTATTGATTGCAGGAGCAAGTGGACGCGAAGCACGACTACGACGTTCAGTTCTTCCAGGTATGGTGGTCTGGGGTTTCGTTCGACCTGAAAATACGGGATAGCGGATCGAAAAATATACACGGTACCCGACTTGGTCGTGGTGAAAGCCAGGTATGAAGGAAGGTGTTCTGGTGTTTCCGCCGATTGAGTAGATGGAATTATGAGTACGGATTGGCTGATTGTGTGCAAAAAGCGGACGGACACGGAACCAGGGGTGTGCGGGAAAAACTTTTCGGGAAATTTCGGGAAAAATATTTTTCCCGAATTTAAAACCGGGAAATTTCGGGAAATTCGGGAAATTTTCAAAAGTTCTCCAGACGCTTCAGAATACACTGAAATCTCAGAGAATACTCGCGCACTCAAGCCTGGTGCTATGCCTGGTCCATTTTAAAATGTTTCGATGCTTTTTTGATGCTATGATAACGACCTGCAAAAAATTCGGGATTTCGAGTTTAGTCAAAGTTCAAATAGCAGATCTCAAAAAGTTGTAGTATTTGACAAAAATAGCTTCAAAATTTCTCCAAAAATTAAGTTTTTCATTCGATTTTTGCATATTTTCCACGATTTTTCAACTTTATCGGGCCTAAAAGTTTCCCGAATTTCCCGAAATTTTCGATCGGGAAATCGGGAAATAAAATTTCCCGAAAAAGTTCGGGAAATTCGGGAAATTTCGGGAAAGGTCGGGAAATTTTGCACACCCCTGCACGGAACCCCACTTGATCGTGATGTTGGGATTCGAAATCGAGTGGTTTAGATGTCATCTAATCTATCTATCACCAGGAGCGCATGTGCTCGTCGAACGAGCAGGAGATGGTGCAGCCGCCTCCGCTGCCATCGGTGCAGCCCCCGCGACGGCAGCTGCTGCAGCTGCAGCGGATAGTACGGGAGGAGCCGGAGGAGGAGGAGGGACAGGTACGGAGAGGTCAGGAGACATTCTTGGATATCTGGTCCAGAAAAGCCAATCTGATAGGCAAAAGGAGGTGAGAAACGAGAATGGTAAGGATAGAATACTCTGTTCGTATTGCCTGGGCCAGATGTCCAAGAAGTGCCGAGATCGGGCACTAGGTCGGATGTGAGCATTCGGATGACGGATGGCCTACTAGAGGAGCACCTAATGACTGTGAGAGAACAACTATTATGGAATAGATAATATGCAAATGGTGCTCTTCGAGTAGGTTATCATCAGAATGTTCGCATCCGACCTAGTGCCGAGACATCGATAGGACTAGTTTACACGGCTGCACAGTGTGAATCTGTAAATCTCTACGAAGAAGGCTCTTGTAAACGCCGGTTCATGCGCAGGTGCTGATGGATCCGGAGCTGCAGGAGATGCTGGAGCTGAATCCGGATCTGCTGGATGATGAGGTAAGTGTTGCAGTAGGAGGCTCTAGAGCAGATTTTGGACGAAATTCATGACGAAAAACACGTGGTAGAAGAATCTTGTCACTTGTTCTTCAAAGTCTGCTTGGTACTCTACTATTTCTTCGGAAATCCAAGTACGGCGGGAATTATCCTTTGGGCTCAATGAAGCTTTGCAGCCCGAGCAGCAGCAGCAGATGTCGGTGCTGCAGCTTGGTCGGCCTCGACCCGTGCAGCAGGTGCAGCCGATACGCCGCCCCCAGGCGCGCACTCCGCCGCCCCCCGCCCGGAGACTGAACGATGATGTGGACGACTCGCACGTGCGGTGGTCCTACTACGATGAGGTCAGTGAATCGATCGTGAACTGATTAATATTAATCAATTATTGATTGGTAATTCACCAATACAAAAAAATGTAGCTTTTTAATGCGAAATCGCTGTACAATTGTCAACAGCTTGCTTGGCTCATATTTGCTTGGCCGATTTTACGGTTTTACGAATCCGTCAAATAGAAATTGTCAGCCCAGCTCTGAGGATGACATGCCGGAGGATCTTCAACGCTTTCTGGGAGTGCGGAGCAGAGGAGGCAACATAGTGGAGCAGGTGAGGGATTGGATACTGTTTTTGAAACAACAATCTGATTGAACTGTGCACCATTACTATTAATCTTATGCATGCTTTCCATTAAACGACATGTGATAATGAATCATGTTTAGTAAAAGAATTTATTTATTTATCAATCGATAATCCTGCAGGAAACCTCCGATCTATCCGGGATCTCCGACGATGACGACGACGGTATCCATTATGATGAGAGCGATGAGAGTGAAGATGAGGAGGAGCAGCCATTGGTGGTCGATGATGATGAGGTACGGTAGTTAGTCTGCGATGGGGTGAAGGATTACGGTAGTGCAGGGTACTGTAGGCTGCAAGTATCGACAAGGAGGATTGATGATTGATTTGAATTAATTAATATTTATTTAAGGAAGAGGAGTACATGGAGGTGGACGAGAACGCGATCACGCCCGCATTCGTGAGTTTACTTGATTAGCAAATTAATTAGTTGGTTAATTCGATAGTTGGTTAATTAGTTAATTAATTAGTTGTTAATTACTAATTTACATAATTATTGAATTGCATAATTATACATGTTAAATAATATGTTTTCCAGAATCTCAACGACTTCGACGAGGACGACGTCTCGACGAAGGAGGATAAGAAGTCGACAGAAGGAGGCAAGAAGTAGCCGACGAAAGATTACCTAGTGATGATGTAATTCCCGATAGATCTCTTTTTCTGTTGTGATCTTCCATTAGTATCAGTTGCCTAGTGATCATGCAATCCCTTTATATTTTGATCGTGCTTAAGTATTTATCCGAAGATCTTTAGCATTGTTTCCTTTTTATCGATTGTTCCGTGCAGGGTGCAATGACGAGTTGTTGTCTTGACTAGAATCTCATTCCTTAGTATTTTCGTTGCTAGTATTTTCCTATTTCGGCTATGTTTACTTGGCAGATAAAGTTGTGATCTCTCCCTGACGAATTGCTCTTACAATAATCGATTGTTAATTATTGTGTCGGCTAGTAGACGACACGCATTATGTTAGTCATTGACTCCGCCCAATATCCCCCCTCTTGCTGGATATCTTTCTCACTTCCCTTCTCTACTCTGAACCACGCACTCGATTGCTCTCACAAGTTCTCTGAGAATCGGCATTGGGGCCGATCTCAGGAACACATTTACTTGTACTGCTCTCTCCCACTCTCTTTCATCACTACGAAGTGATGAAACTCATCGATGATAAGATCATCGTTCTCTTCCATATCCCTATCCCCGTCTGAAAATACCAGAGATCAGCTGATAAACCATCTGATTGATCTTTTCTCTTCCTTGCTCTCCCCCCCCCCCCACTTTCATTCTTGAGTCAGAGCGGAATTGAGGGACCGACAAAAAGGTTCAACCGACCTTTACATTAAAATAAACTAAGAATCATCCCCCTCCCCCAAGAATCCCAACTTTCCAGCATATTTTTGTTCTCTTAATGTGTTGATGTGTGTCCAAACTGTCTACCCAGTCGGTTCTCTCTGTTCGTCAAATC
>LS515070.1:598575-625873 GCA_900490845.1 Pristionchus japonicus | reverse complement strand
CGATACTACAACACAGGGGTTGTGTATTGAGCTCATATTATTGTGAGTACGCTGTATTGGCACTGGGGTCGATACACGCACTCGATTGCTCTCACAAGTTCTCTGAGAATCGGCATTGGGGCCGATCTCAGGAACACATTTACTTGTACTGCTCTCTCCCACTCTAGTCTTAGCATTCTACCCTTTTCTCGCCGATTCAATTATCGATAGTTACGCGAATTTATTAGGTTCCGAAGAATATGAAACCCAAGAATATTAGAGAGTTATGCTATTGTCTGCTGACAATTTGGTAAAGTGTACGTATGCATGCTGAAATTTATAGAAGAAGTCAAAACAAGAATGTGATGCGAGTCACCAAGTTGATCAAAGGGGCAGCGAGAGAGTGATCAGTCAGTTTTGGAACTATGCCATGGGGGTGGTATCCTGATCCTGTGATCTCTTCGCCTCTTCGAAGATCAGATACAAACTGTCGACTGCATGCCAACGACGTCGCAATTTGTCCATTTCCTCGTCAATATCGGCGATGTATTCGACGTTCTTTCCATCCCGAAGAGCAACTTTTCTCTGATTCGCTAGATCACTGTACGTTCTACTGAAACAAAGTTTTTTTTGGACACATCTTTCAAAATGAAACCGATGAGAGGGGCAAAGCTGAATTCACTCACCCAATTGCATTGATATGCCGCTTCATGTCTTTATAGGCTCCAGTAGTATATGTTGTGTCCAACTGCAATGCGATATTCACTTGTTTCAATTATAAAAGGTGAAATATTCCTAGTAGCTTTACATATATGCATCACGGTTGCAGAGCAAACTAGATGCCTGCTCTACAAACGCATGTGGTTCAAACTACAACCGAAGAATAGCTCTTTCCTAACTGCAAATAAAGTCTTACTTCGTAGAGTTCAACTGGTGACGTTTGTAGAATCACTTTGCCCGCAGCATCCACAAGTTTCGAAAAGTTTGAGCGACACAAACAACACGTCACTTTGATGTTTTCTTGGGTGTTTAGTAGCTTCGCTTTCTAAATACATGCTTGTGTTAAGCGATCCTCATATGCGCATTAGTTCCACCTTCAGTGCTTCGATCCATTTGATGGCGCAGGTACGGTGAAGGGTGCGATTGCACAGTTGGAAAGTTTCCGTGCGCTGAAAATTCGATTTAAAAAATAGCCGTTTTTTCAAACACTACTGTACATTTTTGGATGGAATTGACAATAACTGCTCACTTTGATCGGCAAGAGTTCGAGGCAAACCGCACAAGCATCCGCTACGTCATTCGCTTCCGATGCTTCCGATGCCGCTATTTGTTCAGTTTGTGATGCGTCCGGTTGCACGACCGGCGCAGCCTCATTGATCGCACTTGTGTCTAAAATATTCATGTGTCCGTTGTCATTGGATATCTATATCAAACAATCGCTCAGAACACCTTCATGCAGGCTCATGCACTAGAAGGGATCGAGAAACGAGAAGGGGGCGGAGCTTCGGGAACGTACCTGGAGTGGCTGCAACAGCCACAGCGGACGCGACTACATGACTACTGAGTTGGTCCGTTAGTTGCATGCGTTGCTGCAGAAAAAGTCCATTAATCGTGTGAGTAAAATTAGCTGGATTTGTAAGGGAAAGTGATCATTCAGACATGAGCTCTTGCAATTAGAAGACTGTTCTCTTGCCAATTCGGCACCAGATCAAAAAATGAGAACATTCTGGATTGCATGAAAGTTGCTAGGTCGGGAATACGCAAATGTTTTTCGAGCTCTCAGTTATCATCCGGCTGTTCACACATACCCGTATCGCGGCAAGATCGTCGTGCATTTTGTCGAGAAGTTCCATCCTTTTCAGCAGTTTTCTCTTTTGGTCAACGATGTCTTGCATATACTCATCACTTTTCCCGTCAGTTCGGGCTTTCCAAATCTGCTGTGACAATACGAGCATCCATTTGCTACAAAATGAAGGAATTGAAGACAAATCAAACTTTTAAAACTATTCAGAACTCCCTGAAACACTTGTAACATGTTTATGGCGGACTAAGAATGGTAGTCCTTTCTAAACTCTTTAGGGTAAAGAGTTTAGAAAAGACTAAAAATATTAGACTTTAGCTTTTTAGAAAAAACAGGACTCTTACGCAGTGGCCATGTTCACTCGATCCAATCTATACTCAAAAGAAGTGTCGTCCAGTGAACTTGCCAAGAATTGCTGAGTTGGCTGAAATAAACCGATCAACCCCATATATTAGAACTATCTTGAAACTGTCGAATGGCAACCAATTAGAAACTCTTTCTCTGTTCTCATCCAGTCGCTTATTATGAAAAGCGTATGACGCGTCCTTGCAATGACATGTTCTTACCTGGCCGGTTGGACCCCAGTAGAAAATCTCTGGAAGTGTGTTACAGTCTTCATCGCGGATGCCATACGCGTTCCTGTTGTTGCACACAGGGCAGGGTTTCTGCAAGAAAACAACATGATAAATGAGATATCATGCTCTGACAGGGGGATCAGGGGGATTGTGAGGGATCTAGTATGCTTATTGTTCGTTGATTTAATAAGAATTGTGGGGAAAATATAAACATTGACATTTAAAACAACATCTATTGACGGAACTGAGGGAATTTAGAAATTACTTGAAAATACATTTTTAATTGTCTCGATCCAGTTTACAAGGCAGGACTGATGCAATTCATGACCGCAGTTTCCGAGTTGCACACTGCACTGAAAATAGGATAATGAAAATAGGATCTAACAAGGCATGTCGAATGAAAATGATAGCAATCTGATTGCGGAGCACAAAATAAAGCGAACCTTTCTGGACAAAGCCTCATAGCAGACTTCGCAATTGACATTTCTATTTTCGTCCTTTTCGATTTCGTTAGAATCGATCATTGCTAATACCTGAGATGCCCAAATGAAAGGTGTTTTTAAAATTCCGTTTATTCGTTTGTTTCGAATCTGGCCAATCCATGCCAGAGGGCATCGCGATTCAAGAGATCATCTCAGACTGGATACATCCAATAGCAAATTGAGAATTCCTCAGAAGATCGGAATTACCCAATCTGTTGAAGGAGAGGGACGAGTTTTTGGATGCATGAAGTATTTTTGTGAACAAATTAGCTATTTTCATTTGTCACTCACGTCATCGTATTGTATCTCACAGTTCATAATGACGCCGAATCTTCCCGATGAGCGTCAAACCGATGCCCAATGCGTAATCTGCTATGAAGCTCTGCACAAAAAGGTTTGCTATATTCAGCAAATCTTAAAGATTCTAAGGGCTAGTCTTTTCCCTTAGAACTAATACTCACATTGGAAACTGTACTAACAAAGCTCCCTTGATTGCAGATAACAGCTTCGGTGGAAACATGCGGCCATGTCATGCATCAATCGTGTCTTCTGTACTGGTTGGAGGCTGTTGGTGACGTGCGTTCATTTTAATAATTCAATATTTGAAAACCCAAAAACCTTATTCAAAACTAATTTGTTATTTAATCTTTGCAGAAAAAGTGCCTTGTCTGCGGCGTGCCAAGTAGAATATTGGACGAAAAGAATGAGTGTACTCCTGATGTTTTTAGCTGGGGACCAACGGAACAGGTTTGCTCTTTGTTCGATGTCCCTACACGTCTGCACCTGCCTTGATTGATCATTGATTAACGAGGAGTAAATTTCCAGCCATCTCAACAATTCTTAGCGCGATCAATAGCTGATCCTGATTTCGAGCGCTGCTTGGAAAGAGCGTACATAATAACGAAGTAAGATGCCATTTTGAGTTCAATAGTATATTCGTAGGACAATAAGGAGCACAGGTAACTTCAGTTTTTCAATTTCGTGATGTTTTAAAGGTTATATTCAGTGAATGGCTGCTCAAGGTATTTCATCAACATGCTCGAGCGGTTTTCGACAGAAGAGACAACGACTGCGTGCAGGACATAATCGAACAGATGAGTAAATTGCTGAAGAGACATGAACTTCTGATTCAAATGAGCGATGACTTGGCAGCCTCTCGGGTGAGTGCGTACTATGTTCTGCATGTTTTTACATTGACTTTTTTCTTTTAAGAAGAATTAGCTCTCTATCATCAATTTGGGTCGAAATCGATCTTTTCGTTATAGATGCGCGTCAGAGTCGCTCGAGTCGCTCAAGTATCGGCCATCAGAGTTGGCCAACTTGTTGAGGAGAAGGGATGCATCACTTATCATGGGGCTGCAGTTGCATTGGCAAGAGCTGCACGCAGAATGGTCGAAGAAGCAGCAGCAGCTGCAGCTACAGCTGTCGATGCAGCACCTGTTGTGGAAGCTGCAGCTGCTGCAACTGCAACCGTAGTAGCTCCAATGGAGGATATGTCTGAGTGTGGCATTTGCCTGGACCCGCTTTCGACCAAAGTGAGGGGTCTTGCATCAAGTAGTTGATCCAATTTATTTAGCTTAAAATTCCAGCGTACTGCTGTTTGGCCGAGATGCAAGCACAAATTTCATCGCACTTGTGTCATTAAATGGATCGAAACTCACATGGTATATCAATTCGAGTTTAATTGGCATCTGCATTCACGCTATATCGAATAGGGGTATTAATGGAACAAATTATTCAACTGATATTGATCATTTCAGATTGAGCCTACAGATAACGTCTCATGTTGCATGTGCCGTTCTTCTTTTTCGAAATGGAATGAGGAGCTGATTGATGAAAATGGAGAAATCATTCCACTAGTCTTTCCTGTAGAGCATGACATAGTAAGCCTTTTTGGAATTAGTTTCGTTTTGAATCAAGAATGGGATATAACGTTGCAGACTCTCAAAGTTATTCCAAAGTATTCAAAGAGAAACTTCGATATTTTGAAGGATTGTTCACGCAGAATAGAGTGAGTATTGTTGCTTTTTTCCGGATTTTAGAGTACCCATAATTACAAGCTAGAGGTATGTGTTACTAAACATGTACGCATTTTCCAACTTTAATTTTCAAAATTTTACTTTTATTCAAGCGAAACAATAATTTCAGCGTTATATTTCGAGATCTGTCTCTGGATAGGATGCATGCTCTCAAGAATAAGATGAGTATCGTTTTTGTCAAAGACATTGACGATGAAATGGTCAAGTTGAGAAGTCGATCTGAGATTGTCGATAAATTTCACCTGATTTTTGCGGAAGCTCAAGTGAGTATAGCTTTCGAATGCATTATTTCGTTAACTTTATCTTCATGTTTCGATTGAAGTTGGAACGTTTTATAGGCTGTGGAGTGGGACCCAGAAAGAACGAATGGACTGTTCGGCTAACACAACGAATCGGCAAAATCACAGTTCTATTAAGAATAAATGCTCTGCAAAAATGTATTCGTTGAAAGTTTCATTGAATGAAGTCATTGTTTCCTTCTCTGGTCGTTTTCTCAAAACAGCCTTGAGAATGAAGCTCGAAATGAGATCGAGGCTCTTCATTCGTCCAGCCAATCATGTCCGCGGATCTATATTGTGCACTCTCGCTGTTTGATTGCCGCGAGTCATTCAATCCGTACTAGGCAATAGGCTCTTCATCTCGCTTATTGACAGAGCCCTTCGGGTAAGGACGCCCCTTTGTTGGCATTTCTCACCTCTGCTGGCGATGTTATTTGTCCATCTTTCTCAGATACTAGGCCGTTTTACTTCCTCGATTTGCTCATTCACAATCATCCTATTGATAAATGCAAGTAATACGCACCCATGTTGCCCACACTATCTGTGAGCACTGGAAAGCAAAAGATCAGCCAGATCTTGAAAACTAGTGTGTGTAGTGAGATCTCTCCGATGAGTATCTCATGGATAGTGATTGAGTGCGTGTGCCCGAGCTCTCGTGATATTCTCATCTCGGATCTCTCAATGATTTTTTCGAATATCATTTGAACTGATCATGTGCTACATTGCTCGAAAATCATGAGCAAGAGCAAACTCTCTTCATTCCACGTATTCTCTAGTTCGAGAATGATAATTGTTGTCGCGTCTCAGTGTGACTTCTCCTTTTTTCGCCCCTCACCCGTCACTAACTGTTATCGGTTCACCCTGCCATTCTCGTCACTTTGTTAGCACTGGCCTTGTCACAATTCTCGCGTCGTTTCGTCGTTTCGTGGCTTTTACTCGTGCAGTTATCGCGCACTAAATCAACAAATCAGTAACACAAAAGGACTGATGGCATGTCTTTTTGACTGTTAGTTGCGATGCCTCTCGAGTTCCCATCATTCTCGAACCATCTAACCGCTAAAGAAGATTGAAAGTGAGACGGCAGAACAGCTAACAGCCCTTTTGTGCGCTGATTCGTTGGTTTAGCGAAATAACTGCTAGGCAAACGTTGTGGTTGATGGCCCCTCATGCGATCTGAGAATTCTGCCGTGACTCAGAATTCGCGAGGCTTTCAGGCGCTATTTGAGCCGCTGAATCAGCGGATTTTGAGGGCGTTTCTGAATCTGATATTCTTCGATACGAAACATCGCCGGGTTCTCGGCCCTATCTGCAAGCCTTTTAGGACAATCACTAACAAGTGCTTTCAATTTTTAGTAAGCACTGTGCTCACTGGCCTACCAGTGACCCCCGCAGGACTTGGTGTGCCTAGAATACCTTTTTCAACGCTTTTTAGGCATTATTGAATGCCATTGTTCGGGTTTGGCTCCGAGCAGCTGCTTGACCTACCCTATCACTCTCCCGTGCACTTCACGTAGTGCATAGAGACCGGAACTGCTCAGGGGGGAAATGGGAGAAGAAGGAGCACTGAGGGGTAATATTATCGCTCTCTGTTCTGTTCTCTGTTGTTCAAACAACACAAGCACTGCCCTCTTCATTGCAGTGCCAATCACTTTCTGCTTTCTCTGGTTATGGCATTTGTTGGATGATTCTAGTGAAATATTTAGGCTTTCGTAAAATATTTTCACTTTTGCAGTCCCGCACAGTCCTGAGGATCACTGTTAAAAGCTGATTCACATCAAGTCCTTGGCAAAGTTACTTACTCCTTTCTTCGAATTTTCCCGCCTCATTGGAGCTAATGCATCATCTCTCATGGCAATACGCTCTCAAATCGGCGTGTTCTCTAGTCGATCAGACAACGCGAGAGAGTTTACGAAATTGAGAGTGCAATACAAATTCCCGCCGCAAGGAAGGTCGCATTATCAACACACACTCCATTGCTCTTATCACTTCTTTTGTCTGAGTGAGTGAAGCGAGAGTGGAAGAGGCTCCCGCCTTTCCGTCTCGCGCGATCGTATAACAATGCCACGCTGACCATTTCGAGAGTGATTTGCCTTTTTTTGTCTCCGATTTCGAGGTGTAAAGAGGAACTGCCGTTGGTGGGTCATTGACAGAAGAGAACACTGCACTTTCGTTTGTCTCGCTCATTCCTTTGAAGCTCGATTGCGTTATGCCATTTCGAAGCATCTTCTTAGGTGATTGAGTTCCGTTCACTCATTTGCAGTCATTTTGCAAACCCGGTGCAGATCTTGTAATCTCTCTTGTTCTCGATGGTGCTTGACTATCCTCTAGTGGCTCCTGATCTACTTGATATCAAGAGATCTCATCGGCCTCTTCTAACTCTCTGACTTCTCATCCGCTCTCCTCGATCCTCGTGCTCTCTCGCTGCTCTGATCAGCCTGAGAGTTCATCGCTACTTGATATCTAGAGTGTGAGAGATCCGGATAAAGCGGATGCACGTGGTTCTTTGACTGTTCTAATTGGCATAATTTGGCACATTGCTCGTTCTGGACAGGGTGCTTTGCTGCCTATCAACCGCATTCGTCTTTGCTCTTGGCGTTTCGAGTATGAAAACTTCCATACGGTTTAATAAAACTTTAATAAATACGATCAAAGTGCTCGAAAACTTCCGGTTTCCTTCATTCTTTGGCGTCTCACTCTCCCTTTCACTCTGTTGGCATCCAATGCGCTCCGATCATTGGCACACGTCGGGGACTTGACTGAGTTGTTTTAGCCTATGCCGGAAACTTATTATTAAACACGACCATTGCTCAAGAAAACTTCCGGTTTCACCCATTCACTCTCGCTTTCACTCACTATGCCATTCAATACTCTCGGAAGCGTGCGCGCAAGGAAAGAACCCATCTATTCTTTTCGCTTTCGCCCCCAGGAAAATGAGCTTACGAGTGCATTACCACGTTGAATTCGTGAGTATTTCGTGAATAATCTCAATTGTCGACTCTCGAGTTATTTCAATGCATGGCAACATTCCAAAACAGTGCTTGCTGTAACTTACGAATTCTCGATATTAGTCACTCTTAGTACACACAAATGTTGCATTTGCTTACAATCACTGATGCAATTGATGTTTCCTGATCAGAGATCAAAGATCAAACTCCAGTTCGTGTTCCCGACTAGTTCTCAGGGTGCTTTTCCTCCGTACTTTTTGCCCCATGGGTGTGAAGAGGGGGCGCCCCTTCTCATCAATCATAGACACCGATCGTACTCCGAGAAGAGAAAAGAGAAAGTAAAAGCGATTGGAACCGTGTTATTATAGTGCTTTTCAAAGTGTAGCGGTATATCTGGAACTTTCCTTAGCGGTTCAGAGCACCCCGAATCAATACTTCCTTCAGATTGAATCGGAGTGAACTGTCAAAGAGATTCATTTCGACCTCCCCGATCCGTTCCCAGTCTTCTCACTTTCTATTTGCATCAACACTCCATTGTCTCGTCAACCTCCTTTATCCCCCGCCTCCCCCTCTCCCGAAACTTCTTTCATTTCTTTCATGTACTCTGTCTTTTCTCGTCTATGCGATACCCTTCATTGTCACTGAAAGAGCCTCTCACTTGTCTTTGATTCAGGATTCAGCGTACTTGATGGTCATTAGTGGTTGAACATTCGGTTTCGTTACTTCTGTGCTCAATTCTTCGTAACCTCTGATGAAATGATTCTACTGCAACGTCATGATTACTCATAACTACTCGCACACCGTATCAGTTCCAGTTAGGGAAATGACTCCACACTATCACTTACGTGTGTTTGTTACGCGAACAAGTTACGGTTCCCGGGATGGGGAATGTGTTCTTTGGCTCTCTTGATTTTGCTCGCTCTCTCGCTCTTTCTGAACGATTTCTCTAACCTACGAGAGATCATGCGAAAGCAGGAGAGTCAAGTTACCAACTAGTCACCCTTTACTACCTGCGGCGATTTTACTGCATGGTTGGTTGAGTAATCCCCGGGCAATCTGGTCAAGATCATTGTTGACTGTTTTCATTTGTTCGAAAACGTAGCGCTTCTTCTTTTGAAGCTTTTTTTTATTCAGAAATGCGCGAATCATCAATCGAATCTGTTGCCGTTTTCTGTAGCGCAGACTCTGCAGTTCTACTAATTATCTACACTCTTCCAGCAAAGTCAACACGATCCCTTTTCTCTCTGTTAGTCGTTTCCCTCCAGTCTGATACCCCCGCCATGAACCTGCCTATCCGGTCACTACCGGTAGTGTGCAGTGCGTTCTCGTGCAAACAGAGAAGCAGCAATTATCTGACTCTCCTCAGTTTGCGTGCTCTCTCGCTCTGTCTGATCAGCTAGAGAGCATAATGAATGGAGAGAGTCATACTCTGAAGACAAAGACAGTAGAAACGTCTCTGATTGATATCTGCCGTTCTTTATACTGGGGTTGCATCAAGAGCGCCGCTCTCCTCATTCGACGTGCTCTATCGTTCACCTGATCGGTGAGAGATCATTGAAGAAGAAAGTCGAACGTGCTCTTTGTGCTCCCGGCTCTTTGTTGTACGAAACCGCTCGCTCTTCCGAGATAGCGCTGAGTTCTCTTATCTGGTATTTATCAGTGCTACTCAAGTTCAAATTGCTGAACCTCGCTTTTCCAATTATTTGAAACGGTATTTTCGCAACCTCTCCCCTCAACCCAGTTGCCTTCTTCTTCTCCTTCTTCTCACCAGTTCAAGTACTCCCCTCCCTCCTAATAGTTGGCAATTATTGCAGTATAGTCCATACAGTCAGGCTAGGGAGGCGCACCCTCGGTCCATTTCACCCTTTCCTTCTCTCTTCTCCCTCTGTATAATTGGCGTGGGGGCGGCTGTTCCGGTAAGCATCCTGCGGGGAACGGATGGGAATGGGGTAATAGGCGCTCCTTGCATCATTGTCATCCATCATAAGTTGTCCATGTTCCTTGCTGTAAAATCATGAACAAAAACTCGTGAAAGATGTCGTGCAAGTACCATGTTTAGGAGTTTTGCCTGCAACGAATTCTATTTTCTTCTTTTCGAATTCATTTTGATTCTGACATCTGCTGACATCCATTCACTGAGACATACTGCGCAAAAAGCGGCAGAGTCAATCTCAAAACCAATTGCGCGCCCGACCTTGAAACCTTTCTGCAGATGGACACTTGCTCGCCATATTTTACTGCTTTCTCGTAGGTTAGATGAAGCGAGAGAGCATGCGAAATGATGAGCCTTTCACAGGGCAAGAGAGGAGTACATTATTAGTGGTTTCGCATGACCACCTGCTCATTTTCGTCCTTTCTTGGCCAGTCTTACATAGCCATTCTCTATTGATGTCACTCTGTTTTCGAAAGTATTCCAGAACAATGGGACCCAATCAGTTTCTTCTGATCTTTCTGGTTCTTCGTGCCTTACCCGTTGAGTCGCGCGTATCCTCGAGAGTTGAGAATTCTCTCTGCCTGACGATGTCTCTAATTCTCACAGAAACACACCATCTCCCTAACAGCAGATGATACTATTCATCGAGCATACGCCTAAATGCTTTCCATCTTGTCTAAATGCGCCGAATCTCACGCCCTAGTCCCCATCCCAACTGGTAGCCCCCCTTCGCCCTTCAGCCCCCAACTTTTTGCCGCGCTATTATGATGCAATCAGGCGTGTAATCTGGCCCTCTGTGGGAATAAGGGCGAACCCCCTCGCATTATCCGACTACTTTGTCAGCTTGCGCGTTCAGCAGCTTGTATTCAACACCCTGCGAGCTAGTCATCTATCCTTCGTTTCTCCATCTTCGTGATCTTGACATTCTAAGGCGAACGATCTAGCCGTTGCCGGAATCATGGCGAGCCTCAGATTTATCCGCCTACTGTTTGATTCTTCTTATGCGTTCCCTATTTCATTTCATTCATGCATTGTTTACGTCACATTTTCTGAATACTGACAAAAATTATCTAATTAACTAATTAATTATCTCAGCCTCGATGACCGTCACTCCATCGGGCAGCGCAGCAGCGCCGCTGCCTTCTCCACTGGAGGTGAGAATATTTGTTTTAGCACCTGATCAATCAACGACACAGCACAAGCAGTGAATTATGTTCTCAAATATTGTACATTTCATCTTCACGTTCCCAGGATCAAAACACAAATCTCCATGGCGATTTGTATATCTGATGAAGCATACTCAACAGCGTTGTTGCTGAAACAAGAAAAGAATTCCAGGCCGAAGTGATCTCCAAACTGCGCGTGCGCCTGCGACGAGTGATGGTGGACGGGATCCCGCCCGATCTGGATACGGACTTCAATTTGTTGAGGTGAGGAAAACGAAATCTATGCAATCTTCGAAGTAAATATCACATAGCTTAATGTGTTACCGGTGAGTGGAGGCTGTTTGAAACTTGGATTTACCTGTAGCTTCTTTCGGTCATATCAAGAATACGATGCGTTCCAGATGGATCCGCGGCCACAACGGCGACGTCAAGGCGGCGATGACCGTGAGTTTCACATTTGGGACAAAATATACGAATTAATTGTACAATGAGGCTCTGGCTGGGTAGGCAAAAACAAGACATTACTGTGAAAGTGAGTTTCAAACATTAACCATGGCTTTGCAGCACTTCCGCAACTACGCCGCCTCGAGAGAAGCTGCTGGCTTCGTCGGCAACGACCTCTATGAACGGTGAGTTCACTCTTGATCAGAAGATGCTTCGGCCTCCTTGTCAGCTTCATGCACTGAAAATGGCTCATTCTATTACATTTTGTAACAGACTTCACACCCGCTCGCCCGTCTCCCAATACCTGCCCCACCTCGGGCACTGCACACTCAACGACTCCGTCTGGAGTGCCGACCACAACTCATTCCTGTTCGTAGAGAGGGCCTGGAGTCAGCCGAAGGAGGTTAGGAGCTGTCGATAACAGTTGCCCTAAAACTTCCGATAATCAATACTTTCCAGCTCATCAAGTCGATGAAAACCTCTGACTACCTGCTGCACTGCTTCGCCTTCTCGGAAGTGCTGCTGCAGCTTATTCTCAAGTTGGTCTTTGATCTTTGAACGCCGATCCTTTCCAAAATATGAGTTGAACTGAATACTTCAGACGTGAGAAGTGCCAGTCTGCCGGCAAGGGCCCCGTGCAGGTCATCGTCATCTTCGACCTTTCTCTGATCAATATTACAGGTTAGAATCGTCCTAATTCCTCAAAATGCCAGACACGACCTAGGCGAGCACGATCTTAGTTGAGAACATTGAGAATCGTCGTAATGACGAACGAACAAAACGAACTTGGTGTGAAGAGATCAAAGAACAACTAAATGCTGCAGATTATCTCAACCCGGTCAGTGGCTACTTGAAGTTGTGGCAGCTTCGCGCGGAGATGTGGCAGTATTGGTACTGTTCACATTGATAGTTAATTTGTTTATTGAATTTATCGTCGAAGTTCCATCCAACATCAATGGCATCAACCGCTCCAATTCAACTAATCGTGAAGCATATTGAAAAACCAATTCACTGAACATTTGTCACCAAATTACTGAATAATTATATTGATTAAGGTACCCGGATATCATCCAGCGTATCTACGTCGTCAATCCGCCCCGGATGTCGGGAATCTTGTGGAAACTGGCGAGACTGTTCCTGAATGAGAGGAGTTGCAGGTGAGTACTTCCATAGATGTCGCTGCACATATTGAATGATAGCGCTAGGAACAACTCATAATGCGCTCAATGCCAATATAGTCTAACACCAACCCCACCAGTTGTAAACGGTTCCTTTTCCTGAACGGGCGAAGTTAATTTCTTGTTATGCTTTACTTGAGGTTGATTTGAAGCTACTGGGGAAATATCAGTAACCGCCTAGAGGTTATACAAGAAAATAAAATAATAACTTTTCCAGACTGTTCGAGGTGATGCCCGCGGGCAAGGAGGGAGTGCGGGAACTGCTCAAGCAGCTGCCCCGGTCGTTCGTGCCGCACGACTTTGGAGGTATCGTTCTGTTCTTCACTATTGTTATAGACGTAAACTTGGTGCGTTAAGATAGTCAAGCGTCTCACCCCATCGCCTCCCCCCACACACAATATACCACCTGTGCGGATAAATATTATATTATTATTGAGCATCCATATTTCTTGATTCCAGGCGACTTCGTCTACACCGGCTCCGACGGAGATTCCGCTGGCTGTTCTTTGAGGTAGCGGTGATTCCCTAGCTTGAGCTTTTCACAATTATGCGCTTTTACGTATGCTTCACGATCTATTCAAGATATGGTGATTTGGGCAGAAATGATTGACGATGTATTTGAATCTAAGGGAGGAACCACCTGGCTCGCCTGATTCTTTTGCTCGTCAATCTGTCCATGAAGTGCATTGAGAAATGCAGCCCGTTTTGCTAAGGGAGTGTGCGAGATTATGATGAGACCTTCCCTACTTCCAGGAAGAAGATCACCACTGCCGACCACTACAAGTCGCTGCAGCACTATAAGAGAAAGGGTGTGAGGCGGGCGAGACCGACGCACAAGGTTCCCATCTTTCAAATAGTTTCGCACTTATTGTTAGTGATGTGATTCATAGTTGACGGTAAATTTGTCAGCATTTGCTATAGTATGGCAAATGGATGAAAAACAACTAGTGATTAAAGTTACAAATTTTAGGAACTCCTCCCGTCCGAGTCCTTCCACATCCCCATCTTCCTGCTCGAGGGCCAGTCGCTGTGCTGGGACTTCCTCTCTAGTGGAGAACTGGACTTCCACGTGTACACTAATGATGTGAGAATTTATTGTTTTTTCGAACTCAACGATTCCAGTAATCAAGTCCAACAGATTTCACTGAAATCTTGACAAGTTGGTGAAACTCATCTCTTTTGTAAGCTCCTGGCGTTAATCTGAGCAATCTGAATTCGATTCCAGGACGAGTTCGACATGGTCTATCCTCTCCTCCGACTGGCGACCTCGAAACTTCCTGAGGAGGGTACACTTGAGAACCTCGTTACTGGTAATCACATAGTTTTCTATTCTTTCATTTTCACATTTCATCACTATTCGGGAGCAATGATCTGAATCAGATGCAATGTGTTTCACACATATATCAAAGGTTCTGCCAATGAGTTTGATTCGTTGCACAGCAGGTCTTTCTACTGAAAAATATCTAATTTTGGACATTTCCTAGACGCCCGGAAAAACACTCAGGATTTCGAATCACAATTTCAGGAGAATACGTCCTACGCTTCTCCAACCCTTCTCAGCTATTCACCGTCCAATTGGACTACTCAATCACTCTGGTGGGAGAAGGAAGATATTCGTTCGACTGATCCTTGACCTTTGACCCATGTTCTGTACAGTAATCCTCAAACTTTACCTATGTATTAGCCCCGCCTTGCCCCAGCCAAGCCCTAGCCACTCAGTGTAGTCACAACTTCCTTATCAGTCTTATCCGGATTTCGACCCCGATGCTTTACCATTCGAGAGATCGATTAGAGCCCCAGTGAATGATGCAATGATAAAGTATTATTTATAGCCTTTCCTCGTTTCGAAAATGTCCTAGAAAACATCAAATTTGTTCATTGAACAAGGAAATCAATTCTTTGTGCACACATAAGGCAGTGCATTTCCATCGCACTGCTCGTTGAACCAGAGTCCTGCGGAGAGTCCTGGAATAGTTAATGCTAAATCATGAAATCGAGAACCCCTTTTGAGAAGATCGAAGTGCTTCAATCATCAAACTATGTTGATTCATAATCAGATAGATGTTTCGAACTCACCAGGCAGATTTTGGATCTGCAGGTACATGCAGTGACCGAAGTTGACGTTGGGGATTCCTGAAAAGAATTTTTTTCAAATTCTGATTAACCAAGTTGGGTCACCAATGCCTCAAAACAGTTGTCCTTTGAGCCCTGCTGACTCACCAGGACCAAAGTTATTGTAGTTGAGCACGCTCTCGTCCGACCATGCGAAGCCGGCACCGAATCTGAAAGAAAAAAATAACTTCTACTGTACATTCTACGCTCCTTTGAATAAGATAGTTCCAAATCTGACCTCGCGTCGGTCAGTCCGATGTGGAACGAGTCGTAGATGCCAGTGTCTCGGGCAGCATTGCGCAGGAAGGAGTTGAACTGGAACGCGTTGCTCATCATCATCATAGACCGCCTACCTCCTAATCTGGTGTCCAACTGCTTGCGAAAATGTGGTCGAGCAATCGAAAATCAGATTTAGTAGCTGAACTGCTCACATTATCATCATGAATCGACGCCAGATGCGCTCCTCTCTGCAAACAATCAGCCTCCGCGTCGTTCCACGACTTCCACGGCGTCTGGATGGAGTAGCACGTGGTCTGGAATTAAAGTGAATGAGGGAGAAAAACGATTTCTCAAAAATCCATCGTCTTTTTAGCATTGACTAAGTCTCACTTGCGAAGAGTAGCAAGAATAACAGGGTTCAGGAAGCTTATGAGGTCGCTAAAACTAATGAAGAACAGAAGTTTCGGTTTGCGAGAGAGGTCGAAAGAGCGAAGATTACCTTCTCCGACAGTGGATTCGTGTACGTGGAGAAGTCGCCACAGGCGCCAGTTGTCTCGGCTACTGATGATTTGGAACATTATTGCTCGAAATTCAAGCTCTAAACTTTCATTTATTTTGAACACTGCAGGTGATAATGACATTGAGAGACACGCGATAGAATATTTCTAATACTGTAATTGAAACATACCCGGTTGCGTCGGAGCCGCGGCGCATAAGCAGATAAGAGCAGACGCAAAGGCGATGGATCTCATACCGAAGTGAGGCGATACTTCCTTTCGAGAATACCCTCTCAACCTCCTTATCTATGCTCTTTTCGAGCTCTTTTCTGTCAGTAATCTCACCAATCCCCGACGGTCTAGGAATCAAACGTGTCAGTAGAGTGTAGTTAGCGAGAAGTCGAACCATTTTTGGTCGTGGAGTCTCACAAGAGTCTCACAAACTTACAGATTGAGAATTTGAACCTTCATTTTGGTGAAGAATTGGTCTTCTGAGATCTTCTGAGTTTTGTCACATTTTCAAGAGAAATACTTCCAAATCGTTTCGAAACTCGTTAAAAGTTTCAAGAAGCGGCTTGTTGTGTTTCTTCTCTCCTCGAATAAATGAGCACTTTTTGGTTATGATTGCCCGTTTCAGAAGCCACAGACTAATTTCGTCTCCGAGACGATGTAGCAAACAACAGAAGCCAATCTCTCAACTGTCCTTGCTCCCTCGTCGATCAGGCAGTCTACAGAACAGGAAAACCGCAGAGAGCACAACATTCGGTCGTTTTGCCACTCGAACTGAGACGATTTTCACTTTATAAGCGCCGGCTTTCTCTTTGAAACACTGCACCTCCTCTAGAAGATGCATCTCCTTTCCACTCTACTGCTCGCCGGCTTGGCTTGTCTTTGGCGAGTTTCTCATAACTTAATTAATTGAATACTAAAATTTCTACAGTCTCGCCGAATCGGAGCCATACTTCTACGTCGACCCTCCTCAACGTCCCAAGCCACCCGCGCCAGTGCCCCCGACGGGTCCGACGGGTCCGGAGGAAGCGAAAGCTGCTGCTGGTACTAGAGTTGGGAACACGACTTCTGGAGTGGATGTATCTAAGATTCAAATTTGGGCTAAATTTTGGTTACAAATGAAGTCCTATCAATTTGAGGAGAATTCGTAACGAAATTAGAATGTTTCGTTTTCAGAGAGTTCGGATAAAGTGATCCGCGTCGATGCTCCGGAGCCGGAACAGCAAGTGCCCGACCTCTCCGCGCTCAAGCCTCAGGCTGAAATCCCGAGTGTCCCGGTGCGAGCAATTCTTGATTGTTTTGAATCTCTTCACTCATCTAACCCGATGTCATCTTAGATCAAAAGAAATGTACGGAAAAGTAATTCTATTGAAGTAAGTGTGCGCGTTTTCCATCTCGAAACCAAGCGTTATCCAAAAAGCGAACAAGGAGATGCATATGAATGAAAATATCTTCAGGTCGCTCAAGATGAGGCGTCCGCGCCCGACGGCTCCCCTGCTAAGGTGAGTAATGAGTATTTCATAGGGAACGAAATCTCCTCTTCAGCCCGTCACCCGCATTCGAGTAGGTCCAGCCCTCCGTCGCACCCGCAGTCCTGCCCCAGCAATTCAAGAGGCCGCCAAGGAGCAGCCAGTGCCCGATCTCTCCGCCCTTCCTCTCTCGCCCGACGGCCAGAGACCCAGTGTGCAGGTAAATATTGATTCCATTTTACTTCACATTATTGAATTCAGCTTCCCAACAAGGAGATTCAACTGCCCGACCTGTCGGGATTCACAGAGAAGGCATCCGGAAACGCCTAGACGGAGTAACCTTTATCAACAATGAATAAATTATCTTGAAGCAAGCTCCAGAACAATACATAAAATACAGTGAGAATAAGTTAGTGAGATCTGCAATGATTTCGATCCAATAGTTATCTGTTTATTAGCTTCTTTTTCTTCTTCTTCTTTCAAGCGAACATGCCTGGGTAGAGCGAGCGTAGCACGCAGACTGTTCCCTGTAAGATAGTGTTCAGAAATCATCTATTTCAATTAATGCCTGGATCAGAGAACGAGAGATCAAAGATCAACTTCCCACCTGGTGCACCAACTGATCCGGACACTGGCAGATCCCTTCCATACATTCACTGCCTCCCGTGCACTCAGTCGAGGGTTGGCATTGCCCGCCGGGAAGGGCCTGAGAGATCAAAGATCATTGTCAGAGTCCAAAAAATTCCAGTTTTTGGACGCATAGGGAGCGATAGGCAACAGGGGAACTCAGATTCTCTAGAGTTTCGATTGATCCTAATTCGATCAGTTGATTGTCGACATTGACCAGCGGCAAGGGCCTGAGGGAGATTTGAGATCATGCGAGAAATATTGAACATTGGCTATGTTATTATTCTAGGCAAATATTCAACGCGCAAATTGAAAAATTCACATCCACTCGCACTTGAGGAAGCTGTGAAACCGACATGAGTTTCCAAAGATTTCGAATGAACAAATCTCACCTGCGGATTTCTCGCCGCCACAGAGTGCGCGCGCAACCTTAGGTCGGTCATTTTTACCTGTAAGTGAATTCATTATGATTACTTTTCAGAAAAGACTAAGGAAATATGAGTATTGAAGTAACTGACGTTTATCAATATTACATGAAATTTCGAAATTGAAAGACTGGCTGGAATATGTTTCGGGTTCAATACAAAAATATATTGAACGGATGAAAAGCGATTCCTATCTTCTACGCTAGCGATGCTTATTAAAGACAGAAAACTGTACGATCGGCGCCAGCTCCGGCGCTTCATAGTCACTGGCGATGACTTCGGGCGCCGGTTTACGCGGCTCGGGCGCAAGATACTGCCTCTCTGCTGTAATCGGGGAAGGCGAGGGCGGTGGAGGGTAGGATTTGAAGGAGGCGCTGCAAGAGAGCCATCTTTTGTGGTTGAGTTTCCGGTTGAGTTGGTGGAGTTAAAGAGTTGCAATCGTTTTCCACTTCCCCTATTGATTCATTGCACTTCCTGCGTGATTCACCTCAACGTTTGCCTACTGGAGATGTAATTACAGAAGGGCCGCGTGAGACCTGTCCGATTACGTAACTCTCTGCCCTCTCCTATTCAGTTTCCTCAATCCATGTACTACTTTCCCTTCATCTATCGAATGATCAGTAGACAGTTCCTGGTGAGAACAAGACTCTAGACTGGCGTATGTGACTCACACGATTGGTTTTGGCTTGGGCAGCTGCTCCTCCATTACTTCATCGATGCTGATCTGTCTTGCTGTGGGGAGCGCGAGTTGCTGGGATGCCTGAAGGCTTTGCTATTCGCCATTCGTATTCTAGACGGTTGTGCTGATCTTTCAGCAAATTTTGCATTATAATGACAAGCAGGGAGAAGAAGATAACGGTTGATGAAGAGTAAACGTACCTCTGCACCACCAATCAACTTCGCTACTGGCAGGTGCTGCATCGGAGAGGACTGCCAGATGGAGGGCGAGAAGAAGGAGAAGGGCGCCTGGAATAGCTGTTTCAGGCTTCGGAATGAGTGAGATGAACGTACCGGTCGCTCCTGTTGAGGTTCTTGTGGCGGTGCATCGGCAAGGGATGAAGCGGGAACGGGCTGTGATTGAATGGGAGTAAGCGCTGCTTGTGGTACGTTCGAGTCGTGTGCTACGGCTTCCGCGGTGATCTTGAAGTAGAGATTAGTTTCGAAATAATAACAATTGGTACAGATGCCTAGTGCATTTCTCAGACAATAAACATTGCGTGATCCCCATTGTTTGTCTTTCTGCCTTCTGTTCCCCTCCCATACCTGGGGCGGCTGAGATTCCACGGGAGGCGATGGGTACGAGCGGAAAGAGTAGGCTGGCTCCAGAGCGTCTTCTAGTGGTGCAGTGAAGACGTTATCGATGACTGAATCATTCGAAACTTGAGAATAGAATGGAATGACGAACCTGGCTCGCCAACCACCCGCGATATCACTGGGAATACTCTCGATATCGGGTGCATTTGAGGCGGGGAGTGGTTGATCTGCGCGGGAGGGAGGAAGATGGCCTGAATGGATCATTCGAACGACCGAAATCCGAGAGGTATCTCTAGAAAATAGTGAAATTGATGTAGAAAATGAAGAAGTGCCGTGCTCACCGTTTGAGGCGCATTTTGGTGCAGCAATCCCTCGGGTAGGTTCAACACGAGGGGAGATTTGTGCACGGGCAGGGAGAAAGGTGCCGATGCAAAGACCTGGGATTAGATCAATGAAAAATGCAATTCATCGTATTCTGAGGAGAGTGAGAAACTGTGCAGACTACTCTAGAACTCTAGCCATTAGTGAATAACACTTTTCGACAAATAGTATTATTTTCCCGAATCATGCTGAAGTTGATTGACTTACAGGCGTCGGAGCTTCCTTGGGCAGGCAGATAATATTATCCACACAGACGGCTGGTGCATCACAGGGATTGGTGGCGGAGCAGCGACCGAAGACTGATGCTGTGAAACAGATTTGAACGAGATTTGAATTAGGTATGCGGTTTATCTGCATTATAGCACTGTCTATTGTCTAATGACTAGAGTGCAGTCAGATTGAAAAGTATTCAGATTTAGACTATAACTTTTATCACTGACCGCTTCAGACGTAATAATAAGTAAATTTGCGTTGAAACGCACCCGTTTGTACTGGACGAAGTAAAGATGAACTTCCGAGTAGTAGTAGCGATAGAAGAGGAAGCATTCCTTCAAAGCAAAAATTCAGAACAATTCGGTCTGAATTAGACCTTCGAAAGTAAACGAGCACTCGACGAGCACTCAAAACGAGTGCTCGTTTTCCCACTCATTTTGGTGCTCGTTTTCGGAGCGAGTGGGTCTTACGTGCGAAAACGAGTTTTCGAGTGCTCGTCTACGTGTCATTTCGTGAGCACTCGCATCATTCCTCCCCATATCGGCCGATCGGAGTGGTCGCCCACCCTCTCATTCTCTATGATCTCTGTAATTCTGAGCTCCCCGACCGATCAGCACTCAAAATGAGGGGAGGAATGACGATCGCGGAAAGCGAGCACTCGTTTTCTAATCGAAAACGAGCACTCGTTATCGCTCAAGTGCTCGTTTTCGAAGGTCTAGTCTGAATTCAAAAATTATTGCCGTTGCAAGCGTCAAAACGGTTCAAATATTCATTCAAATAACTTTAATCAAAGATTGCGCTGAAACAAGGAAGAACCATCACCGTGAGGCAACGCCTCAGAATGCGCGATTCGGCACCTCTCTGGTTTCAGCAATCCCCCTCCATTGTTCTGCGCCCACACCATTGTCTAGTCAGGCGAGAGCGGTTTACCGTGCGAGTACCTGCGCTTACCTTGTGCTTTCTCATCAGTCAGAGAGGCGAGAGAGCGCGCGAATTTAGGAGAGTATGTTCTTGCCTGGCTTTTGCAGTGCGCGTTCACAGAAACAAAAGACCTTGGAAGGTGCGATGTTGCTCTAGCGTATTGTTTCTGCGGATGACGTGGAGAGGTTCTAGACAATCTTTTCAACCATTTTTTGCAGGAAAAGAAACTTGAATTTATCCATTGGTACATTAGATAATCTAATCAGTTAGTGAGTATTCGTGATAATATCTAAATGTAACATCTTCAACACTTGTGACTTCAGTAGTCCACCAGTAATGAGAACATCGACCAGTGAAATTTTCCTGCAGTGTTGTTATTCCTGTTATTGTTTTTACTTCATTTATTTATGTCAGACTTACCAACATAAGGTTCCCTTGCTCGGTATCTTCCTTTATCTTCCTCAACAAAATTGATTCAAAATAATCACTCGCACAAATAAGAGAGTATAGATGAATCTGTGCTCAATATTTAAATTTCAAAATACGTAGGACATTGTACCTGCATCGATGCCCATACACCAATAGAAAGCCGAAACGCGACTGGAGCCAACTCTATTCGTAGATACACCAGACCAGATAGAACCGTCCTGAAGACGTTGGATTCGTGGTAGAGACTCTTCCGGTGAACACCGAAAGTAACAAAAAGGTAACCTAAGACGACTGGAAACATAGTTGAGTATCCACGATTTATTTCGCATCAACGCAATGCAGAAGGTAGTTACTGATCGTCGAAGGACCTGCGAAAAAGAAGTAGATCACTTCATGCAATTTGCTTCTCACCTCGCTTTCCTCATCATTCAACTCTTCGATTCCATCCAGATTCGAATCGAAGATATTGAAGATATCTTGAAAAACCGCGTGGACCTGTAATTTACAAGCTGTAAAATATAATTAAACAATGCAACGGCTAAAACTCGATTCAGTTCTTGATTCAGTTTTGGTCGCTTCCTAATCTGCTTTCTCACTCACATCCTCAACACTGCTAGTGACGGTGATGCTGCCGATAGCCGAGAACATTTTGGAACGAGAAATAGCCAATTCTTTCGAAGATGATGGCATAATTAGAGTAACGGTCACGTTCAATCAGACTTTGAGGTTGAGCGCTAAGCGTCTTCGGTCGTTCAAAAACAATCATTGTGTGTGAGTTGTCCAAGCGTCTATTATCATATTTGCTACTATGATGCCGATTTTATTCACCATGTCAGACAAATAGTTCTCTATCAATTCTCAGATCATTTTCTGGAAAATTTCGATTAGCAGAATCGATGTAATCGACCCTTTACCAAAACTGAAAAATAAAGACACATACAAACATCGCAAAACGATTTATTCAAAACAAAATCAATTCAGGACACAATGTACCAAGCGGATCTAGTCTTCAAGCCGGTATTCATTCGAGATCTCATCGAAAATCTTCGTCTCCTTTTCAGTCACGCAGCGTGTCAACCAGTAGTGAGTCCCCGGCCCCGAGCAGCGGAGTGGCGTCATAGTGAAGACCCCTTCCTGTGAGTTGAACGGTGTTTGCGCGAAAACAGTATCATCCTGGTTCAAGGGACCACCATCTTGAAAATGAAAACTTACAACATTAGTAGATGTATTAGCAAATTCATTGAGATCGCCCAATAACCGTTCTTCTTCTAGTATGAACTTGAACGTGAGCAAGTAGGCGAATTCCTAAACTGACCGACTTTTTGGAAATCTCTGAAAAGTGTAACCTGTGAAAGATGGTCATTGTGATCATGAAGAATTGGAAGAATTTCCATGCGTAAGTAAGTAATGGCAGACAGCATTTGCCTGAGAACAAATATGATATTTCTGAACTAACAATTTTGCAAAATACCTATAATCAAAATAATAACGGAATGAGATGATCATGCCCGCGTTCGAGAAATCATCACCAAAGATATTTATGTTGCACAGTGCTCTCCGAATTGCCTGAAAACCAAACATATGTTATCTAACTAAACTTCACTGCTCTTGGCCCGGGCTGCGACCGCTCTGAATGCGCGAAAGGTGGAGAATGAGAATGGTATGGATAGAATACTCTGCGAGAATAGCCGCGACCAAAAGACAGAGAAGTACCAACTTTACATCACATCGCTCACCTCTTTTTCCTCGCTTGTCACTTCTCCAAGTCCATTCGGACTCAAATCGAAAAACTTGAAGATCGCAATCAGTAACTTGAGCAACTAAGAGGGAGATGATTTTCTCTTTTCGCTTGCCTACCCCACTAACCTCCTGAGCGTGATGGTAGCTGGCCTCCGCCAAGTTGCCATATGCGGTGAACATATTTGAGCGAAGCACAGCGATTTCTTCGAGCGATGGTGGCATTTTGAATAGGATGGACAAATGTTATGAGCGACATTCTGAGTCAGTGAAATTTTGCTTGGCACTAGGGAAAAATCGAATTCCTCCAAAATGTGTCGGCTGGTAGTACTCCTCGAGTGAGGCTCAGCACTAGCTGATTTAGTGTTTTGGTTCGCTCTCCGACGAATGGTGATGTATGTTTCAGTGAAACATAACCCAGCCGACTTTGCCATTTCTTAACCATTCGAATCGAGTGATAGCGCAAATAACGCGCACTGTTACAGTGATCGTGCATGCCAAGTTTCATCCCGATCGATTCGTGAAAAAATGAAAAATCTATAATTTCAAAATAAAACGGGAAATATCTCAAAAAATCGTCTGCTTTGGTACACTTTTTTATTTGCTCAAACTAAAGAGCAACCATTCCTCTCGCTGCTGTGTCAATATAAAAGAAATTAAAAAATAAAGTTTGGAGAAATCCCCGAAAACGTCCCGCCAAGTTGAAATAAAATCAGTTCTTGATAAGCCAAACTACCGTATCCTCAATGGCGGATTGTAGAGAAATCAGGTTTAACATTTGCGCGCCGGATTATGTTTTCAAAGTTTGTCGAGGGTGGACCTACAGTAACTTGCCATGTTACAGTAACCCATATTACCGTAGTCAGGATATCGCAAACTAACTTTTTTTTCAAACCATGAGTTGCAAATGTGCGCCACGGTCGAAAGTGTCGACCGTAACCCAACATGCTACAGTAACCCGAGATACCGTAATCCGGTTATCGCAAACTGACTTTTTTTATTAAAAATTCGTTTTTAAAATCCGTTCCTGATTCTATCATAAAAGTCAGTTCGCGATAACCAAATCATGGTATATCGGCTTACTGTAGCATGTTTTATTACGGTCGACACTTTCGACCGTGGCGCACATTTGCAACTCATGGTTTGAAAAAAAAGTTAGTTTGCGATATCCTGACTACGGTAATATGGGTTACTGTAACATGGCAAGTTACTGTAGGTCCACCCTCGACAAACTTTGAAAACATGATCCGGCGCGCAAATGTTAAACCTGATTTCTCTACAATCCGCCATTGAGGATACGGTAGTTTGGCTTATCAAGAACTGATTTTATTTCAACTTGGCGGGACGTTTTCGAGGATTTCTCCAAACTTTATTTTTTAATTTCTTTTATATTCACACAGCAGCGAGAGGAATGGTTGCTCTTTAGTTTGAGCAAATAAAAAAGTGTACCAAAGCAGACGATTTTTTGAGATATTTTCCATTTTATTTTTAAAATATCGATTTTTCCATTTCTTAGAAATCGATCCGGACGAAACTTAGCATACATGATCACAGTGATAGTGCGCGTTATTTGCGCTATCACTCGTTTCGAATGGTAACGAAACGACAAAGTCGGCTGGGTTCTGTTTCACTGAAACATACATCACCATTCGTCGGGGAGCGAACGAAAACACTAAATCAGCTAGTGCTGAGCATCACTCGAGGAGTACTACCAGCCGACACATTTTGGAGGAATTCGATTTTCCCCTAGTGCCAAGGGTCCCAGCCAACTATTTTCACTGACTCAGAAAGTCGCTCTTATAGCAATAGACATATCATTTAGCGTGGGAAAACGCAGTCGACTAATGTGAAAAGACTCACTGCCAGGGGGTAAAACGATATTCAAATGTATTCAAATTTCAAACTAGTTTTATCGTGTAATTATTTGTTCAAAAGAGCGTGTAAAAATTGTCGGCGTATTCATTTATCGTACATACAAACAAGAAAGAGGCAATGGTTGTCTAACAAGAGAGTCGTAGAGGTCTATCCGTGGGGTTTGGGGAGGGCACAATAGGTTTTGTCTCGTTTTGTGAGGTCACAAGTGATCAGGGGGCACTGGTATGTATCAACAAGCGGATATAACAGAGATAACACACTCCTAGGCACATATATGGTGGGCGGTTTATCGAAAACTGGTTTTAATATACGGTATCTCGACAAACCATTCATAATTGAACACAGTGAGCTCATCATCGGTAGCAAGAAGGACTCAGGAAGTGCGGTTTTTGCGAAAATTTGTGTGGAGGTCGGAAATAGGGGTGAAAGACGTTCAAAAGTAGTGGCAAAACGCTTTGGTCTTTGCGCGAACAAATATTAATACATAATATGTACAATGCAAGTAACACTATGTACAGATACTCCGACGGGAGAGTATCAAGAGGGTACAAGGGGGCTCAGGTGGGTCAGTTGGACCACCCAAGGAGATGGGCGGTGACGTCACGCGGTAGGCCGAACGCGATGACGCGGTCGGGCGTGAACGGCTTCAGCGTACGACGGATGTAGAGACGGACTAGGTTCTGCAGGGTGGGAGGGGACCTGAATGGGGTTAATTGATTAACTAATTAGTTAATGAGGTGCTAATTAAGGCGTGCCCAATCGATATTCTACAGTAGTTGAGAGTACAGTAGCCCATATTCTACAGTAATCTACCGTATACTTACTTCGCTCGTTCGATGATGACCTTCTTCAAGTCCCGATCGATATTCTACAGTAGTTCACAATACAGTAATCCACAGTAGTCCATATTCTACAATAATCTACCGTATACTCACTTCGCTCTCTCGATGATGACCTTCTTCAAGTCTTCCGGGAAGCTAATCCTCTCAACAGCAGAGATGTCGTGCTCCTCGGCGAGCGCCAGCATGCTTTCCACGATCTGGAAAGTTGCCGTTGATTTTTTATTTCGTTTTTAAAACGACGTCGCATGCAGCATTGAATATTCATAAGCGCTTGAACATTTGCATGAGTTGTGAAGCACATCTCGCTCTCGAATCTACAATGAGACTATATTTCGAAACGCACCTCAGGCTGCTGCTTGTTCACCGCAAGTCGCATGATGTTTCGCAGTTGACCGCGACTGTCCTGGAATTAATTTCGTTAATTAGCTAATTAACACTAAATAGCATGATCTTTGCAAGACAGCAAAGGTATTGGAACATCATGTAACTTGAGCCTACTCGGTTATGACTAGAGCAATCAGTCAGAACATATTCGTCATTAATTAACACTAATTAACACTAATTAATTAACTAATTAATCACCTGCAACGGCGACTTCATGATCACCCTGCCTCCGTAGGCAGTGAAGAGGGCGACGATCACAGGGTCGATCTGGAAGGGCTAGACGGTGTGGAAATATGGAAGATAGAAGCAGTCTACCACCCCATGCAAAGCTATTCCCATCCCTACATGCTACATGCTAATCAAGATTGAAACGCTATGTGATGTTTCATCACTATTCTGGAACGGCTAGACGGTGCTGGGATATTGAATGCTAAAAAATGGCTAACGGATAGCTAAGACATGCTGTATGCTGGTCCGCCACCCATGCACTTTCTAATCACCGTTTCTCTCAAGCTGTCATAAACTTGAGCAATGCTTCAGCATTGACAGATTCTTAGCCTCACCTTGTCCCTCAATCTGAGCCATGGGACCACGTCAGAAGCAAGTTCAACTAATTAGGTTATAACTAATTAGCATAATTAAGCGCTAATCACCTTATCCCTCGATCTGAAGTACTCCACCATCGGGCTCTTCAACGCGGCTCCGTCCTCGAACGTCTTCTGCATGTTGCAGTCCGACCCGGCGTCCATGAGTCTCCTGCAATTTACGTTAAGAGACCGGCTCGGTAAGAATCGAAGATTTTCACCTACTCCCCGGACACGCTCCTACCGATTTGAGATCCGCCAGCCCATACTCTGACGTTAAGAAGGCCTTAGCCCTACAATACCCACAGCGCCCCTTATTCGGGCTTTTCTCCGTTACGGAAGGAGAAAAGTGAAAATATGAGTGAAATGGTTGAAAAATCATAAAAAGTAAAAGTGGAGAGATAGACTCAGTTATTCTTCAGCATCACGTTAGAAGTGCCCAGAGGCACCCAGGCAACATTACAGATTCAGTACTGCTCCACTCCGGCATTTATTTCTGT
>LS515070.1:561792-595780 GCA_900490845.1 Pristionchus japonicus | reverse complement strand
ACAGAAATAAATGCCGGAGTGGAGCAGTACTGAATCTGTAATGTTGCCTGGGTGCCTCTGGGCACTTCTAACGTGATGCTGAAGAATAACTGAGTCTATCTCTCCACTTTTACTTTTTATGATTTTTCAACCATTTCACTCATATTTTCACTTTTCTCCTTCCGTAACGGAGAAAAGCCCGAATAAGGGGCGCTGTGGGCATTGTAGGGCTAAGGCCTTCTTAACGCCAGAGTATGGGCTGGCGGATCTCAAATCGGTAGGAGCGTGTCCGGGGGAAACTTGAGTTTTACCGATCCGGTCTCTTAATGCAAACGATCAGCCAATTAACATCCCCTGAGGGGTGGTTATCGATCTGTCATAACGGATTTTGACGAGAACGAGGACAACTTTTGCGGTTCCCTTGTAAGTCATGTCAGGCACATATCTGCTCAAATAAGAATACATTTTGAATTCATAATTTTGTTCTGCAGGCTTCTCAAGGTCTATAAGCGCACTTCGAAGACCAATCACGCGCGTGAAACTTATCAGATTGCAGAATCTCACTTGATGATGTCGTACTGGTTATCCAGCAGGGAGCAGCATGCCAGATGCAGAGGCGTGCCGATGTGCGTGTGCACTGCGTGGGGAGAGGCACCGGCGTCGATGATGATCTGGGGAAGATTGAATGATAAGAATAGAGGATACTAATCAGTAGGCATGCTGGATCAAGTTCCAATTTGCTTGGTTGCTGACCCTTCTCACCCATGCGCTTGCTTTGGAGGTGAAAGCGCTTGGAACTTGAACTTGTTCCGGCACCCCTAGTGATCAGTATTAGCGAAATTGCGCAGGTCGGGTTGTTGCTTGGGGTCGAGGAGAAGGTACTTCAACTGTCTAAAGTATTGTTGCACATTCTACTCGGGAGCACTAAAGAATTCGGCCAAGCGAAGATATCAAAATCGAATGAAACATATACTTTAGCAACTTTCAGACTTGAAACTTTCGAATGAAGTTACCTGCAGCAACGCCGGGTCGTCCTTCAGCACAGCGATATCCAGGACGGACGGCTTGCCGTAGTCCTCGGGCATGTTCAGCTCGGCTCCATTCTGAAATCGATTACCGTAACCGAATGATTGGGCAGGGATTTCGTTGCGGGATCTTCACCTTGATCAGAAACCGGACCAGCTCGTGGTTGCCGCTCAGCACCGCGTAGTGAAGGGCGGTTCTGAAGAAGGGTGAAGTTAAGGGTGTCTATCATAATCAGTTATCAATCAGTTTTTTTCAGTTAATCTCAATTAACCTGTTGTCAGCCCTCGATTCAGCCTGCTGGTTGACGTCGGCGCCGTGTTCGAGGAGAATCTGAAAAGTAATTGATTTTCATTGACAATCCTCGCTGTAGTGAATGAATGCCAGCCCAATACCACTTGTAGAGAGTGTGAAACTCAAGCGGAATTGGAAATATAATTTACCTCAATCGCATCAATGCCTCTGTTCTTCATCCGGCAAGCCTTCATAATGGGCGTCAATCCCTTGCGGTCGAACACGTTCGGGTCGGCGCCGAACTCGAGCTGGAATGAGGATTATTCATTGAAAATCATTGCATTTGATCAATCTGGTCTAAATCGTTCTTCTTACTACAACAGAGGCCAGGATTTGAGTAGAAATAGTAAATGGTTGTATGAGAGAGATGAAGGGAATGTGAGCTCACCAGCAGCTTGATGAAGCTCGTGTCCAGCGGGGAGACCATGCAGATTTGCGGGCCCTTAATTAATTAATTAATTTACTAATTAGTTAATTAATTATTCTTATATTTCAATTATTTTAAACGGGCATCATGGACCAATTGAAAAAGTCAGAATCGAACACCTTTCATCGTGCGGTTGAAGCACACTCGCACTCGATGAGTGCGCTTCGAAGAAAATTAGTTAGTAATTACCTCAAAGTAGATGGCATTCGGGTCCGCGCCGTTCTCCAGGAGCAGGCGGGCACACTAAAATTGCTAATTAGATAATTAATTTACATTTATTCTAATTACCTCATAATGGCCGTTCTTGATAGCCAGATTAAGGGGCTCCTCGACAGTCTCGCGGATCGGGTACCTGAGAAAGGCAAGTTAGTCTGAATATCATAATTACGAAAATAATGTAGTGTTGTAAGAGCCATAAGCGTAACGCCTATCCTATCCCGAGAACTGTAAGCTAGAGTATCAAAAAATTGAAAAAGTATTACTTTGATTGCTTGTCAGTGAGAGCGTCAGAGAAAGCGTGCGTCAAGTTAGCTACTGGGCTAGGAGAGATTGATGCTCGTCTCTGCCTAAAATTCAAGCTCTCTTTGAATCGGAAACTACCATGGTACGTAAACAATTCCTATCGCCCCCTCCCCTAAGGAGTAGATTATGAAGATGATGAACACCGCTAGTCAATCAGAAATTCATTCTATGGCCTGGACTCTCCATTTCACTCGTTCGCTGACCAGACCCGGTGCGAGATTTTGCGAGTAAGACTATCGCTCTCTCTCCTCCCCTCACCTCGTGCCCTTCTCCGGCTTGACCACCTTCTCGTACTGGCGCACCTCGTCGATGTACTGCAAGGAGGGGTTGTTTTGACGGCAATAACATCAAAACAACAATAACAACAACACTGTTGAATTGTTGCCTTGTTGCTTGTGCATGATAGAACAACAACAAGGGGTTGTTTTGACAACAACAACATCAAAACAAACCTGCAGCAGCAGCTTCATCATGCGGAAGTGGCCGTGCTCGGCGCAGAGATGGAGCGGCGAGCAGCCGATGTCGTCCACAGCGTCGGCCTAACGAAGAATATGCTTCATTTTGGAATTCGAAGGATCTCGTTCTGGCCCTGTCACATTGTTCATCTATGCTTCACGAGCATCATTTAGTTCTTCCATTACTCGGATAAGACAGTGGAGAACTGGTACGGTCTCGAAAAAAAAAACAAAAAATCTCTCACAGATAAGTGCACAAGAAATGACTCTCTTCGCTTCGCACACTCTCTCGCCTCTCCGACCGGTGAGAGAGTGTATGAAATGAGGAGAGCGTTTCTTGCGAAGCGATCTCTAGTGTATGCTCACCTTCGCTCCTCTAACCAGCAGCAGCTTGGCAGCCGCAAAGTAGTTGATGAAGCAGGCGTAGTGGAGGGGCGAGAGGCCACGGACCACCGGCGTGCTGGCCTGTCGATTTTTGCATTAGACTTTTATTTTCGCAAAATTTTGGCGGGAATTCAAACATTCAAATACTACCTTGGCTCCCGCCACGAGCAACATGCGGATCTCATCGACGCTCGCGTAGTTGGTGATCTTGTCGGCGAGCTGGCGCTGCAATTATGGATTGATTACCGTACCCCTGAAAATCGATTCCCCTCTGAAAGAACAATGCGCTCTCCGATCGTCTCAGTTCAAACCGCGTTCGTCGGAGAACGGGGACAAACAAACTATTTTTCCAAACATTGGCTTCTTTCTCTCTCCACTCTGCCGGCCAAAGTTCACCCTGTTGTTCTTTCAAGTGCTTGTTTTCGGGCTGATTTCTATCAGCTCTGACCATGAGGTTTCTTCTGATGGGGCAAGGTTTGCTACGCTCAGATGATTCACAGATCAGAAGAGAGGTTTCACGTGACTAGCACTGAGTGAGCGAGCAAATCGCTTGATCTTTCTGAGGTAGTCAGAGTGAGAGATCAGGGAAATCAGGAGAGTCAGAGAAAAGAGAGGTAGAGTCGAGAAGAGATGAGGAAGCAGTGGCGAAATCGCCGCCTGACGTGACTACCTCCTCTAGTCCGATCGCGACCAAACCACTTGCACTTTGTCGTGATCTTTTTTGCACTTTCATGATGGTACTTTTGTCCTTTCGGCAAGGCTCATTTCACTATTGATTGTGATCGAAATCTTTTTACTGAAGAGTTCTGAAGGGTAAAGATCTCTCTAAAGTACAAAACTTATGATTCACAAGTGGTAAACGGTTTGTCTGAACTGATGAAATACGAAAAGGTCATTGGGAGATGGAAAATATGAGAATAAGAGTAAGTGTTGAGTAGTGCTGACCAAACAGACTTGTCGCTCTCGAGTTCCGTGTCAATTTGATTAGAAAATCTCGAAAGCTCTTCTCTCAGTTTCTCACAGCTCTGGTCGGTGAAAGAGCGCCCAGGATGCGGTTATTACATGATAGCACGAATTTCGAAAACTTGTTCAGTGATGATTCACAACAGCGATAGTCAGTTCTTGTCTACTAAATTGACGAAATTTAAAGAAAGTTCAGAGATAGACGCAGCAGGAAAATAGGAGGACCCGCGAACTCGAGGGCACAGGAAAATATGCCCGGGTGCAGACAACAACAAAGAGGAAGGGCAAGTTGGATGGACGAGCACTTTTCAGGTGCTTCACAAATAATGTTTCGGTGCATTCAGATTGAGATTCGATTTTGTTGACAACTTTTCGCCAAAAATGCTTCCGAATGCTAGGAAATCGCAAAAGATGCTGCAGCTTTTCATTCAAAAAAAAAAGTCGCATGAGGAAAACATCAAGCGCGCCAAAAGAAGCAGATTTGACAAGCAACGCATCAATTGAAAAGCGGCGCACCTCCTGATCTACAAAAATAACACATTTTCAACATTTCTTCACTCGAACGAATCATCAGGCAGCTCGAAACAGTGAGGAACTACCGCGCTCGCATTGTAATTGTGCATGCACATATCATACCTGCAGCGTCGCCTGATCGACCGGCGCGTTCCTATTAAATACTAGCACCGTTTCACTCGATTGAATCATCAAGCAGCTCGAAACAGTGAGGAACTATCGCGCTCTCACAGCAATTTTGTATGAGTTTTTACCTGCAGCGTCGCCTGGTCCACGGGCGTGTCCGTGTCGAAGCCGGAATCCGAATCCGTATCTCCGCCATCCGTGTCCGTCGATTGGCTCTGATGCCGCAGAAATTTAGCAGTTTCCGTGTATTCCATCACTCTGAAAGGGCACAATCAATACAGAATTGCTCAACGCGCATCAATAACTGGTCATCGGTAGCTGACGGGTAACCGCGAAATAATTCAAGACGAGAACAATGCTATCCAGTTTACTGTTATCCCAAGGTGAGGATAGGGAATGGTTACTTGCGAAAACCGCGAACTGGTCAGTGCTATCCTACGGTGATCTGACGAAAGAGAACGTTGGTTACTCCTCAGACGAGAACAATGCGTCAATACTATCTAGTTAGTGCTGACTGGTATCCCCTAAGGTGTGGTGGGGGATAGACGAGAGCTATTCAAAGAGATGGGACGGAGCGGGGAACCGAACCACTCCGTCCCAGCTGATTTGGCCAAACTGAAAAACGAGCAGAGCCGGGGACACTAAGAGTAGGGTCTGAGGGATCTTCGGAGGGGCATAGAGAAGTCAGACAGAAGAGAGATCAAGGAGAAAGGCGAGAGCGCCAGACGGCCAGACACCGACGAGATCAGCCGTTCTTCCTCGTGTCTCCACACGGCCTCTCGTCGCCGCCCTCTGCGTCTCTGCCCCTCCTGAATCCGCACGAACCCTCGGCGCTCTCTCACTTTCCCATGATCTCTCGCCGGCATTTCGAAGCTGATCCTCTCCGATCTTCAGCGTCTCTCGCAGCCGTATGATCGTCAGGCGGACTCTCAGCTGTTTGGGATGAGGGAAAAGTTCGGAAAAGAGTTCAGTGACGTCACGCAATGGACTATTCTTTGCTTTTCAGGCCTAGGATCGAGCACTTTGAGTCCTCCTCAAAGGACTGCAGCAACTAGTGCACTTTTGCACTACAAGTGCAACCAAAAAGCTGAAAATTGAGTGGTTGAAGCCGACGATTTTTTTTCGAAAGGGATCTAGTTTTCTTTGTTGAGTATCTAGAAGCCAAAAATAGCCGATCGGTGACATCTGCGGGTTGTTTTGTGCATGTTTTTGTTTTTCGAGGTTGTTTTCTCACCGATCTGGCCTTCATTTGGCGATTCGATCAAGGAAATGGTCCAGATGTGCGAGAAAATCGGCGAACAACAACTAAAGGAAGTCAGGATTTGGAGGGAAGGACCGTACTGGCCTACTGTGATCAGTCGAGAACTGACGAAATAGTCTGGTTTGTCAAAGTCAGAGAGTTTGTGGATCGAAGAGAGTGGAGAAAGATGAGGAAGGGAAAGACGATCGCTGTGAGGGGATACGTGAGAAGTGTTCGGTTCGGGAATAATAGCCGTCACTTGGAGGGACGGGGAGGCGCCAACAAACATTGCATCATTAGGTGCCTGACTAATGAAAGCGATCATCACTCTGAACCACTCGAACGATAAGAGAGAATAGAAAGCCAGGGTCACAAATCATTGCAGTTTCCCTCACTTCTTACTACTAGCGATCAAAGTACTCGAGCAGCGGCCAAAAGCTTTGAATGTCACGAAAAAAGAAGAATTCATCGTAGTCTTTGCAGATCTCTCTGACGTACTCACGAGAGAGTGGCAAATACACGAGTGCGCGGCAGGGATTGAGGGTCACTGTCTCTTCATAGCAAATGTTCTTTCAAAAGCGCGAGCTTGTAGTGTATGTAAGCAGCGGAGAGGATATGATCGATGATTCGCTTATCGACATAACTAACCACTTTTTGTACTTTTCCTAGCACAGACTGTCAAACAACACCGGTGACTCATCCCGGGAGCCTAATAGCCTCTTCTTCGCAAAACAGCGCGAGAAGGGGAAAGAAAGCACTTGAGAAAGTGAACGAGAAACGGGGAGAGAACTACGATTCTGTTCGTGTTCACGTGCTTTCCAACCAATAATCGCTGTTATGATCAATGGATTTGCGACGGTTCACTTTTCGTGGCATGTGAATCAAAATTATTTTCTACGACTTCGTTCAACTCCATAATTGTTCAGATATGCTAAATCAATATAAAGAAGTATTGGCCAAGCTCAACCGACTTCTCGGGGAGTTGGAAAAACATTCCGAGTGTTCAAAGAGCGTGTTATGACGAGTTCCGAGTGGAAATTTTGAAAATTTCTTCACTACGTCGACTGTTCACGTGAAAAACAGCATGATCTAATCAGTTGCATCCTCCTCCATCATCTTTGATCTCTGCAAACCGAGCGGTATCTAGCTAGCCAGAGATCCGCTCCTTTCTCTACTCCTATCCTAATGCCAGAGAACGCAATGTGTTGTGACGAGAACGCTTTCCAGTTTCCGAAATGAATCGCATCAATCTTGCTTCAACTTCTCGCGCAAAGATGCATTGGCTGGTCAGAGCAGCAACATGTGGATCAACATACCACGTGAAATCTCCTGTTTCTAGCCTGATCTTCCCTCGAATCTCGGAGAACGCTTTTGAAGCTTCCAGTGTCATCAATCTCTATTCGTCCGCTCTCTCTTCCTTCATCCCGCCGTTTCTCTACCCTGATCCGCCACCCGGTGTCAACACAGCCAGATGACCTCGCGATCTTACCCAGGTGATTGTCAGATGTTCGGATAGTTCTGGTAAACATCGTGGCGGAAGTTTTCCCTGCTGTTGACGTTTGGCTCTCCTCCAGAAACCGTATACTTTCTAACCATCTAATTCAGCCAGCGTGCACTCAGACAGTAGTTATAGGAAAAGCGCTGGGGGGAAAGAAAACTAAGCTGCTCGAAGATCTGACAATCAGCTGGCTACGAATCGTGAGGTCATCTGGCTGTGTTGACACCGGGTGGAGGATCAGGGTAGAGAAGCGGGAGGGAGGAAGAGAATACGGCCGAATAGAGATTGATGATGCCATTTGCAAAACAACTCACCTCTTGGACCTTCTGTAGAGTTGCATCGTTTGTTTCCAGAGCGAATGTGCCAGTGACTTGAATTCCTACAACCTCAAATATTAAAGATACGAATATCACAAGCAACGCGTATGAACATTCAAAAAAACTTTCAACTGTTTTTAAACATATCCCTAACGTGGTTAGAAAACAAAGATAAGGTATCCTGAACGAGCGTTGTCAATGAAACTGGAGATGCCTGGCTGAGATTCCCAGTCCATGGCAAAGAGTCAAAGAGCGTTTCGAGCACGAAAACAATTGAGAACGAAGATCATTCGTCTTTGTCCACTTCTCAGGTTCTCTCCATTCCGCACTCTCTCTCGTCTCTCTGGGCAGCGAGAGAGTGTGTGAAATGAAGAGACGGCGACCCGTATTTCGAACTCTCTTCGTCCTTCACGCTCCCTCGTCAATGAGACAGTCTGAGAGAGGGTGCAGAACAGATAGAATGGGTGCGATTGTGAAGAGCAAAGATCCACAGAGGAGGAACACCTATCAGGTTTCAAGGGGTTCTTTGTCTCGTTTTTTTCAACTTCAACGGCCTCGAAATAACCGTTCCACATTCCCATTCTTCTTTCATTTTGTGGATGAAACTCATAACTGCTTGGGGATGGGGTTTTAGCGAAATTGCTGATCAAATTATTGCTTCACTTTTTAGTGCGATTGTCTCACAACAAACGAAGATGCGGAACAGTTTCAGAGAACATCTAACGTTCGCAATTCGTAGCATGTCTCCTCGTCGTAGTAGAACCCTCGTCAGTCTCAAATTCAGGATGTACCTTCACCTTTTCTTAGTCTCTCTTCTCACGTACTCACTGACCGATCACGCGCGCTGCTGTTAGCACGCTTGTATCAGCTGAGAATCATGAGTTGATGAGGGATCGAGAGAGATCAGGGAACTAGAAGATGAGAGATAACGGGAGAGCGAGAGAGTCCAGAGAGGTAAAAAGTGTTGAGATGGATGCACTGGACACCTGCACCTCTCCACTGGAGAAATGACTCTTGCCGGTTAGAGACGCAGAGAGACAGAGAGACGCATCATCCTGACACACACTCTGCGTGCACCTCTTGACCAGGAAGAGAGAAAATGTACTTTATTCTCGGTCCCAAGACTGAAATCGAGGTGCGGTAAGTGGTCACAGGGACTGACTCATGAGCTGATGAATCGGTGATGTCAATCGGAACTCCTCCTATTTCTCAATTATTGTGAACAAAGAAATCACAATACGTGCCTCGTCAGGGAACAACGAATCTTGAGGTAGTGAGGATCAGAGTATCTTCTCGAACAGTCGGCATTCCTCGAGCTCCTTCTCCATGCTGGAATATCAGTTTTTCAATTTTGTTTGTATTTTGTAGAAGAGCCGAAACAAACATCGAAGGACGGTCACACCCAATGAGTTATTGCGACTATGAAACTCACCCAATTCCTGATTTCATGAAGTGTTGGAACCAGAACATTTGGTATTTTAAGAATTATTCCCTGAATCTAACGAATGATGCGAGATACATCGAAAATATCGCATTTACTCACACTGGCAGGACGTCCTTGACGAAGTTGATCAGACGCGTGTTGGTGAGGGCGCGTTGCGTCTGTAAAATAGCATGATGAACAGAACCAAATACAAATGCAAACACTTTGAAGACTCCAGGCTTCGGTGCTATGTTTGAGCCATAGACAGAAGATTTCCTAAATTCCTGGTCGAATTTTTTTTAAATGGGATACCTGAGCCGAGCTGAGTGACTGAAACTCGTAAGTCGTCGCCTTGTTGACCATCATTCGGCTGGAATTTAGGAGGTTTGGTGTTTCTCAGATTTCACTCTTTGGATCCACTCTTCTGTTGTGTTTGTAAGAATCACAGATACTTAGTATTAGAACCTTTCTAGTCTTCCTATCGGATGAATATGGGCAAAAGATCGATGGATCAAACTCACGCCGGTCCAATAGCCTTGTCTTCCACGACGACGCGCGTCTCGGTGGCGGCCTGAAGTTGAACAATCGGAAAGACATTTCAGTTTGGCACTTGCAGGTAAACGTGCCCTAGAAGCCTGACCAGCATGGGATACGTAGGTCTCGCAGTACCCGGCCTTACCGGTGTACCCCACCAGGTTTGTCGTCTCACGACGACAGTAAAACTGCCTTGATTGTGGTTGCAACTTTACCTTTACTTTTTACTTGCAAATTCTGAACTCGTTGTGTTTCACAGGTCATTTATGAGGATACTGAGATGGGCTGTCTCGATAAGTACTTGAAATTCAACTCCAAATAATAATGTGAGACAGTTTCAAAAAGTGATGCGAAAATGTGACATCGATGTTTCGATACTCTTCAATTTCTCACATCCGAGTACAGCTTGGGAGGATGCCTTGGTAGAGGCTGAGGTGGGTGGAGGAAGGTGACTAGGACGCAATCCTCAACACAATAATTTCGTTAACCTTCAAATGCTGAAGTTCATTCCGCTTCCTTTTTCTAAAATGTCAAAATTGAAGCAAGCGTCTCACTTCAAAAGGACGAGTGGGCGCGCGCTCTTCTTCTTCATAGACGATCTGAGATTCGCATTTTGTATTATATAAACAATGTAAATTCGAGATTCGAAGTAAAAATAGTAGGATACCTTCTCAATCGAGCCTTTTCTCGTCAACTCAGTCGTCATTTTCTCTCAGACTGACTCAACTCTTCCTCAGCACAAGCTAGAGTGCACTCACTCGCACTTCCGGATAAGCTTCACAGAAGTATTACGAGACATAGCAAGAATGGTGAAGCAGTATCGTTTTGTTGTTGATGGGGAGTCGCAAAAAATAAAATAAACGAAATGAACGGCACAAATTATATAGGTGGAACTGAATCGCGAGAATCGCAGAACTCTCGTTGTCTTGCTCCGTAGTTATCCGGATGAAGAGTCTCCTTATTCTGCAGACCTGGCCCCTCACACTTACGGATAGGCTTCACAGAGGACTAAATAGCCGTGGAGAAAACTTTGAAGTGATTTATCGAGAAGAGGAGTGCAGTTCAACAAATAAGCTGAACAAGAAATGAGCCTACTGCATCAAGCCCACAGCATCATCTGCTGAGAATATTTACAAATTTATCATTGCTTATCACAGATAGTACTCCTCGTTGTCCTCCATCTTCAAAGTGAGTTCAAACATGATACGACCCAGAGAGGAGCAGTCACTCTCATTCCCGCTTGCGCTTCACAGAGGAATCAAGTGACAGAGCATGCATTCGAAGGCAATTTTATCGCATTTGCTGAGAATATTTACAAATTGATCATTCCATATCACAGATAGTACTCCTCATTATCCTGCTTCCTTGGAATCAGGGCGTAGGCGATTCCACGATCCTCAGCCACCTGAAATCATTTGGTTTCCATTTCTCACTCTCTTATGAAAATCACAACAAATTCCAAGTCACTCTCTCAATTTTGCGTGTTCTCTCGCCTATGTCCAACCATACAAGGGAAAAAATTCCTTGATTTCCCCACCAATCGTCCCAGCACTGGGCAGCACATCGACAGCAGTGCGCAGACCGAGGAGACCGCGTACGCCCAGCCGACTCTGCAAGATATAAGTCGTGTTCAACTATTTATTTTGCCATTCTGAGAACGTTTACGAAAACGCGCGCCGAAATGTCAATCTATCGATATCCAAAAATATTTGACACTTCAAAAAAATTTTATTCTGTCATTCTGCAACCTTCTCCATTTTGGCATTCTCAAAAAATTTTATTCTGCCAAATCTTCCCTGAATATTCTCGAATTTCTCAGAACCTCGAAGTTGTTCTCTATGTTTCAACGGATACGAAATGCCTGTGAAACATAGTTCAAAGTCATCATTATGTATATTGGCCAGATTTCACCCTGAAAAATAAAATAACTATCTCAGAAGTGTCTATCCAGATCATGTCGATGCGGAATGGCTACCGATTAGTATTAATGAGCGAGTAATTTGTGAAATACGGATATGTTTCGCAAAACATAGTTCATCATTTTATAGAATTCTTTTGTGAATCCAAGGAGGATCCCATTTTGACAGTTTCAAAATTTTTAGAAACGTCAAAATTTGTGTATCTGTCAAAAGTAGACTATGCCATTTCGAAAACTATTTTGGCAGTTTCACACGCGTTTTTGAAAACCTTCCCAGAATGGCAAAAAAAGTAGTTGAACACGACTTATATTGTTGCGAAATATGAGAGGTATATAGATTTGAAGCCCAACTTTCTTGCTGATAATGTAAGAAAACTTTATAACAGGAATTTGCAAACGCGTACGCCCAGCCGACACTGCAAGATATTGTTCGCAAAACCTAGAAGAATTTTGATTTTGAAGCACAACTTTCTTGCTGCTTATTGGAAGAAAGTTTTGTTAAGGAGATCGAAAGCGCATGTGCCCACAAAATAACGATTCTAGTGAATTCAATGGCTGGACAGAGAGATCGATAAATGCAGTAACGCATATGCCCCGGGTTCGATTCCCGGTCCGTGTCACAACCTTTGCTGTCATGCAATGATCATGTAACTTGAGCCTGCTCGGCTATGACTAAAGCAAATCACTCAGAACATATCAGAGGGATCGTTAACTCACCGGCAAGTGGACGACCTCAGCAACTCGGGCAGTGCACAGTCCACATCTCCCATGTCCAGTGGAACGAAGATCACTGTGATGCCACAGAGAACCGCTGGAAAAAACTATTCGTACTCTCTAAAATCTGATTTCGATCCCTTTTCGATCGCTGATTTCGAAATACGGCACAGGAAATTTTCTCAGATCCCGAAAGTGAAAATGAACGGCCCAAAAGTAGCTTCCTCATTCCTTTGACGTCAGCCGCTACGTGTTTTTCACATGTAATCAATCTTCCTCGGGCCATCCCTGGGGTCACCCTCCCTTTGTCTGGTCTCTCCATTCTCCATGCTCTCTCGCCTCCACCCGCGTTGAGGCAATGAAAAACGCCTTGCTCCCTGTCCTCTGCCTGACTTATTTCGCTCTTCTTGGCGCACTTTCAGTCCCAATTGCAGCAAATTCGTCACTAACTCCTCTATTTTCCACAGCATTTGTTGTGCAATTATTTCGAGTCAAACGGCGAGAAATTATGCTGGAAATAATTCCCCAAAGTCTGGGAAAACAACAGAAGATTTGGATTGTCCGCCCACAATTTTGAGTTATTTTCGGAGACTGGAATATTTTAGGGTTCCACTGAGTCAGATGGAACTTCGAACAATCAGCATGGTCGACCTAAATTTGGGATCCCTCGAAAGCGGGGTCGTCTCATTCCGCGAATCAGCTGGAAATTGGTCCGAGAAGAGTTGCGCTAGTGGGAGATTGAGCCAATTCACAGGGACTCATTAGCATTCGAAACATATTCTGAGGACAGCTAGTGTTTCTAGTAGTTAGAGACTTCCTTGAAAGAGCGTCTTCAATCAGAGCCCTTTCATCATTTTCCCACGTTTCATGTGAAAGGTTCACAAGACCCCTACAAAACTTTCTGAAGAGCGCCAAATTGAGCTCGGGCTACTAAGAGATCAACAAAATGCACGTAGGACGGAGAGAAGCACGCTCACTCGGAATTTGATTACACTTCTTCCCGGTTCGCGGCCTTCTGAGCTATCTTTTCCATAATCCAAGTATTGTAAGTAGGGCTGGCAAGTGAAGGATCCAAATGCACTCTTCTTTTCATTTCTCACAGGCGCGAGCGGTCGCCATTCCCTTCATGAAGAGAATGGCGACCCGGTCTCCCCTTAAAGAAGAATAAGAGTGAGAATCGAGAGGTTTCTCCACGTTATTCCTCCTCTTCATGAAGAGAGAGCGCGGCCGCGTAACTCTTATTGAAGGAGAAATGAGAGGGGAAGAAAATCATCTCTTCATTTGTCGAAATTCCCTTCACTTGACAGCCCTAATTGTAAGGAGTAAAGATAGGATTCGGCTCAATGTGGAATGCTTGAAGCGTTCAGCAAAGCTCACCTGCAATCAACTGCGCATTGGCAATTGCCCGTATCGGTCTAGCGGAAGAGGAACAGAGGAGAATCGGGCAGAGACACAGGGAGGAGAGCAGGAAGAGCAGGCCGCCTGGGTGGAGGTTGAAGATCATTCAATTGGAATCATTCTAATGCATCATCATTCATTCCAAAGATCATTCTTAGGCAGTTACGAGAAGGATTCAGGCCCTTCCTCTTTCAAATACGCTTTGAAGCAAGCGGTATTGACACCCCGAACCCACCAGCTAGAAGCGAAAGCAGCGGTAGCGCTGCAGCTCCGCTGCGCAGTACGCAGCTGCCGTGCGCACAGAGTGCGAATAGACCCTGCAAGGAAGGGTTTTGAAAAAGGCCGTAGCTTAGGAACTATGCCAGAATTGCTCACCATGCTCGTTCCTCCGTGCACGATCCACTCAGGTTGGGTAAGTACCAGCAATTGCAGGAGGCCGAGCGAGAGGGAGAGCAGGGACCACGAGATTGATAGTAAGGGGAACATCCTGAGATGAATTTGATAAAATTGACAATGCAAAACACAATATTCAGATGAATGGCGAAAAGGAAGGAACACAAATACAGCAGGATAACATTATTGCAAGAAAAAAGGGTTGCGCGAAATCGTAAGTATTTTAAAGAAGAAATCTGTCAGGCATTAGATAATTTAGTATCGTCGTCAACTTGTAAAGCTCTCGAAACATATCAGAATTCTCACACCGACTCAATCACCGCGATGAGGAATGAACGAACGCATAGAATGAAAAACTATAAATGAGTTTCACAAATAACGTGAATTGAGAGATTACAATCCTTTCCCCTAAATCCTGTCCGAAAATATAATCTAAACAACAAGCGCACCAACGAAACTTGCATAGCACTTGTTCCAAAGTGGGGTTGTGAAATGGGAAAGAAAGCGGGTCGCCGGCTCTCAGACACACCACTGAAATAGCCGGAGCTTTCGCAAGGTATGTGTCCAGAGGGGAACACTTCGTCACTGGGAGTAACGTCACACGGACACTTATAAGGGAAGCAAACGGTCGGATATGAACCGACTGAATGAGAACCTAATGAGGGCGAGATACAAGTTATGTAATAGACAGGATTTGCGAATGGTTCTCATCCGACCTAGTAGTGCTAGTACCGTTACACGGACACTTAGAGAGAGTACCGTTCTCGAAAAAGAAAGCCGCGCTTTGAGAATATGCGGCCTGTCTAACATACTGAATGGAGAAGCTTCCGGCAACATCAAAAGGCGAGTGTGGCGCGCGCAAAATTTCGTGCCGGAGAGGCCTAGTCGCCGACGATTTATGGACACCCGCCGGGAGGGTTGCAACAGTAGTGGAGGGATGAGGCGGTGGAAATAAGAAGATGCTTCCACTTTTTGTTTACATGAAACAGTTACTAAACTTGGCATTCTTTCAGCGACGCCTTCAAGGGAACGAGGGATTGCAACATTAGAAACAGGGATGGAGACAAGGAGCCCCATGAAAACATTTCATTACTAGCGAATTCACCAAGAGAACACGGCTATAACCCGAGTTATGACAGGAATAACTCAATAGGAGTACCCAGCCGGCAAATTCTGCCAACTGCAGTAGGCAACTATCGCAATCGTGTATGGAAATCTTGCGCAATCGAGCCAGTCAGTGACCACTGTCCCCTTCCTTCTTATCTACCCATTCCACACGCTAACTCTCCAAGCAGATAAGCCTAGATACCACGCAAAACGGAGAGACGCCACTCCGCCTCAGCTGCCTCATCAGTCTAAACGAAGCATTAGAGGACAATGAGGGCCCACCCTCACTAACCCCTCCCTGATTGCAAGTTGAGATAAGCGATGACTCAAAATCGCGCAGGCGGAGAGCAAAACCGACTGCTAGTGCGGGAAGAGAGAAGTGGTCAAGCTGTGCTTCATATTCAAATGCGATGGGGCTCGGTTCACGCGCAATTAATTCCGAGGCCCATGTTCTTCTGGGATTCACTTACATTTAGAGAGCACGCTTCCACTGGAGTCTCTTCTAGTACTCTCTTGCTGCTCTGACAGGCGAGAGAGAAGGCAGAATGAAGAGAGTGCGACCATTGTTCGAGAAAGGACACCAGTCCGAGAAAGGCGAGAGATCACGCGAAACCGAGAGAGCGGCTCTACTGGTAGAACTAGCTACCAGATGTCCGGGTGATAAATTTCCGGGAGAGGAAGCTATTGCTCCTCTCTCGGAAATGGCGTGCGCCCCTCACGCGAACCGCAGAGTTCGAAACAGAAGTGGGGTCACGGAGTGGATAAGTTCTTCCTAGTATTCAACGGAAAAACGTGCACACTAAGAAGTTTCAGTGAGAGAATATTCAATTGTATTTTTTTCAGCAAAATCTTGCGCCCCGCGATCTTGCACCCTATTTAACGGCATTGCCATCATTCTTGTTCACTTGCTTCCCGATTGTCATTCCAAAATCAAAGTGGAAATTCAGATCTGTTTCATCACTTCTTCAAGTTGTTTATTTCGAACACCGACTGATTTCAGCAGTGTCTTAGCGTGAAAAAAAGGAAAATATTATAAAATCTTGAAATTATCCTCCCTCCACTGTTGTCATAAAGACTGTCCGGTACAGTTTACGCACACGAATGCAGATCCAATAACAGAACGCTTTATCAAGGACTGACTGGAGAGTAAGCATACGGTAATAAGTCTATGGGATCAGTAAGAAGGGGGTGGGGGTGATTATCGATTGATTGATCATCGAGTGTTACTGTGTGAGTGAGAAGAAGTTGTCTGCGGTTGCGAGTAAGGGGGCGGGGCCAGTGATCTAATGGTGGCACAAAACAGGGGAGGGCGGAATAGGGCACACCCGGAACGGGAAAATGTCGAGATCAAGGGGGAACAGGACTGAGAAGAAGAAGCTCTACGAATGGAGGATGGAGGAGAAGAAGAAGAGGGTCTGCCTGGATGGTGGGGGAGAGATCGAAGACCGAAGACCAGAGATCAGAGATCATCGTCGACCGGCCGAGCTGAGCTTGTTCAGGTTCATGCCGAGCAGGCCGTTTATCAACTCGGCGTTGGACCGCTTGCCGACTGCGGACAGCTTGCCCAGGTCCATACCTTAATTAGCAATATTTAAAACCGTTTTATCTAAAAAATGGTCTATGGTGCATCAGGCCTCATGATAGCGCTTATTGCTACTATTCAGCGCCTGTTGATGCGCGTGGGATTCTCAGAACGTGACTGATTACGTGAGAAGTTATTTGAAATATGATAATGATGCGCCAAAAATCTTGGCAATTAGGGATGAGCTAATTAACTGATTAGCTAATCAGCTAATTAGTCAAGCAGCTAATTAGCTTACCGATCAAGCCGTTGATGAGCTCGGCGTTGGAGCGCTTGTGCATCGGCATCGGCGGGTAGTCAGACTGCAATTCAATTTGTTAAAATAAAAGTGCTTTAAATTATGTTATTTTCGCAGTACCTGCTAGACAGTACACAATTTGCTCTGTTGTCGAAAATTGCTAGACCGTTCTTTGCTCCAATTTGCTGCTGTTCAACCGCATTTCCGGACAAAAACAGCCCGCATCTGGAGCCCCTCGAAGTTGCGCCTTATTGCATTAGGCTCTGCTCGTCCCGGAAAAGACTCAAGGGCCTCTTTGCAGAGTTTCCCCTAGCACAAAAACTGACTGATGTCGGTCAGTCGTCGCCGCAAAATTGCGTTAGCCCCGAGGTCACATTCATCCTGCTTCCGGGGGCTCTCTTTGCAGGCGGGACTGCAGTGTATGATGGGAACAGGAAGTACGTCTATCTCCCCGTGCAACGTTTTCTCGCTTTTCTGACCGAGAAAGAACGCGAAATCTGAGGGCTAGCTTCGTTCCCTAGACTGCAGTTAGCGCCTGTTCTATGGCCTCACACGAAATGTCGTGTTGGTGTTCACAGGAAATGTGTCAGACACTTTCTGAAGCGGAAAGAAGTCGACTTTATAAGCATTTGATGAACCCATGTCCTTTCCATGAACCGCTAGTTCCATGTACTGACCCAGACGCGCCTCATAATTTATTCCGCTAAAAATTCGGAGATCGAAGCGGAGGCGCTTCCAGAAAGCATGTAAATGAGCCAAATTAAGATGGAATTGGTTCGGGGAAATTCCCGGAATATCATGTAGGCGAGATGTTTCTTTGAAGACACTTTGCAAATGAAATTAGCAAGATCCACTCATATTTCATTGACAGAACCTGAGCGAAACAAGATCTTTGCCCATAGGCAGTCGTTTTTAGTGACCCGGCTCCATGTTTTCCCGATACAGCTTGGGAACACACGTGCCTTTATACGAGCACAATGGAATATTGTCGTAACCTCGCGGAACACCAGGCGATGTCTGTCCGAAATAAGGAAAAGGTGGACGTTTTGTGTAGACTTTTGAAAAGGATGGAAAATGGCGGGAATTCAAACTTTGAATATTTGCTCACCAGATCTCTGGGGTAGAAGTAGGCGGCCTGTGAGAGGGCCACGAAGGCGAGGAGAAGGGCGAGGAAGGAGGTGAATGAGGCCATTGCTACAATTCAATTATTAATTATTTGAAGAACTCTATTCCACATCTGGGCACATGTGACTGCTTGAAACAGCGATATCTTTTGTGTGTCTCGTGTCTATCTTTTTTTGCGTTCGGACAGCTCTAGATATCCTTATTGGTAGTCAGAGAAACACGAGATAATTGCTTTAAACTTCACTCTACTACGCTTGACGCACTTGTCTACATGAAAGACAGCCGTTTTTGCGGTGTCTGATATCTGAGAAAATGTCTCCCTCAATGTCGCTAATGAGAATTTCAGAAGCACAAAGTTCGGCAAACGAAGACCGGCTTAATTCGCCGTCTTCGGTGAACGCCATGGTTTGTTTTGTCGCTGTCTAGGGAGATTTCGGTGCCAAATTACGCTAAGTTCGTTGTCCGTTCTAGAAAAAGCTGGGATTCTCAGAGCGGAAGGATGGGAGAGGGAGGCTTATGCTCGAGTGTTGTCTCTTCGTCGGTAGCTAAGGATCGGTTCTCAAAAAAACCAAGTCGAAGGAAACGAGTCATATTTACTGCTTGTGTTCCGCTTATTTGGCATCTACAATGATCAGATAACAACTATCATCAGCAGCTGCGAATGATCAAGAAGAAAAGGCAGGTGGAGCTATACTGCGTAGGCCTTGTTATCGCCATCCACCCTCTCTCTCTAAATTAATAATGATCCAATTACTGTCTTAGAAGTCCTGCACCGTCCTTTTGCGGCGGCCAAATTAGGTTAAGCCCCATTTAGCTACTGGAAGAAGGCTGAAAACAGATCATTGGCGTGTGAGGGTGGCAGAGTGGACAATAATTAGTATCGGCTTGCAGAGATAAGGCCCACGAGGTTCGCTGGGAAAGCAATCCGGTCACTACGAATAGGGAGATAAGCGAGAAATCTCAAAAATTATCTCGAGATCTTGCGGTTTTTTCGACCATCACGCGTTTCCTGTTATCATGCTTGAGGATAATTTCCCGAAAAATAGGCAAAAAGCGTCGACTAGCAGGCCAACTACCGTTCAAAACATGCTCATCGAATCACACTTTGGTTGATGTTCTGAGCGCCTGCCTAATTCGATTTGTGAGCCTTACGTAGCAAGGAAAACAGCCGCGAATATCGCAATTTAGCCTGCTATGAGGGCCTAGATAATGACCCCAATGCACGCAAGTATCTAGAAATGCGGCTTCCGGCCTCCAAAGGTGCGATGATGATCTATGTATGCCTACTCAAACCGCCCCCTTTCCGGGCTAGAATATTCAAGTGTGGGTGGACAAAAGGGTGTTCTCGAGCACAAATCGGACCAAACGGCTTCAGAGTCCAGTGTGTTCAAGATAGAGACAGTAAACACTTCAAACGACCGCTTTTGGCGAAGAAAACGCGGAATTTCCCATAGAAATTGCAAATTTGAAAAGCAGTTAGCAGGCTGGACGCATCATGTGGCGTCCCAGAGGAGTATCAATGCGCATATGATAATATTTATGAGAACCGAGTATCCTCGTGCAGAATGTATGCGTTGTATTGAGCAATATGCCTAGACTGTTGAAGGAAGGAAAGAGGCTTACACAATTTTTGACCTATGCTTTCCTCCAATGAGGATATAACGTCTACTCGAGCTACGATTATGATTCAAGAATGGCATATGCATTACCAGAAAGGCTAACGCTTTCAGATGTAATGTCAGAGCAGATTAGGATCACGCTGGCAAGTTACAGCTAATACGTAAAGCTAACGACGTAAGAACGCAATCGTATCTACCAGTGAATAGAGACAATAAGTAATAGTAAATATGAACTTCTTCAGTAGTTAGCTCAGGTTCGATCACTCACCGAGATAGAGAGGAGTGTTTTAGTACACAAATAATACGACCTAGCCAACTACTGAAGAAGTACCGAAGAAGTTGTAAGATTAAAGTAAACTGAACCAACCTGTCTAGTGTGAGAGAAGTGTGGTGTGGGGGAGTGTCTCCTTGGCGGTAGGACACTATAAAGTGACTTCCCTTTCCTCCCCTCGCCTCTCAGGTCCTCCCCCTCTTGACTCCGCCCCCTTCCCCCTCGACCGCCCTAAGCCCCGCCCCTCGGACGACCGGAGCCATCGTCATCGCTTGTTGCTGCAGCGCTCTCCTCGTTTCACATACTCTATCATCTCGGGCGAGATAGTGTATGAATTGAAGAGAGCGCTGCACTTGGCCCTTCAAAATTCGATCAATTTCAATACAGGAAACGAAATTTGGGATGCGAAGAGAAGATAGAGTAGCCTGATTGAGAGGGCTTCTCAGATTCTCTCCATTCTTCGCCATGTTCGTTGCTGCTAACTGAATTTTCGCCTTTCTTGTCATTGTGACGAAGTGTCTGCCCCGGGAATCCATTTGGACTCCCCTGGGGTATCGAACGGAAGAGCTTTCGCTACCGTAGTGCACCGTAACCACCTCCGCTTCAGCTATCAGACATTTATCGATTATTACAGAGAATTATGCAATAGAAAAGAGGAATAGACAGGGGAGACACTAAAAAGGGGGCAGGATCAAACATAAATATTCGTATCACTGTACTTCTAACGTCGTGGAAACTGCGCTCTATAGTGGGGCGGGCAAATAACACCAATTAGACATATTCAAAAATAGCAAGAGCAAAGTGTAAGAGGGGAGCTGTATCCGGGATAATTTGCGAGACGAAACAAGGCACGAGATTTGGGCTGAGTAATAATAAACGATTTACAAAACCTTATCCGAGAGAAAGTGGGGGCATACGGCGTACTGTAAAACACAGAGAAGAATCGATTGCTACCGTACCGGAGACAGAGGGGGCGTACTGAGCATATACGGTATAAGAAGCACATACGGTATCGACGCGTCCCAAATCAATCGATCTCGAGCGCGCGTCGAATGGTAAAGCATCCGAGTGGCGAAAGGAGGAGCACTTGAGAGCATAGAGTGAAAAACAGCTGATCTATGGACAATCCGAGTAAAATAAGACAGAAAACACTGGAAAAAGAGGCACGAAACGAGGCTAAAGTCTAGTCAATATAGTGGATCACCGTTTACTGATTGTGTGTGTTTGCGTTGTATTGTGTAGTGGGCGTCGCTTGCGTATTAAAGATCAAAAGATTAGCTACCTACAGAAACAAAGATAAGGCCTAGATTCGATGCGTAGTGGGACACATTGTGACTAGAGGTGGGGAAGCAGGATACAAAGCTATCGAAAGATCAAAGATCTGGGAACCTAAAGACATAGGATCGCAAATCAGGTGGGTCGGGAGGTTCTTGAGTTGCGCAGCTTCTCGAGCCGCGATTGTAGGTGCTTGTTCGTCTCCTTCGCCTCGTCCAGTGCGTTCTCCTTGTCGCGCACCTGCAATTATTCTCATTAGGCGACGTTTCCCAAATCTCACTACGCACCACATCACACTACCGTATCCATACACCACCTAAGCTGTCTATGCCCACAGCCTCCTCCACACTACAATGTTCTTCATTCTGTCTGCTAGATTCTAGTCTGCAGCCTTTCTATTCAGGGCATTCTTGTGACGCTATCGCGCAACACTTCTTGCGCATTCTTTGCTGTCTCGATCTCTCCAGAGGCCCACTCACTTACTCTAGATTACTCTTCCCTCGCGCCTCTTCTCAGATGACTATACATACACTCGCGGACAATCGCATTTCGGGATTGGAGAGCCGAGAAAAGGGGATGAGGGGAGAAAAGCACGGGAATCATCACACGCCCCGATTAACAATGGAGCCGGATGATACACAGCTGCCCTCTCCGGGAGAGGGGTATGAAAGGTCTCATGATGGAGCAATACAATGATGAATACGAAGGAAGGAGTGGTGGACAATGAAACTCGGCCATTGCTATGGCACTGTCAGCCAACCGCGTCGTCTTACGCACATCGGCCGTCGAACCGGCGTCTTTGGGGACTTTCGACGGGGAACTTTTAGCTTTCACTAGATGATCAAGATATTTTAGGGATCAGCACTCATTAGAGTTGAAAATACAGTTCGTTCCGCACTCTTTGTCACCCATCAGACAGACGGTTTCGCCACTAATTAGTCATCGTTCTCTGTTACTGATTTGTGCAGTTCCTCGCACCTCTTAATCACTTTCCACTTGATGTCCTCACTCTGTTCCTCATTTCACCATCTCCTTGGCCTCATCGTACCTTTGCCCGTGTCTCTGGATCTCCCTTGGGACATCGAGACAGGCGCCTCTCAGTCGCTCGCTCTCACTCTTCTCATTAAGAGGGTGCGGCTCCTTCCTCCCCCAATTCCACCCTTTCTTTCCGCCACCGCCTCTCACTTCTTAATGAAAAGTGGAGCGTCGTTTTCGTATTGGCCGAAGTGTCTTGGAAGGAGGAGGAGGAAGAGGGGAGATTCGAAACGAGTACCGTACACTTCCTAGGGCCGGGGCCTCAGGACCGGCAAATCTGCTGCCAGATGGGGATTGAAAGCAGGAAGTGCCTGCACCAACTGCTCGTCAAATGGCTGAACAGCCGGGCCCTAAGCTGGCCAATGCAGTCGCTTTTTGCTCCTGCTGACTGTGGTTGACTGTATTCACATGCTGTCGTCAGTTGTCGTCGGGGCAAATCTCCGGCAGCGAGGGGATTTCCTCTCGACAAAAGCAGTCGAGAGGCGCTCCCACGCTCCCTGTCTTTGCATATTCGAGGGACCTCGACCGACTTATCCCTCATTGTACTTACGACCAATCATGTGTCGTCCGGCTGAGGCAGGCCAAAGAAGGGGCTTTGTGACGCACTCTGCGCACTTTTAGTGGCCAAATTGGCCCATTACACGTATCCGGCATAATCGGATCTACGACTTTCCTCAGTTGTCTGGAAACCCGGAACATGTGACTGTTCTAGGATGCCGTCATTCAGTCATAGACTGATCACTTCTCTCACTTCCACTTGGGAAGTGACGGCGGACGGATGTGGAAACCAAAATTAGGCCCAGCAGTGCAGTAATTACACTGGACGTAGCGTTGCGCGCACAAAACATTAGCGGCGGTTCCACAAGCATCACTCCGAGGGAGGTATATCCCTACTCAATAATTCATGTGCTGCCGCGGCCGGGCGCTTTGATGGATCGGTCGCCCATTAGCATCGGTTGTCGTCGTGGTTGGCTCATTTTTCCAAGTTCACTCCAATTCTCCCATTCATTGCGGGAAGCTGTCATCAGAATCGTAACATCCTGAGCCATTGACCAGCCAAAGTTCAGGGCGTTTTCAAGGGCGGCTTCGCCCTAATGACAGTGCACTTCCTTCATCGAAAGATCGGTGCGTGGGTAAAATACAATAGAAAATCCACCGTTAGGACGTGAAAAATTGTAGAACGATAAGAAAGAACATTAACCACACAACAATAACGGCTCCTGAAAAACGCTATTGACCGCAGCCCGCTTCTCAGAAGGCCGGGTTAGTTGAATGGAGAGAAAGTCTCGTCACGCTATTCGGCGGCGCAAATCAAATCACCACCCGGCTCGCATCGCCATGTTTTCGCCGGGTGGTCTTCACTTAGACCCTCGCACTGATCTCTACTTTTCCGGAGGACTCCCTCGGGAACAGGGACAAGGCTATTGTGCCGTTAGTTCAGAGAAGACAACCTTATTCGGGTTCAGCTCTGAAGGCAAAGATTCCGTCAACAACGTGACTCCTCAGCATGAATAGTGTCATCTCTGCAGGAAGAAAAACGCTGAGAGTAAACAGCAACTCGCGCTTGTTTTCTGAAAACCACGTTCGCAGCTCATTAGCCCGAATCGCACAACAAAACATCACTGCTGCTTCGCCGGATTTGCTCTCATTGTCAGGTTACATAATCATCTCTGTTACCTCAGGACAACTCCCCAGAGATCTTCTTACTAGAAGTGTCCGATCTGCATAACAGCGCTTCCTCATCACATTTACGGTACCAGGGATCACTGGACTTTCACCTTTCGCTTTTTGCAAGCCTGGGGGCGTGGCGCAGTGCAACCCGATCCACCTTCATCGTGCGTAATAACTTCCAGAGTTGAGTGCCGAGATTTCATCGCCGTCGCATTGCAAACAATCTCTTGGCCTTCGCCCTTTTCAAAACAAAGCCCGGGCGTAGTCTTGTGGTGCAACGATTGGCCTAAGAGCACACCCTCTTAATGAGAAAGTTGAGAGCCACGCACGAGCGGCTTTTGCGAAAAACGGAAGGAAGATGGGGGATGAAGAGGGTGAGGGATGGATGACTTATGATGGGGCCTAGGAGACGTCACCAAACTTGGATGTGGGACAATATGCATGGGGGTATGTGGACCGTTCTTCCACAGCACATTTCTCATCTTCGACTGCTAGACTCTAGTGCTCCTCTGTCTGTGTCCTTTCCATTCGTTCGTGATCATCGGTCTCGTCTCACCCAATGAATGGACAATTATTGCACAATGTAGGGTCGACGCATATCCTTTAGACGGAAATGAGAGCAAAAAACGGCTGCACACACACAAAGGACTCGTTATGCGTTCTTGAATGTTCTTGAATGGGAACATCCGGCGGGACCAGTAGGGGCCCCCGCCTCGGAATGTTTCTACAATGGAGGATGGCCCGTTGCGTCAGAAGAGGTCGCGCGCTAATGGGATAAGTTCCAAAGTTCATTCCATCGTCTTGCAAGGCAGTCCTTCATTATTTCGACCTTAGAAGGAAGGAGGAAGAAGATGTAGTTTAGTGATCTTTCCTTAATCCACCCTTGTGCAGTGGAAAGAGCTCGTGAGATTGCGTAGATGGGTACCAGGTAGTAATCCACCTGCTCCGGAAAGAATTCAAGAAACTAGCTAGTTGACGCGCAATATGACGTCCTTAGACCGTTTGGGGCGACCTTTAAAGTTGCAATAAACATGCAATTCCGCCTTCGGGCCGCTAAAAACTTCCCAGGAAGCAATTGTGAGTCATTCTGATGCAAACGAGCCACTTTGGCAGATGTTCTTTCGCAGTCATAAACCGTATAGCGAATAGCAGCAATAACGCTATACGACAAAGTTGCATTACTACGCAACTGAATCCCATCTGTTCGAATACACAAAGACGTATACCGAGAATGGTATCTTCTGATCATGAATCATTATGCATGTTGTGTTCACCCTAGCACTGTCCGAATGTGATGGTCAGGGACAGCAGAAGAAGAAAGGGAAGTGAGAGACGAAAATATCGCACGATATGACATGCTCTGTGGACAGTTCCCCTCTCTAACCAGATTAGCGTCCGGGAATCCCATGATTTCTTAGCACATTCTCGATCCTCTTATTCTCACGGCTTACAGATTCCTCACTTGACGTCACCTTCTAAGGGGCAAACTTCCTCTCTTCCCGGAAGCAGCGAAACTCGAGCATTTCGGCGACGATGCGGTGCGACTTGCAGGATTGGCTCAATGATGCGCATCTCAACTCTCTCTGGCGACGTGGGCTCACGCACACAAACCAAGCCAATTCACGCCGCGGCTATCGGCTTACTCTCTCCATTTCACGCACTCTCTTGCTCTGTCCGACTGGAAGATAGTGCTCGAAATGGAGATGCGATCAATCCGCTCATCCTCTCCTCACTCTCATCTCATTATGCACCCCTTGTGACCCTTGTTATACATGATGAGGATGAGGAAAGAAAGAAAGGCCGAGAGGTTACGAGGGTGTATGTATTGTTGATGATGAGAATAGAGGATGATTCCGATATTCCGTATTCACACCCACCCTCTCAACGTATTCCATTGACGAAAGGGAGAAGGCAGATTCTAGTCTACTCCATTACATCCAACACACTAATCACACACATACACGACATTCAGCAATTGCCGCGCAGTCTTTCCGGCTATTCCACTGAAATTTCACCTGCTGGCGTGAAAGTTCATCGTCAGAGATCGTCATTCGAGCCTCCCCCGCAACATTCCTTCCAAACATCTGGTACTAATATGGGCGATGGATACCACCCACCAGCCTACCTGTCAATCAGGGGGCCTTCCGACAGGCTAATGGGGAGTCACGAGCTGGGTCACTCCGACCACCGCGACTCCATATGTTTTGATACTACACAACTGCCAGACTATGCCGGAAGTGTGCTGTGGGCGATTGACAAGTCTTCTCTTCCCATTGTACCCCACCAGCATTCATTTCACGTGATTAAAGAGGGACCAGAGGATAGGAAGCACAAAGAAGGTGCCGCAAAGCCCGTGCGAACGAGCTGAACAGGGTAACAAATGTTGTTTGCGGCGTTCAGCACACAAACCGCCCACACCCGAAAACAGGTAGGTGTTGTGCCTGTTGCGTGCTTGCGCGGCTTCCAAGAAGAAAGTCATTCATTTCTTCACCCTCGCCTGTACCCATTCGAGTCTTGAAATATCTAGAACCCAGACGGAAAACGTGCGCAGGACAAGCACATTGCGCAGCATTCTCTCTTAGATAAACAAACGTATGACTGAAATTTGACTGGGGGTCTGGAAAGTGCTAAAGACCGAGGAGAAATCTATGGGAAATATAAGGGAAATATGTAATCGACCATGGCGAGCATTTTTCATGTTGACAACTTTTTGATCCGACCACGTTGAAGAGATCAAAGATCAACTTGAAGTATCGATTTTTTTGGGTGCCCCTCTGTAAATCGGCGGCGCGTGCAGCTATCGCTTAGCTTTCAAAAAGTGAACCTTGGATTTCGGAGACGAGTCGATGGGTTTTTAAAGTGAAGAAAAATATTAATTTTGAAAGGAGATAGAATTGTGGTGTAGTGGGTAAGAGGTTGGTCGTTGCACCCGAACACCCTGGGTTCGACCCCCGCCATGGGCAGAATGTTTTGCCCGAATTTTAGCATGGTGCTGGAGTATCAGGGAGTGGTTTATTTAGCATAATACGTGGCTCAGGTGGTAGGAGGACTGTCTAGCAAGCAGAAGGTTGGGGGTTCAAATCCCCTCGAGTGCAAAACCATTTGCCAAGTTTAGGGGGTGACCAGAGGCTATGCAAAAGTGGATTTTAACTATTTTTAATGCGTAATTCGTGGCGCAGGTGGTAGGAGGACTGACTAGCAAGCAGAGAGTTGGGGGTTCGAGTCCTCTCCGGTGCAAAACCATTTGCCAAGATTAGGGGGTGACCGGAAACTATGAGAAAGTGAATTTGAATCCCTTTTCATACGTAATTCGTGGCGCAGGTGGTAAGGGGATTACCCAGCGCGCAGACAGTTCCGGGTTCGAATCCTCATCCAGTCAAAACACTTTTGTCGCTAGAACTCGCCCCATACATCCCCAACCTACTACTTTTGGTTTACCCGTAGCGAGCGTAGCTCGGCTAGTTTTAAACGCTTCCGGCGCTCCGAAATTTCGCACCGGCCGCGAGCAGTGGTGTGTCTAGTGCGCTTCCGCAGGCATGGTGACGATTGAGAACTCTTATTTTCAAAGATGTCCAGGGGATTTGATCGTACTCTGCCTTTGAGGCATCAGGAAGCAACACAGAGCGTCGTACTGTGGTGTGTTTTTCTCCTCTAATCCTCACGGAATCGAGAGGGGCAAGGAAGCTTTTCATTAGCCGCCTGCGTCCATCAGATGGGATGATGCCACGACGAGATTGTGTACCCTCTCGGGAGGCTTTGAGAGCCGGGTAATTGACCTCCTAATCTCCGGCCCCTCTCTATTTCGAAATGCTGTCTTCCGAGGGATGCAAAACAAGTGCACGGGCAATCGGTGAGCACAATCTCGTTCACATTTGCAGAGACTCTTCTCGAAGATTCAACGATTTTAATTGGAGACTGACGAAATTCCGCGATTATCGCGTGTTTGTGCTAACACGATGATCAACAACTGTGTCCCTTTCCTACACATCATCATATCCTCATCTGGAAACTAGAGAACATGGCTCATTGACTCCAGTCAGCCAGTCAAAAAACGAAGTCGCTTCGCCCACATGACCGTGAAGGAAAAGACGGAGGACAATTGGCTTAGGAGGGGTGGAAGAAAAACGACCGGCGCTCGCTAAGATTAATTAGCGTCCCAAATTAGAGAAGACGACGACCAAGACGAGCAACAGAGAACAATAGTGCCTCCTTCTCCGCTAATTGCTGTCGTCGAGTGGCATGCGAACTCGCTGTAAATCAGCCTCCTTTCCTGTTTCGATTGCAGCGAGCATACCAGGAATGACCAAGAATCTGGCCCAGGGCTCTAGCATCTTGAATTGCTACAAAATGACTTGATTTTCCGAAAATAATGCGTTATCGAAGGACTTGGTGTTGTGCATGAGAGTCAGGCCGTGCCCCACAAGGAGTACCGTAGGCAAGTCATTACCGTATCCCCGTGAGGCTACCGTATCCAAGGAAGTGCTTCCGTACCTCCTTCTTCAGCTGCCGGTTCTGGCTCTTGGCCTCCTCGAGCTCCTTCTCGCTCGACTCTGCTTGCTGCTTGTACCGCTTCATCTGGCCCTCGAGACGGATGTTCTGCAAATTAGATACTAATTAGTATAATTAATTAATTAGACATTGATTAATCTAATTTATTGATCACTTAAAAAAAGATAAAAATAAATCTATTCAGACCTCATCACGCAATTTCGAAACTCAATTCCACGCGTTGCAAGGTACAGGGTTCAGACATTCCCTACACGTCACTAATTGAGCATTCGCAAGTGACGGTGTTTTGAAGTTCTATTATTAGCCGCGGCTGTTCCATAAATCGTGAGAGCATTCAAAACAAGCCTTGCGAAAAAATGGAGTGCAATCGCTGGTTCTTCCTCTGCACTCATATTAGGAATCTCCCCGACCAGGATACTTACTCATTCCCTAGTGCATTCCTACAACGCCTTCATCCTCCCGAACTCATCACCCCTCTCCCTATCACCGATTCGTTATTCCATACAGACTAGCGAGCATGGCAGGGCATGACTCTCCTCGTTTCGCGTGCTCTCTTACATCCCTGACCGGATCCCTAATACAGACTGCCTAATGCCTCGTCTGAATACCTGATGACCAGGCTAGAGCATCCTTCCTCTCTATAGAAATAACACACACGGCATGACAGCTCCCCACTCCCTCATCTCATACTCCATTCTGTTCATGTAAATTACGCTTTCGGACGAGGGCACAGGGGTCGTTCCGGGAACCGACTACCGTAATAACGGCAATCCTTTCGAGACTCCCATCGCCCACATAGTCCCTGTGACGTCTCGCCCGCAATCCTCGACTATGCTAATGTACTTGGCGGGAATCTCCATGCACTCAGTGCTCGTACGAAATAGCGTAGCAAATTAAGAGAGGCAACTACTACTCGATAATCCTCATTTCGCAAACAGCTTCACAATCTGGATTTTCGTCCGTCTTGGAGGGCCCATTCATGTGCGATTCACGCTCAAATCCTTCGCTGCGGGGGCAAAACAATGGGGGCCTCAAGCTCTCGTGCACACCCTCGGGCTCACCCCGGAAATGAATGAAGCGCCTGTAAGTTAAAGAGGTGACGGGATTCTCGCAGAGCAAAGGCCGGCGTTTGCGCACGCAACTTTTCATTTGCCAGGGCATTTGGAAGACCAGTAGCATCGCCACTTTCGGTGCAGGGGCCCAAGTGCTTCTTCCACAATAAACGGGCGCTGAATCCCTGTTGAGCTAGATTCAGGGCACAAATGAATCATTCTCGGATCGTAGAGCGCGAAAAACAAAAGGGGCAGGCTACAATGGCTGCTAGCTGACAACAAAGAAATTGGATTAGGCACCATAGGTCAGGGCAACAGCCTTATTGCAGTATTGTTTTGGGCAATTTAGGGCAAGTACAAAACAAAACAGACCGGGGATCTACGGTTTGTGGAAGCGTGTAAAAGATTTATCGGGCACAGTGCATCGCTCCCACTCAGCGATCAACACTGCATTCCTACCGTTCTCTGTTTTCTCCCGTATGGAAGCGAGTGCTCATCAATAAGCGATTGTCTGTAGTTTGTGCCGACGGTTATTGCTTATTTGCCCAAAATTTACTGTTCTCCCACGGCATCAGATATACCTTGTCTGTGTGAAAAGTGAATAGCATCTATTACCAGGAAAATATCGCCCATTTCCTTTCCGAGAACAGCAAGAAGGAACCAATCGGGACCACTAATACTCAATTTCTCTCCTCAAGTCATAGGAGTCAGCCACGGCAGAACGCTAAACCCTACCGAGAATTGAAACACGGTGTGTCTTAGTGATGTTTCTCGGAAAAAATAAGAATCTTTGTAAAAGGATTGCGAAAGAAAGAAAAACTCTGAAACCTATACGAAATAGTGTTTTTCCAAAGCAACTGAAAAAATTTATCAAAAGGCGCTATTTCTTGAGAGATTGAACAGGAATTTTTAAATAAGGCATTTAAAGTCTATTGAAACCAACATTTCCCTGCTGGTTCGTGTTCTCCCTCTCGGCCTCCTGCAGCTTGAACTTGAGCTCGGCCAGCTGTTTCGCTGCGTCCTCTGCAATTAATTAAATAGCATAATTATTTAAATAATAAATATATGAATCGACCCAAGACGCCGGAATGACAACGAATAAGAGTAGGAATGGTGCTCGTGAATCTTGCTCGTAATCTTGTGCTCTCCTTTCGGTTACCGTATGCCACCGTACACACCGACGGACGAACAGGGTTACTGTAGGTTAGTATTGATGCGTTTGGTCTTGCACGAATGCGGAACGCAAGCCCACCCGCGGGTTTCGGGTTCCTCATTCACAGCAAAACGCGGGTCTAATTATGGCCCATCTATGCACGATTCATTCAACGGGACCACTCGGCTACAGATTTGCGTAGCTGGAGAGAGCCGCTAACTCAATTCAGCCTCATTACAGGCAGAAGGAGGGGGAATACTTTCGAAAACAGGCAAAAACAAGAAGTGGGGAAGTGGGTAACTGGGAAATGGAAGTGAAAGTGGATGCCAAAAAAGGAAACTAAAAATACGAGGGGTTATGCCTTTCACGCCACGCACTCACGATTACCACTCAAAAGAACAAAAATATTAAATATTATTGTTACATTACGATTACCACTCACTCAGCTCTTCCTCCTGTTTCCGCCCTTAAACAAGTATTTATTTATTATTTTTTATGTAAATTCAGGAGGAATTAGAGGCAGATCATGCAGAGAACGGGATTGTATTTCATGTCGAGGTAGTATCGGTGCTTCACCGGATGTTCATTTTCAGTATTATTGGGTCTAGCGCAATTCATCGACTACTTCATACGTATGAAAAAAATTCTAATTTCGGCTGGCAGATTTTAGATACACCAGTGTACTATCTGTGGATGCTCTAATGGGAGAACAGTTCGTCAGCAGCCTTTTAGACAAAAAAAAACCCGATCGCACTATTTCATCCTACTCATTGCGCGCTATATCACCCCAATCTACCGTACCTAGCAACTAATCAATCAATAATCAACAACTCACTCGACAGCTCATCCACCGCCGCCAGTCCACTTCCATTCAGACTGGCCGCGTGCGCCTCGCTCTTCTGCCTCCTCTGGTACACGGACTGCTCCATCTCCTCGATGTCCTTGCGCATCTTGCGATTCTGAGAATAACAATAATAATAATGATATTATTGATACTTGTTTTTTGTTCACACAATTGGGCAAATCAGTTCAGCCTATTCAACAACAATTCTCCCCATAAAGGTTCACGTTTCGAAGTGTAGCCAATTATATTTGTTTCGCTCTGAATTCGATCTCACGACCTCCTCCCCTCCATGAAGAAAAAAAGCTTTCAATTCCAGTTTTTTTAGTTATCTGTCTACGTATTGCTCTTCATGCGTTGGTTTGAGCCACTGTGTCTCCAAAACAAACATACATTACGAGAAATTTCGCCATAGATCGATTGACGTTTCGATCTTCTACACACTTTATCATGCGTGTTCGATAGCAAGACCAGAGCAAGTAGAAATAAGCCCTACTAAACTATAGAATCTTTGCCACCCTCTAATTAATTAATTAATTAATTAATCCACGAACCGTCTCGACCAGCCGCTTGACCTTCTCATCCAGCGAGCTCGTTCCTGGCAGCACTCGGTCCACCTGAAGAGGGAGAAATATAGATTAGTTTGAAACCGAAAAAGATCGGAACATTGACTTTGGAACAATCAGCCTTTGAATGTACCTCCTGGGCTGCACAAAAGTGGTTGCCAAAATTATGCGAGACAAACGAATCAGAATAAAACTAGTGAGGAGATTTCATAAGATTTTCGTTTCAAACAACGAAGCAGCTGTGTCCTCTACTAATACCTCCTCTGATGTGCGTCAAATAAGAATATTAATAAATATTTAAATAAACACACCAGTCGGATCGTCTCGGCGGAGAAGAGGATCGGGCCGGAGCGACTGCAATTTAAGTAATTAATTAAAACATATTTTGATAGCGCGTTCCACTACAAGTGTTTTCGATTTTGGAACTATGTAGAAGAAATTAAAACCTAAACTTTCACCACCCGAAGCCGTTTATGTCCCTATTCGAAACTACTGCCGTAATGGAAAATCGACAAAAGAACACCAGCAAGATTCGTGCGCCATCACTACGTTATTTACTTCAGTATCTGGACAACGTTGATCACTGGATGATTGATTGAGTGAAAAATAAATATTATCAAACTGATCGCCCTCCCCCTTTTTGAAACCCGGGCAACACCAAAACTAGCAAGATTCACGTAATTCCGCTATTTCATAGACGCTTGTTTTACAATCTTCTCGATACTCGACTGGCCGATGTCACAATTTAAATAAATAATTATTTTAAAACCCACAGATTGATTTCCGAGCCGGATTCATTACTTCCTTGAGAGCCCCGCTATATTCGCGCCACACCATTATTTCACAACCACTACCTTTGCTCTATTTTGATCTTGCTAGGTCTTACTTGGCAAAACTAAAGCAACAAAAACAATTAATTAAAACTCACAGATTAATCGCCGACCCGGAGTCATTGCTGCCCTGCGAGACCTCGTCCGAGCCCTCCGCCTCCACGAGCACGAGGCCGTTCTCCTGCAAATTCATGTCTTGCCATCATTTTTCATACCGCTTTTCGAGGTTCAACACATCCTATTTGATTACCCGTTTCATCGGATTGATGCACAGCACCCTAAGCCTTTCCTGATCCATTCCCCTATACGATTCTCCTGGATTGAATTTAAAGTCAGCAGCTCAGAAATCATAGGAAGTGTACAATCTAGTTAGTTTCCATCACTCCCCAAATCAATACAGTGGCTCTCCCGTACGTTATAGTTCCAGATTCACCCGATCCTTCCGACCTTTCCCTCCCCCCTTTCGCCCTTTCCTCATCTTTGTCTTCCGGGGGCGCAACAAACGTCATAACTTTAGCTGGCCGCTTCTTCTCTGCTTTGCTTCTGGTTGAGGGGGAATCTCGTGTGTCTCTCTCACTTTCCCCTGCTCTCTCGCCTTCTCTAACCAGCTAGAGATCGTGCGAAATCGAGAGAGTCTGTGACACATCTAAGAGACGGAGGAGGAGGATGAGCAGATGTTGAGCGGGCGAGAGAGTGCACTCTTGCGAGAGAGCCCAGACAGCGCGAGGGGGTGTAAAGTGTGCGGAGAAGGGGGAGAGGAGGTGGACTCAGGACAGGAAACGTGATGGATCAGTGGTGAACAGCCGGACCCGATATCAGTAGTCATCACCCCGATCGAGGACTGATTTTATTTCCCCGAAATTCCTCGGTTCAGAACCTTCCTGATGAATAGCAACACTCGAATCCCCACTTGAGCTTATGCAAACAGCGCGCGCCCGGGATCCCCAAAGTCTCGGGCTAATGTCTCAATGAATCGTCTCCAGACGGATGCAG
>LS515070.1:551073-561692 GCA_900490845.1 Pristionchus japonicus | reverse complement strand
GATCATGATTTGAAGTGGAGCAGAACTGTGATCGAATGGACCCCGCGAGGGCCTAGAAGAAGACGTGGAAGACCCCAAGCGAGATGGAAAGACCTCTTCATGCGAACTATCGGACCCACTTTCTTGAGACAAGCAAGAAGCCAGAAGTGGCCTGCCATGCACATCAGAGCCTACTCTTGATAAATGTGTTAAAATCCAACTGTAGCATGTAAACGTTACGGTAGCAATGGATACAGTAGCACCAATCAATAATCTCAGGCGTCGGCCAATTCACCGCTGACGTCAAAGAGATGCTGGGATTCAAGCCGGGCATCTACTGGAGAAGCGCGTGGACTGTCGCCGCGCCGCTTGTGCTGTTGGTCAGTATTTTCGAAATTGGGTACGGTATTCAAGGCTAGGCGATCGATAACTGATCAGCAAATGACTTTCTTCAATGATTGGCTCACTAGAGTTTCACAGATTATTTAATACGAAATGAAGAATTCAGTCAACGATTTCTTGTTGTCCTTTATCCGAAAAGAAAACAAAACTGTTGAGATCAAAGTGCGAAATAACTCTCGATTCAGTTGATGATCCTCTCTTCGTTCATTCACTACAAACCTCTCGTGTATCAAGACTACGCGTATCCCACCGCGGCCAATGTGAGTTCGCATCAGATCATCACTCATTGGTTATGAGAAGAGACCACATGACCCAAATTCTATGAAGTATTTCGGTGAAGGCGTTTGAGATCTTCGATGGCACGGAACGCAGATTGAGATAGCCTTTAACTGTCAGATCTAACTAGAATGATCGACTAGAGACTGAATTCGGAGATAAGCCTCCTCCACCCCTTGCAGGTCCTCGGAATATTCTTCGCACTGTCGGCTGCCTCCTGCATTCCTATCGTTGGCTGCTACAAACTGTACAACGCCCAAGGAGCCACGTTCAGCCAGGTACATGGTTCAGCCAGGTTCAGCCGGGTGATCAAGAACTGGTGGTGTACGGTAGTTCCTAATGACGACGGGTTACGGCGCTTATCTCCCAGGGAGCCACGTTCAGCCAGGTTAGAGCGATCGAGAACTGATGGGCTACGATACTTTGTCAATCGATAATTGGCTATTCGAGTCGATACCCTTACTGCACCGTGCCAGAGGAACCTGATGAGTTTCACGATGTCTACGAAATGGGATGGGCTTCGCAGGAACCAATCACTTGTTGTTGCTGCTGTGCACAAATGAAATGAAACCACAGAACAAAGCACTAGTACCGCAGTGCTGATTAATCGATAACTAGCTGCCGTACTTGTCTACCGTACTGAATTCAGAAGCTGGAGCGTGCGATGACGCCCTACCGCGCGCGGCCCACCCAGTGCGAATACACGCCCATCGGAGGCAGGAACGCCTCTAACGACATTATTCTTTGATTTGCCATACTTTCAAGATGATTTTCGAAAATACTTCGAAAATCGGAGTTTTCCCTCAATTTTCAGCTTCTTTCTGTGAAGATCTGTGCCATTCTTTCCAGCTTTAGCTCCGACTTTAGACTTTGTTTCCCTGTCTCAGTTTCCTGTTCCTCAATTCTCAAGGCTCCTTTAGAGCAGTGGTCTCGGTCTCTTCTATTTCCATGCTCTTTCGTCTACCCGACGAGATAGTGTGTGAAATGGAGAGACGAGCAATTCTTTCCTTTCCTTAGCATGTTGTGTCCGTTAGCTCTCGTCCCGTTAGCTTTTTGTTCTTGAAAACTTTTTTGTCATCGAAGAAAAAAGAAGAATAAATTATTATGCGCCTGAAGCATCGAGCTCAGTCAAAGAAACAACATTTCACGGCAAAAGCCGTAACCGGAATCTAATCCTCAAAGCCAGCGTCCAGATGGCCACCGTACACAGGGCGATCGCCACGTTGAACAGGGTGATCAGGACTACGGTAGGGATGGAGATTATCGATTGATCGGAGCAGCGAGGGGTTTTCTCGAGGATGGTAATGGCTTTAGTGAAGACGTCCAGAGTCGCGTGACGAACACCTTCTTCATCGTTGATAAGGGAGTGACGGAGGGAATCTGGATCCTGTAACGTATGTTCACATTCGTAGTTTCAAGATCTTGCTGTTGTCTATGTGTTTCACTGGTCTATCAAAATGATGAGTTTAGTAGAGTTGTTGATAGGGTTGGAGCACTGGTTGGATTTGAAAAATCAATAATAGTTGATTACCGTACCCTCTTGAAGCCGTCCTCGCTGTTGATCAGGGAGTGACGAAGGGAGGATTGGTTCTGCAAATCGACGATGCATTAGCAACATACTTTCAAATCTCGGGAGATTCTGATAAGAGTAGAATGAGTCTCAGAGCTCTATCAAAGCCCTTAGTTCTGCGGGAACGATGATTGTTAGTTCAGAGAGACGGAAAAATTCAATAGATGTAGACTACCGTACCCTCTTGACTCCCACTTCGTCGTTGATCAGGGAGTTACGGGATCCAGATTCCTGAAAATGAATTCGATATATGCGGGACTGAAGATCTCAAGGCGCTATGCATTCCTGAAGAAATCATTTGCAACTCGGATGTGTTTCAGAGATCTGCTAAAGTTGTGAAATTAGAAGGGTTAGTGATAGGCGTGAGATGGCAAAATCAAGAAAAGTAAGTAACCCGACTACCGTACCCTCCTAACTCTTCTCCTGATCTGATTGTGAGTGGGCGGCGCCGGACACTGGGGAGGAGTGATGCCCGTGCAGCCGCCGTCGTATTTGATACAGAGAGTGATCTGGAGAGACCGGAACCGGGTTAAGGAACGAGATGCCAGACCTGGTTCTTAGCTCTGAGCTACTCATGAAGGTCTGTAGCAAAAACAAGATCGGCTCTCGGATCACAGCGTTCTGACCTCCATTGTATTCTCCAGACAAGGGTGAACAATGGGATTATCTTTTTGAATTTTACCGCAAAACCGTAATCAAACTGCAAATTGATCTCGGAATTTATGAAATTTGTGAAACGTAACGCAATTCTCCTGATCGCTTTTGTTACAAAGTGAGAATCGAGATGGGTTTCAAAACTCCTTTAGAATCCTGAGTTTGCAGTTCCGTTAGGTGAATCCTCACCCTTGTTGGTCGCGATAGAACGCTGTGGGTTGTTTTGTATCAGGAAAAGGAACGATAGATGGTGAAAGGCTATGCGATAAGGAAAGGAGAGGAGAGGAGAGAAAGAGAGATGCTGGCATCTCCGAACCGGACCTGGCACTGAAACTGGAGCACAGGCTTGTCTGCGTACTTGAAGACGTGATACGGCTTGAACGCGAGTCGGAGATTATCCGCATAATCGGGAGTCTCCAGCAGGACTGGATCCAGACCGCATCTGATCGAAATAATAGCAAAAAAATTATAATAATACAATTGTTTTAACAAAGTCAATAACGCATTTTTGATTACTGTATCTTTCAAAATTTCGATCAATAACAGTAGCGCTTCAGGAGTCGTCAACAGGTTTCGCAATTGTCTCTTCCCTCGTGGGATTTTTCATTTTCTTTGTTTCCGTTCGATTTTGCTCCCATTGTCGTTTATTGTTTGCTTCATAACACGCGTACGTGCACTTCAGGGCATGGCCGACGAAGCGAATCGTGAGACGCCTTCCTACTTGTCGGATTGCGACTACAATCTCTTCGGAGTGTGAGTGTTTTCCTAGTTGTTTACGTCGTTTCCCATGTATTTCCGCTCTTAAATATCGTTTAAAATAATTAAAACTGTGCTGCGCGAGCGCTTTGTGGTTTGGGAAGGCGCAAGGGCTTGATTTGCGCGAGTTTTGTAATGGATGCTGCATGCTCACCCTTTGGCATCGAGGATGTCCACTCGATCCCCGAGTCCATTATCGACATAGCACGAGTGCACAAGCATACCGAACACGTCATAGGCCGCGTTCCGCTCAAGACACTCCCACCTGAACTTGTTTTATTTGTGGTTTTCGATTACGAAGTACCTGTGATAGACTTCATCGCCTAACTGTGCAAAGTCTAATTCTGGCCCATCCGCGGACCCTTTGCGAAGTGTGTAATAGCACGTAGGCATCTCGTACATTGCATCTCGGAATAGCGTAGGGATCATGCTGAATGCTAGCTGTATTTCGCAACCAGACGTTGCATTTTTACCTGACTTCCAAGTCATTTGAAACATTCTTGTCGGCTTCCATGTAAAAGCACTGAATCTTGACCATGTGGTCCACTTGTGTCATGAATCTGAATATTAATCGAGCTAATTAGAGACTAATAATGAGCTAACGTCATGTGGAACATGAATACGATGGTAGTCTCGACGAAGATTCCGCGCGGTTCGACCTTTGATTAATTAATTAATTAATACTAATTAGTTAATTAGTACGGATCGATATCGGTGCACGTTGCATTTGTTGAAGGGGATATTGAGCGAGATGAGGCGAGAGTCGTCAAAATCCGCTGCTCCCGCGCGACATTCCTCATCGTGGTAGTGGTCCTGGGTGATTAATTAATTAATTATCTTTATAGGGTTAATTACGTAATTAATTAGTCTGTGTTTATGTGCTGAACTGCTTCGGTCGATTACACGTATTTCTAATAAATGAGAGCGATTGAGTGTTGATGTTTACCTGCACGAATACAAAACCATCGAACGGCTGCTTGGTAGCAGCCCGCACCCCGATGTGGTCAGGGCCGCAGATAATCTCCGGCTCCCCGGGACCTGCGATCGTAGATTATCGATTTTTGTCACATTTGTTGTGGCTATTGCGTCATGGAGACTGTCTAAACTCTTACGAAAATCAGTAGCGCACATATCCAGGGTTATTGAATCGACCAGAGGTTTGTCGAGGGTCTCCAGCGATTGGACTGCGAACGCTCGCGATGCGTGACCAGCGATCTTAAGTTTGAGAATGTTTTATTTGTTAATTGGCTTAATTAATTAATTAATTATCCTGAACACCTCATTGAGCTCGCCCGCATTTACGAGATTCGTCACGCCAATAGCGTAGACGGTTATGTTGGCGTCTCGTAGACGCTGGGCGGGCAGGAGGACACTGTCCTGGAAGTGGTGTGTTTCATAGAGTTGTGATAGTCGATAGCTTGGGTTTGACGACGATCGTGATAACTGAAGCGGTATTTAGAAAACAATTGTTTCAGCCCAGCCGTGGCAATGAGATATGTGTTTCAATAGGTTATGATATTCGGTTGTCCTGTCTGGCGACGATTCAATAGATTCAATAGATAGAATAATTCAAAATTCTATGACATGCCTGAGACTGCGCGTCAGTCAGCACAACGACGATCTTGGGCACGTTGCCACCACGCGCGCCTGAATAGTGATTGGTAGGTCAGGGATGGTAATATCGATTGATTGATTGGGGGTATCGATTGGAAGATCGGGGATGGGACTATTGATTGATTGATTGATTCAGTGGGACTCTATGCAATTTGTTCCTCTTGAAAATTTGCCATGTTGGTAAAGTGTTTCATTAGGGCTACAACCTTGAAGATTGACGCAGCAAGTTGTTCTCACCGTGGTTCTCTGTTGAAATATAATCAGACTAATTGTAAATGTATCGGCCAATGGGGATGATAGATCATTATGGACTTTGTAATGGCTTCCCTATTATGGAGTTTTCGGTGAGCAGAATTATCGATTGAAAATTGATCAGTCGCACCCACGAAGGCATGCTTGAGGGTGTGGTCGAGGGCCTTGCCGGTCAGAGTGGCGCCGCCGACGTACGACATGCGCTCGATCGCGGCTTCCAGCTGGAAAATCGATAGTGTACGGTGTTCTACGGCAGTTCAAGGCTATTGTATCTCATTTTGACGATGTTCTGCGCATGGAATATTGCTGATCCACACTTTGTTCAGTTATTAAACAGCGATTGAAACGCACATGACCCTGTGCTTTTCGCAACGCACTTTGAGCTTCCGTGGACTCTGATCGTCTGTTCGCAAGCTATTTTTCCCTGCTATTTGCTTCCGCTATTGGAAATCAACGCATTGCGTGGTAATACGAGATGAATTGACCACCGGTCGCGTTATTGCTTCCGTTGTTGTAAATCAACGCATTGCGTGGTAATACGAGACTGACTGAAACTCAAACGATACCTGTCGCGGTTCACTAAACTGGCCCAGCTCGATCTCCATCCGGACCTCGTCCGAGTACTGGACGATGCCCAGACGGGCGCCCTCGTCGGAGATGTTGAGACGACGAGCGAAGAGCAGGGCGAAGTTGATCTAATGTTGAGCTATGATTTTTGGAAACCGAGGCTACATCGAATTGTCGTGTTTGGTTCTTGATTGCAATTCACGAACTGATGAATCCTAAACTTCCCATGCTCCGAGCATCCATCTAGTGAATTTAACATCTTCTTGCTTTTCAAACAAAGTGAGTAAGTGTGAATCAAGGTCGATATTGTGAGATACCGTAATTACCTGGCTAGCGAATGAGTCATCACCGACGGATCCCGAGCCATCGAGGAGTAATATGATATCCACGGGCTTGTCGTAGAAGCATGCTGACAGAATCATTTCGGTTTCACTCGCTGTATTCATTCTACTTACTCTGTGAAAATTCAGTGTCAATAAGTCCGTTAGTAACTTTTCCAGTACGAACAATTCCGAGTAGCAGGAAGATTAGTGTTACTGATATCTGGGAAAAGATGTTGATCCCTTGCTACGCAATTCTCACGCACCCGATTCATTTGTGTCCCACTCGAGATCCTTGTCAGTTCCTCCTGCGATTATGATGCATCAAAGGCCTGTAACAAGAGCCGATCACAACGCATTGTATATCAGCCAGCGGGCGCAAATCGGCGGCGCTTTGTGATTATTGCGGTAGCCATATAGATGCGGCAATTGTTTTGGTCCTGTTCTCGGACCGAAGCGAGACATTTACGGTGTGATATTGCGTGATAAGGGCGTAACAACTGTGAAAAGAGGATGAAAGGGGATCCGCAAAGGAGGACTGAACGTGTAGGGGAAGATTTATGACCAGCTGGGGTCACCAGGAACTTTCTCAGCTGATCAGAGGTACTGAACATGAGTATCGACAGATAACGTAAGATAAGGAAGCACATGAATCACGACGTACAAGGAACTTTTCCTCAAGCGATCAGCGGTACTTGAGGTGGTTCCCGGATGGACTAATTGCTCAAGGCGGTAAATTCTACCTAATTAGAATGGCCCTTGTGGGGGGATAGGAAAGGATTGATTCGAGAGTCGAGAGGGAAAGTGGTTGTGAACCAAATAGACAAGAGAAGAGGGATTGATATGAGATGAAAGCTCTCCCGCAATCGGGGGAAGATGAGATGTATCGGGGTTTGTAATAAATAGCTTGTTCTTCTTTCGATCTCGAACCGGATTCGGACTGAAACAAGGCCGTTTGATTGGTTTCGATTGCAATCTGTAAGCTCGGCTGTGTGGCTGATTAAGTCCCGATGTTTTCGATCGCAGTGACCAAGTCCCGGTACTGTTTCTTCATAGCAGTCTTAGCAGTGAAGTCAATCTGTAAGGGGCCCAATTTCCTCATTCGTTCCCTCATTTGGGATTGAATGGAGACTAGCAGTGCAGCTGCCTGTTGAGTCTGCATCTCAATAAGGATTGGGGAAGAAGAGCAAGGGCGCTCTCTCAAATCTGCATGCTATCTCGCCCACTCTGACTGGCTAGAGGGCAGATGTAGTGAGGAGAGGGGCTGGACAGAGGCCAGTCTTAATCTCTCATCCAGTCAGTGTCAGAGAAGATGGAGTGTCGCGGCATTACTCATTCGAGAGGGCAGCGCGCGACGGCTAATTTACATGCTGTGATTAGATGGAGGGCCGTTGTAGCCAGCTTGCGCCTACGATCTGCCGCAAATCCGCGCAGATAGATCATCTCAAGTGGGCTGGCAGAGGGCAGGGTGGATAATCCGGGCCTGGAGGCAGTGGATGATGGATCCTTTGTTCTGGTATTATTTCGCTCGATATTTCTCACAATCCGTTCTCAGAGGCCCATTTGATTTTGTGTTTCTGTGTGGGAATATTCATTGCTGTGCTTGCGAACTGGGATGTGTTCTGATTGTAAAGGCCTAGCAAAACTATTTCTACTTTGATCAACAACATTCTCGAATGATAGCATCAACAATATTTATCTCTTTGATCCGATTAGCAGCGGTTGAGGACCAGATTGACGACAGAAGGCATACATACTCACAGATAAATACTATGATTTGCAAGGGTGCGTAAAGTGGAAGAAACAGCGTCTGTATAATTTTCTCGAAATATGTTTGAGAACGGACAACGGGAATGAAGTTTGCGGGAAGCAAGGGAAATAAATTCCTGATTGGAGATGGCAAAACGATTGGATTTGTGATGAGAAATAGAGGCGTAAGCACAACTCTAAATCACACGCTTTGGTGGACGAGAAGAAAGCCTAGATATTTATGGGATTTTGGATGGGCTGACAAGGAAGAGATGGGAAAAGGGCTGATTCAGATAAATTGAGTTGAGTGGATGGAAGAGGGAAAACTACGGTAGGATTGCTGGCAGCCGGGGTTCATTGAGATGGGCTACTAGTTGCCAGCTCTGGTTTAATCGGGGTCTCTGATAAGGCTTCGGTTACTGCGACTTCCCGCTTCGGTGAGGATTCCCGTGAGGCGGGCTTGGCTACGGAATCGGGCGTGGGGAAGGAAACTAGGGGAGAGGTGAGCGATGGTGATGTGATGTCGCTCGCGGGGGCAGGGACAGAAGAGGAGAAGGAGGAGTTCATGGCGGCCAGGGCGCTGGAAAAGGGAGAGATCGATTGGATTGATTGGAAGCCCAAGGCAAGAAACTATCGCACTCGCCGAGAATCCTACTGCTCTATGTGGACGGTGAAACTTGAATGAATTAGGACCTTTTCAATAGAGCTTTATACGAACGGTTGACTTTTTCCGCAATGTCTTATTGTTAAAACGCAATGCAGAGTCTAGAATGGAAGATAAGACTCACGGATTGGCAGCGTAGGCGAAGGCGGCGGCCTGGTTCCACATGTCGCGCGAGTTGATGCCGTTCGAGAGGCTGCCGGCTGGAATGGGATGATGAAACAAATATTGTTGAATCCCGGAAATAGATGTTTTTGAGGTGTATGTGACACGTGAATTGTCCAGGCCCTGTTTTGAACTGTGTGCATGTTTTGACTAGTTGATGCCGTTGGAGAGGCTCCCGGCTGAAAAGGTTAGGGGTGTTGTGTTTGAGGTTCAATGCAAAGTTGTCCTATCCCATTATTTGCCAAGGAGCTACTCTAGCTCTACTGCCGGATATACAGAGCGAGATATTGTGCTTTATTGAGAGATCCTTGATAATCTCACCGGCAGCCGACGTTGCTGCGAGCATGTAGGCAGCCAAGTGATGGGGAGGAGCGAGCAGCGGCCACGGGAGACCGCCCATCTTCTGTCGCTTGTCCTTCATGCGACGGTTCTGGAACCAGACCTGCAATAGTGAACTAATTAGGATAGTTTGTTTGCATGATCCATCATGAGCAGTTCGGAGGCAAATGTTCAAATTCGTTAGATTTTGGAGGCGAGCGTGAAGTTTCTATTGCTGATTTGCAAATGGGTCAGTTTTTGAGGCGCTCATGAAACGCAAATTATTGAGCAATCGATTGCGCAAGATTGTTGTTCGTTCAAGAGAATCATGTTCTCGGCAGATGTGCCCACTACTGATTGTGATCTTCTGATAGGCATAGGCTCGGCGTGGCCTACCCGGAAGAAAAGGAAAGAACACTCATTTTTTCTGAGTGAGGCCGGCGGGGCTACGGTAGGAAAGAATCCCCGATGGCATATTCATCTCTTCCCACCCGCTTCTCATTCACTTTGATTCCGTCCCCAGGGATAGGAATCAAAGCAGTTTAGTCGTTTTGTCTCTCCATCTTCTCCTCCCCCTCCCGCTCCCCTTCCCCCCTAAGAGATTCGCTCCTCATCGTATATGAAAGCAAGACAAGGCCAATAATATTCCCCCGAGAAGCGGCGGGAGAGGAGGGGGAGGGAATAAGGATGGAATCATGTCATTTATCTTGTCCCGCGACCCACTAAGAGAGGGGTACGGTAGGAGATGAGTAGTGCTCTCTCATTCTAACGCGATCTCTCGTCAGTTAGGCAGAGAGGTAGCATGATAGTGAGCTAAGTTGCGGCTCGCACCAGGCTGTATCATGTTCTATCTCTCCAACGAATTACGGTAATTTTAGAGAGATGAAGAAGAGAGCAGAGCAAATCATGGTGTGTAAAAAGGGTCGATGACAAGTTACGATCGGAGTGGAAGTGGGACAGCGAATGAGAATGAATGAATGGAGAAAGCAGAGATGGAAAGGGTGGGAGGATTTTATGGTATGGAACTCATACCATGGGAAATTTTGAGGTGGATCGGGAAAATTTTTACCTTTTCCTAGCGTGAAAGTGGTTTAAAAACGTGATCAGGTAGTACATAGCAAGCAAGAAAATCATTAAAATGGCGTAAAAAGTTAACTAATGTATGAAAATAGTGTTATTGGGGGAAACTTTTATAAACACCGATCTCTTGCCCTAAAATTGGCCTCGGAAAAACTCATGCCTTGGGAATTTTTGACCCCGCCCATGCAAAAGTCGCCTTTCAAAAACTCATACCATGGGAATTTTTTGGGGTCCAAATTTACCTTTCCATCTCTGG
>LS515070.1:508986-550551 GCA_900490845.1 Pristionchus japonicus | reverse complement strand
AATGGCGTAAAAAGTTAACTAATGTATGAAAATAGTGTTATTGGGGGAAACTTTTATAAACACCGATCTCTTGCCCTAAAATTGGCCTCGGAAAAACTCATGCCTTGGGAATTTTTGACCCCGCCCATGCAAAAGTCGCCTTTCAAAAACTCATACCATGGGAATTTTTTGGGGTCCAAATTTACCTTTCCATCTCTGGGAGAAAGTATTGATTGGTGGATCAACGATTACTGTAATCAGTGTTACCGTACCTTGATTGTGCCCTCAGGCAAGTTCAGCTCGTGCGCAAGTTCACTGCGCGTTTTCCGGCTGACGTAGTTTTCCTGGAATCAGTGGGTTTCAAAGTTCTGTGAAATGCTTTTTTACCTTGGTAAACTCGCGCTCCAACCGTCCGATCTGCTCCCGCGTGAAGGCGGTACGATAGCGTCGGATGCCGCCATCGTCAACTGAATGAGGTTATGGTCGATTTTCGATCTTTGTCTGGCTCATTGTTTATGGATGACGCAATGACCACCCATTTTTGATAGGGATGTAATAGTCAATGAGCGTGCGGCAATTATACGGTATAATTTGCCGGCTGACTGATTGGTCATTAAACGAGAGGTGACTAGCGAGTGTTCATGCCAGACGCTCTACTGTCTAACTCGCTCCCCTCCCCCCTCTACCCTTACTCATTATCTCGTTTAATGTCCCCCCCCCTATCGTGTCTCCTCACAACCGTAAATGAGTGGTGAATGAATGAGAAGTAACATGAAATGGAGACAAGGGGAGGGAGTGTGGAAGTCCATTCATTCAGGGAAATGGCGCCCCTCTTATCCCAAATTAAAGGTGACGAACTCGAGAGATAGAGAGAGAGTCCCTTTATGGGCCCTTATAGGGGAAAGATTGAGAGTGATTCTGTCAATTGGGCCAAATTGGGTAGTAGTAATACACACAATGTACGCATGTTGCCTCCGTTTTCGAGTGAGCGAGGTGTATATTGCACTTTGAGGAGAAAGGGGGGGGGGGCTGTTAACTTGATAAAGGGGAAGGAAGTGGAAGGGAGAAGAGAGAGGACGAGTCGGCGATAATTGGACAGAGATCGTAAAAGGGAGTACGGTAGTGATAGGAGGAGAGGGCACTCTTAATTGTGTGTTCTCGCTCTGTCTGATAGACAAGATAGCAAGAGGAATGGAGAGAGACAGAAGAGTGTCCACAGAAGGATTAGAGGGAGGGCTACCGGAAGTGGAGAAGGTGTGGAACAGATGCTGGATATGATGATATGATCAGATAAGGTGATAAGGGACACCTGGATAATGAAAAGGGGATGATAGTTATGATAGTCGCGTGCCACGTTCTGTTCTAAATATGAATAGAAATGCGCGCATCTATAGCGTTTTTCTCGCTCTCATGAGTTCATCAGTCAACGCCACGCTCCAGAGATGGACAGGGCCGGATTTGAGTATCCGGAATGAGCAAGATGAGGGCATGAAGGGATTGATGAAGGCAGGAGAGATGGATGAACAGGATTCAGATGGGAATGAGTAGAGGTTGGTGTTTGAAGGAGATGTGATGGAGCGCAAAAACAGTTGAAGGAATGGAAGCGACAGATGAAAAGTAGAAGAGGAAACAAGGAATGGAAGTCTCACCGTTCATGTAGGGATGATGATGGTGGGTGCCCTGGCGAGGAGTCTGCATCGAGTGGGGAGGAGATCTGAATGCGAGGTTTCATGGGAGTTGTGAAAGAGGAAGGAGATTTAAGAATGCAATAATATGAGTACTGATTTGTAAAAGAAAAGTTGATTAGAATGTATCGACTGATGAGGAGATCTGAGGCTGCAAGAGTGAGCTATGGTCATGCTGAATCAATTGCTGTTAGTTGGGGAAATGCAGTTTCTCTATTCGGATAAGGCTTGTTTAAAACGGGCAATGGTGATTCGTAGTCTGACAGCTGGGGAAAGCAAAACTCACCGCGTGCCCGAGTGGTTGTGGGTGTGCGGCGATGAGGGCGAATTAGAGGACGAAGAGTTGGAGCCGTCGAGCGGGGGAGAGGTGGAGGAGGCCAGTTGGGATTGCAGTCCTGAAGATGTTGTGTTTCATAGTGTGTATGAGTGGTTGAGGGATCAAGGCGTGTTGATTCCTGCGATAAAAGTTTTAGAAAACGAACAATCAATGTGGGTGTTTCAGCAAGACCATGTGGGAAAGAATCTTGAGTATTTTGATTGGTCGCGGATTCGGATTGTTAGAAAATAATAACCAACCCTCGGCTAGCAGCTGCATGTGGTGCGGCACGCCTGCTGCAGCTGCAGCAGACGAGGTGGTGGCGTTGAGCAGCAGCTGCTCGAGCTGCATCCGCGACGCGGCCGCGTCCGCTGCGGACGCGGACTTGGTGCAGGAGCCGATCAGGGAGGCGATGTCGAAGGATTGCATCGAGTCTGAAGGCTGAGATGAATTGAGAAGAGAGGGTGATTTGAGGTTGCGGGGTTGAGATATGGTTGGGATGAATCTGTTGCACGCAATTGTAGTGAGGGTAATTTGTAAAAAGATTAATTTTAATGCTTGGATATCTGAAGCCGTAGAAGCGCTATGAGAGCCGGATAACGAGGAAAATCGTAGTTGGGGAAGGTAGAGAGGCGAACTGGGGCTACAGAGCTACTATGAAACAAGGACGAAAAGAAACAATATGATTCCTGATGGCATTTCTGTCGATAAAATGTACTGAGCTGTTGAGCAGCGATCAGAGGGTCCAGAGGTTGTATGAGAAAGGAATGTCGCGGGAAAATGTAATGAATGGTTTCCGAAGCGCAATCAGTTAACAAATTGTATAGCTTCGATGTGCCGATAAAGACTATGAGAGACTGAACACTTCTCGGGAGGTTTATGTGTATGCAACCGATAGTTCGTAAAGTAAGTGATCAAAGGCGTGCTATACTGCGACCGCCAGAGGGCCTGTAACTGCAATCAGATAAGAGGGATAGAAGGGGAGTGCTCTATCTCCGCTTACGGTACTCAGTGCCCATTTAGAGCCCCGCCCCTCCCAGCTTGAGTGAGGAGGGAGAGGAGCCAATGGAGCGAGGGGAGGGGACGCAGACTCCGCCCCCTTCCTATTCCCCTATCTATCACCATCCTTGTCAGTGGAAATGAATGGGAGGGTTGATTATTTCGAAAATCGATGCATGTTCGTTTCGCAAACTTTACTGTCAGCATGTTCCATGAATGTGTGGAATAAGGACGAGATGAGCCGTGTGTCTGAGTCAAAACCGCTGAGTCACTCTAGCTGGTGAGAGAGTGTGGGAAGTGGAGAGATCGTTGAGAGTCGAAGAAGAATGACGCTTGAGGCTATTTTGTCCCTCCTCCCTATCCCCTAGCTAGCTAGAAGCAGTCGGATATGATTACCTCTTCATTCGCCGCAATGAATGAGTAATGAGGAGTAATTGGAGAGAATTATAGCGAGATCCGAGGAAGAGGAAAATTAAAAGAGAGTGAATGAAGTAATTGCGAGTGAGTGAGGATGAGGAGGATGAGGGAATCTGTAAAGAGGAGATACGGTATTCATATGATACTGTAGTGATGATGGGATTACGGTACATCAGTCAGTTGAACAGTCGACGGTGAAGCATTGCAAGATTGGTGTAGCAGTTGCCTGTTGGATTACGGTAACAGCAATTTACCTGATTCCCCAATTAGCCGACCTTTCCCATTGATTGCTGCTCTCATCTCTCATGTCTCTATCTTGTTCGCGAATTCCGTTACAATCACTGTGATTGCTGCGATAGAGAGGAAGAACTCTCTTCGTTTGCCATGATCTCTAGGCCTGTCTGACGAGCGAGAGACTGTCTATGATGAAGATACCAGGGCTGATAAAGGGAAGGCCGCTAGGGAGAGGGCTGAGAAAGTTTTACAATTTGCGAGGGAGAGGGATGGTCACTCGGGAGGACTCCTGTATGGGAGTGATTGCATAACAGTTGTTGTAGATGAAAGGAGAACGGAACAGGGAGGTGTGGGGATGAGAAGGTGATAAACAGGGGATATGGAAGAGCATAGATCGACAGTATGCTGAATGTTTTGAGTAGCTATTATGTTTGCGTTAACTGCAACTTCTAATTACTCTGAAAGGACAGGAGAACAGGGAGGTGTGGTGATAAAGGGTGGATTATAGTGGATACGGCTAATTTTGTAGATCTAAGATGGCTAAATCATTAGCCTAAATGATTGTTTCACAAAACAAGCTTCATTGGGGAAGCAGCGATGCTATTATTGCTGGAGGGCGAGGATCTTTGATTCTTTCCACGGTTTTTCTGGATAAAACAATTTGTGGTTGCCTTTTCTAGACATTGCTTCTCATACTCTATCAGAATGAGAATCAAGCCTGTTTTTATGGTTCGAAGATGGCTATAGGATAGTTTCACTAATCCGCTACATCGGGATCTAGGACAGTTTGACAATTGAGTATTTTCAATTGTCGTCGCATAGCCATTCTAAAATATCAAACAATCCTGGTATGTTATCCCTACAATATTGTGGTTTCGGTGAACCTATGATTGCTTGGAAATCAATAGTCATCGATTACTGATGCTTTGTAGGTGGATATTTTTTTTTTAATTAATAGAACTCAAGGAGTAATCTTTATTGGCTGTGGGGAGTAGTAGTCTTGTTAGTCCATCCTTATAGAGTGGGGATAGGTGGTCAACACGTGGAAGGCTGTGCTGGAAAAGATTGGGTGTAAAGCTCATAAAAAGAGTACTCTGGACTTTTGCCTGGGTTATTTTCCCTTTGAAAAAATCGAATGAACCACATCCGTGCTGTTACTCTAGTACTTTATTCTCGCGAGCACAGCGGGGCTGGTTAGGCGCCGATTGCAATTTCAAATAAATTCTCATTTAAATAATACTAATATTCAGTTCAATGATTGCTAATGTTGATGAAATTTGCGTAATTCATGGAGCTATTCTGAAAAAAATGTGCAAGTCCTCTATCATCTCTAAAATTTAAACTCGCGCCCTTCCCTCTCTTTCCGTGCGGGAGTTTCTCCCCCTCTGCCATTATCCACCCCTGTCTCCCGCTCGCCTCTCTTTGCTTGCAGCGAAGGGGTACCAGAGGGTACTCTGCCTGTCTGCCGCTCTCGCCACGCCTGACTGAGTATCGGCGCGCCCGCCGTGCGTCCGCACCAGGCAAAGGGAGGGGCAAAGCAGCTACGCAGCGAATCCCGCGCTCGCCTGCTCCCCCTCCCGAAGCCCTCCCTTTGTCCGCCTAATTACAGGAGCAATCGCGCCATTTCATGTTCGAAATCAGCCCTTTTGCCTCTAGTACCCACTGTTGTTAACGCTAATGTTGTTCTCTGACGTGCTTTGATCAAGCTTTCGCTCCGCTGAACCCGTTAGGTGAATTACCGCAATGTCTGCTGGGGATGATTGGAAACCGCGCGCCCGACAGAATTCACGCTTGATCGGAGGGTTTGCCGCGCGTGTTCTTGTTGTTTACATTTTTGTAATTGTTTTACGGATTTTAGATATATTAATTGTGCCTTAATTGCAGTCCGCACACAGTGCGCAAGGCCAGCCAGTCAAGCTGTGCATTTGAGATCGGTAAGCTTTTATTTTAAAATGTATATTTAATATATTAATTTGTTCTTATATGTTAATTAATTATCATAATTGCAGTAGGATCTGACACGGGACTGGGCGCGGATCATCTAGAGACGAGCTCGCTCATGGGAGACCATCATAGTGGAACCGGTGAGGTTGATCGGAGATCAGTGTTTGGAAGGGCAGTTTGGTCCTAGGGGATGAACCTTACATTATGGTTATTTCCAACTTCCCGTTGCTCAGTCTTGTTCTGCTTGAAGGACACTGCTAGCAAACGTGTAGAAGTACCTAAAGAAATGGAAAAAAATGTGATTTCGCAAGTGAGGATGAGATAAGAACCATGTCGAAACGTTGAGGGTGAATCAGTGTTCCGCGAGTTAGTCAAGTGTTTCGCTCATGTTCCTTCAACCAATAATTGTAGCTTGTATTTCGCCAAACAATCAATAACTCGTGACCATCCTTGCTAGCACGCATAGTGTAATGGCTTTGTAACAAATCGATCAGTATAATTTATTTATTTAAAGTAACATTAATATAATTAGCCTCGTCAGGCGACTCGCGCGAGTCGCCGCTGCAGCAGCGCAGCGGCAGCCGCGCGCCCGGAAGCGACGCCAACTCGTCGACGAGAGCGAGTAGTGCGGCCATTGGTGAGCTTTTCCGGTTGAACGTAAATGATGACTGAAACGCGAACAGCATCAGCGCACCATAGAAACCTACTAGACAGGCAAGAGGCCATTGGTGATTTTTTTTGAACCCGCACGCACCACGAATTGATAATGTGGGAACTGTGACGATAATATAGTATGTGTGAAGCGGGAGTAGTAAAAGCTTTAGAATAAATAGGCGAAGGTAGTGACGCCAACTCGTCGACGAAAGCGAGCAGTGCGGCCATTGGTGAAGAAATTTATTGTGATGTTCATTTTTATCCAACCGATTGAAATTACCGAGCCCGAACCGATATGAATAGTTTGTGAAACGGGACTCTATTGATTTTTTAAATATCGATTCCTGATTACCGATGGATATGATTGAGCTCCTCTAATCCGATCCGATTTTCAGTATTTTCTTAAACGAAAGCTTACTAGATTTCAATTGATTCTCGCTCGATTCGCCCACTGAAAATCAGAGCCTGTTAGAATAATAGATACACCCTGTTCTGAGAACCCACCGGGTGGTAGCCAATGGAAGCTGCGATTATGGTAAAAAATCAATATTACTGCTAATGCTTGCCATCGATCAATCAATAATCAATCGATTGGCAGGCCGCCTGGACTCGGGCGCGTCGTCGCCGCTGCTGCAGACGGAGATGATGCCGGAGGAGGACGGCTGCGTCTGCCCCTACTGCCACCGCGACTATCGCAAGGTACGGTAGGAGAGGGGAGGAGACGGTGGAGAGGTATCGAGGAGTGATTTGATTACCGCAAGATACGGTAAGAGTATGGTGGAGAGGTATCGAGGAGTGATTGTTCTGTGGCGGCGAAGGGTTGGGCCAAAATTGTATCTACTCAATACCTGTGCATTTGCGGGAGAGGTGCAACATAATTGCCGCTTGTTATTTATTTTAGCAAATTTTTGTTGAGAATCGCATTTTCTATTTTTGCTGAAATCCTACTGCTAGCGAGTGAGCGAAAGCGAAAGAAAAAAAGGCGACACTCGCGCGCCTCTGATTCACCTAATTAAGCCCCCTTCGCGCGACTCTCAGACGCCCGCAAACGTAGGCAATTTTCCTCGCGCGAGCGACCATATGAGACTACATTGACGGCAATAAATCTGGGTGGATTCTTGTAACAAAAAATAATCAAAAAAGAGGTTTTTGTACCAGAAATATTTAAATTTTGGTTAATTAGTTTTAATTAAATTAATTAACAGCCGCGTGTGCTCGACTGCCTGCACTCGATGTGCGAGGACTGCATCATCGCGCAGCTGGACGGAAGAAGAGACAAGGTATTGATTGGTTACGGTAGGGAGGAGGCACGGTAGAGAGGTATCGAGGACTGACTTTATTGATTTTAAGGCTCGCGAGCTGGAGAAGCGCATCGCAGCCACGGACTGCGTGCTGCAGGAGAGAGCCAGCAACGATCGGTGAGGCGAATATTGATCGAAAGTTGTTAAATTATTTTCGAAAATGATAGGCTTGTAAATCTAAAAAAATGATAGGCTTGTAAATCTTGTAAATCAAGGAGTGTATCTGCGCTCTTGTTCTTCTCTATTGAAAGCGCCATTTTTTCTCGTGAAAAGCAATCTGTGGAGCTCATAATAGCGTCTGTACTCTTGGTCTTCTCCTTTTCTCACGACACGTCAACTCTTTCATCTCAGTCCTTCTCCCTTTCTTCAATAGTTTCTCTAAGGAACGCGTTGCCATAGGAGCCAGTTGTATCCAGGAGGAAGTCCGGCTGGATTTATTTATAGTGGGCTTTTATGAAGAAATGTAGGGAAGAAGAATCAGCCCTATACAAAAAAAAATATTCGCAACACCTGGTCGTGAACCCTGACTTCACCCTGACTATTGCGTTGCAAGGAAGATGACAGGCTGGATTTATTTATAGTGCGGATTCTGCAATTCCGATTCAAGGGAAGAGATCGATCATCTCAAATTTGTTCTCTTGTACTTGTTTTGAATTTTCTCATTTTGCTTGTTGACCTCAGATAACTGAAAAATTGTAAAGTTGACGCTTGTTCTAATCTCCTTGCAGCCCCACTCCGCCGGGCGTGATCAAGTGTCCGACGTGCGCACAGGAGTCGCACGTCGGCAACGACATCCGATTCGTTCATTCCATGCTGATTGACTTTGTGAGATTTGAAATTTGATAATCAACTTTATTTTCGAAAATATTCCACTATGTCGTGGGTGAATATTTCACGTTCGATATGTTTGGTTGTCGTTCCACACGTTGATCTAGAGATTAGTGGGGTTTCTATATTTAATGCGCCATGATGACGTAGTGAACCAACAAACAAATATTTTGTCCTCCTGAATCGTGCTTCACGCTGCGATCATGAGATCAGCTTTGCTTACTGGTCGTTTTTTCCCGTTGAACAGTCATTCGAACAATAGCCTCTTGTGCTGGAATCTCAATGTCTGTTTCAGGTCCGCAACGCGGCCTCGGGCGACGCGCCCGCCGAGCGCAACTGCCGCTCGTGCAAGTCGGACCTGCCCGCGGTACGGTATTTATGCTTACATTTTGAAACGTATCTGTTCCTGGCCTTCGCTCATCTTACAATCAAGTGTTTTCCATCGATCGATCGAGCTTACAGTAGTCAATCGATAAATCGATTCAGGTGGCGTACTGTCGCCAGTGCGGCACCGACCTCTGCCCCAACTGCCTCCAGGCGCACAAGGACATGCGCATGTTCGAGGGACACGAGGTGAGGGATTGCATCAGGTTCCCCTGATTCAGAAAGGGGTACGGTGGCATGTGTGATTGAATAGGATTGTATTGAAACGGTAATCATATGAAATCGTTGCTGCACAAATTCAAACGTGTATTTAATAGGGGACGGTGAAACCGAAAGCACGTGCGGCAAAAATCCATGAGATGGAATATTGTATTATTGATTATCCCCTGATTTCCAGGTGATGTCGTACGAGGAGCTGGAGAAGGCGGGACGGGCGGGCGAAGTGAGGCGGGTGCTGTGCCCGGCGCACGGCCTGCCCTACCTCGTGCTGTGTGCAGGGTGCGAGGCGTTGGCTTGCAGGTGAGGAAGGGAGGAGTACGGTTGTTGATGGGAGATATCGATCTGTGGTGGTTGTATTTTCGAGTGATCCCAATTGACATTGGTGCAGAGTAGAAGCACAGGCTATTGAGACGGGGATGAAACCTCGATAGGAAATTGAGGCATTAGGAATGCGCCTGTCCTACCTCGTGCTGTGTGCAGGGTGTGAGTTGTTGGCTTGCAGGTGAGTACGGTAGATTACGGTAGTCTATTGAAGGTATCGATCTGCGGCTGGTTGTATTTTCGAAGGTGGCACGGAGTGATATTAGATTAGATTAGAAGCACAGGCTATTTGGACAGCGGTGAAACCGAGAATTTTTCGGGGGGGGGGGTTGGGCTGCTTTTGGCCTAGCACTAAATCGATACCGAATATTCTAATATTATTTTGCTCACAATCAGTAAGCAACCTTACATTGGTGCCCAAGGAATACATCGTGAAGTGATAGAGCAGTGAAACCTAGAATTAGAATTTGCTCGATGCGCTCACAAAACCAAGGAGAATCGGACGGTTAAAAAGACGCAAATCATGAGTTGCCGCTGTATCTCGAAAAACACGGGAGTTTAAGAATATTTTATTTGTTTTAATAAATTATTGCGCTAATTGCAGAAACTGCCTGGACTCGGAGCACCTCTCGCACAAGATTGTCGATGTGACGCCGGTCGTGGTAAAAGCCATCTCCAATGAGCTGGTGCACAAGATGGAGAACGTCTCCAGCAAGGTACGGTAGGGAGGGGGAGCTATCGAGGATTGATTTCATTCTGACGAAGGTACGGTAGGAGGAGGTTATTGAGAACTGATGGTGCACAAAATGTCTCCAGCAAGATACGGTAAGGAAGGGGGAACTATCGAGGACTGACGGAATAAAATAATTACGATAATATGGTCATTTTTAGTGGAGCGTGGCGCTGGAGTCGTGGCACTCGGAGGCGGACCGCGCGTCGACGCTCATGATGCACTTCGAGAACGCGAAGGTGAGGTGCCCGGCAGTTTTTGGTTTCATGATTGTTTGATATTCGCACTTATTCATCTGTTATTGATAATCGCGGGAAAGCCCAATCTTGAAATTTGCAAAATGATCGCTTCTTTCAAAATATAACTCCCACTAGTTCCTAGTTTCATTTTTGTTTTATATTTTTGCAAGCTCCTCGGTGCATAATGTTGTTCCGATCGACGGTTCGAAAATCGAATGAACTATCCTCAACATCGATCAATCAATCAATAAATCAATCGATTATCCTCAGGCGACAATTGACGCCGCATACGAAGAGGCGGCGCGCGTGCTCGAGGCGAGCAGACTGAAGAAGCACGCCGAGCTGGAGGAGGCGAGGTGAGAGAGGGGTTATGGTAGTCAGGGGTACAGTAAAATGACGGTAGTAGGTTATAGTAGAAGCTGCGGCGTTGTCGGTGCCCAGTCAAAATTATAGTTTTTTTGCTTCGTTGATTTCTAGTTGCAGACGTAGGTCAAGTCAGATTGAATTTGTTTTTTTACTGGTTTTTCCAGGATGCTCGGTTGTAAAAATAACGAAATGTTTTTGCAGAGACCGCCAGGAGGAGACGATTGAGGAGGTGTACCGCAAGGTGGACGTCACCCAGATGAGGATCGATGGAGCCATCAAGTACGGTAGTGGTTACGGGCGCGAAGCTCTCATCATCGATCGATTACCGTAATCCTCCCTCCTTGCAGGTTCTCGAACCGCCTGCTCGACTCGGCGAACGGCGTCGAGCTGCTGGCGAGCAGGAAGAAGGTGAGGGTAATAGAAATGGCAAATGCAATACAACTAGCAAACATGTGCGCAGAACGGCTATGAAGTAGTCGTGAAACACTCAAACACCGGCCTAGATATTGTTATTTTCGAGCTGTGTGAGATGATTGAGGAAAGTCAACAAGAGCGGAGTATGTAGGAGTAGTGAAACATTGCAAAAATGGGGATGAGGAGGAAGGTTGACTTTTTAAAATTCGAGACAAGGAGTCGAGAAGATTGGTAATTGTGTGTCTGGAGGCCTATGCTGAGCTAGTGAAACACACATAATATCGGGCACTAATAGGGTGATTGTGAGGAAGATCGATAAACTATTGTAAAAACAACATTTTGTCAGCCGAAGTAGTCACAACGCAGTTACACCGCGTTGAGTACCAATATTTGTTTGTTTCCTTTTGAATCAATCAGACAGTGTGAATCTGGTGTTTGACACATGGAAGTAGTCCCAATGCAGCTCGAATTTTCCAGGACTAATTAATAATTTTTTAAATAAATAAATAAGTTTATTAACTTAATTACGTCTTCAGGTGCTGCACCAGCTGAACTCGCTGGAGCACACGATGCCGTCGCTGCACACGGAGAGCGAGCTGCGTTTCGCGCCCGTGATGAGGAAGACGCTTGAGGCGACGCTGAGGAACGCCGTCGGGGATATCATCTGTGAGTGAAACGTAAATTATGGGGGGGGGTGATAAGGCTTGGAGTAGGGCTAGTGTAGAGAAGTAGTGGAGGCGACGTTAAGGAATGCTGTGAAACAGAAATCAGAAAACTTATTCAATTACTGCAACGGACCCTATTTCAAAACGGGACTTTGAATTTTGCGCTGTTGTTTTGTGAGATCTGAACAGCTATCAATTGTGCATTCTCCAACCTGCCAAATTTGTAGATCGCGAGTGCTTGATTTGTGCGATCTGTGGTCCGGGAATTGATTCCATCTTCTATCCTTGGCCTACCTAACCAACTTCTCTCATTTGCAGCGCAAGCCCTGCCCTCGTCCGTCTCGGCCATGTCGCTGGACGGCGGCAGCACCATCACGAGGATCTCCGCCAGTGGTGAGTTGGAGGGATATTAGGGGAAGAGTGCACTCTAGGAGCGCCGGGTTTGCGAGGGTAGCTCCGCCCACTTTTACAGCTTTACAAATAAAAAGGGGCGGAGTTTCAATCGCTTGTTAATGAATTGTTGTTATTACCAGTGAGAAACAGAGCTCATCATTACTATTTGTCGTTGCAGAGTCGGAGTGGGCTGCGGTGAACGGAATGAAGGAGGCGCGAGGCGACGGAGGAGAGAGAGGGCTGATGGCAGTGACGGGAGGAGCAAGAGAAGGAAGTGGAACGGGAGATCAACGGGGAGGAAGGGACGACGCATCGATCAGAGGAGGAGACGGAGGAAGGGGCAGTGAGAGAGGAGGCGGAGCCTCCTCCTCCCTCGCCACCTCCACCATCACGCCCATCGGAGGCGAGCGAGCAGCCCGCGCCAAGGCCGGCGTCTCCGGCGGCGTCGGCATGCAGGCTGCGGCCGCAGCCGCCGCTTTCGCCGGCGGCTGGCCGCCCAGCTCGAACCCTCCCGAACTCCCGTCGCCCTCGCCGCCCAAGGACGTGCAGACGGCGACCAGCGTCGCCGGTCAGGTCGTCGCGCTGCCGCAGACGAGCGCTGCGGCCGCGGCCGCCCTGCAGCACCTGCAGCAGCAGGCGGCTGGCACGCCGACGCCCGGCGGCCCCACCCTGCCGCCCGCATGGGCTGCAGCTCTGGCAGCCAACCCGGGCGCAGCCGCCGACCCGAGGATCGCTGGTGAGTAGATAGTTTTGCTCTTGAATTGCGCTTTTGCTGCGTCTAATCAGATGCGTTCCGCATTCAGAATTAGCCGCAGTTTATGCAATTTTTTTTATGCTAACAAGATGCATACCTGATATCGCAATCTATTGCTTCTCCATTCTAATAAGCATCCCTTGCAGCAGCAGTCATCCAGGCGGCTCAGGCGGCGGCGCAGGCCGGCGCCTTCCAGGGCCAGGCGGGCGCTGCGAACGCAGCCGTGGCTGCAGCCGCTGCAGCCAAGCAGCAGCAGTTGATGGCGCTGTTCCTGCAGCAGCAGCAGGCGCAGCACGGCAGCCTCGCGATGCGGCAGTTCGGAGCCGCGGCGGAGGCCGCGAACGCCCACATTCTCAGGCAGATGGTGAGTGGTTTTTTTTTATAAAGAGAGTAATCGAGAGATCGGGATCAACTATGCACTAAAGAAGTTATGGGAGAAGTGAAACATAAGAGATGTGGTTGCACTCTGGCGGTTTAATTTTGCTTTTTTACTTGCAATCGTCAGCTGTCGCAATGTTTTTTTACCGCCAAGGATCGATTTTATGGAATTGATGAAACCTAGGATGTGCGGCCGTTTTTTATTCTGATTTTCTACAATTCAAACCTTGCTGCAGATCGCTTCGAACGCAGCAGCTGCGGCCGCCGGTACCGACCAGGCCATCCTCGCCGCAGGACTGGGCAAGAACGTGCACGAGATCAAGCTCGCATTCGCCCATGGAACCGGTGAGTGCACACGCGACGCGGGAGGGGGAAGCGTCGCGGTTTGGGGCGATGTAGGATAATCGTAGGCAAAGAAAGTAGGAAGTGACGAGGAATGGGTTTCAACGATATTATGAATGTTTACTATTTAGTTTCGATTTTGATATTGGAAGTGGTTTCGCTGCAAAATTTCTCTATTATCGTCAAAGCGACTAGCCAGACCGTGGTTGTAATGCTTGTACTAAATCATTTCTATCGATTTGCTTGTAGTAGCGCCTTCCTGTACATTCACCAACTAATTTTGACGGATTTTTTCACCCATCAATCTCTCTTCTTGCCTAGCAATATGTCTTCTGTTCTTCTGTTTGTCCTCAACCCTTGCGCCTTTCATGCTATATTTATTGGAACTTCTTGGATATCTGGCCCAGGACAACCGCTCTAGTGAATGGGGGATGAGAAATGAGAATGGTAGGGATAGAATGCTCTGTGAGCGAAGGCTGGGCCAGATATCCAAGAAGTGCCTAATTAATAACTTATTGCCTTTTCAGGTTCCGCGGGCAACTCGCTGCGCGAGCTGCACTCGCCCGGTGGGTTCGCCGTCGCCGAGAACGACGAGATCCTCATCGCGGACACGAACAACCACCGGATTGTGGTGATCACGCCCGCGATGCCGTGGAAGTTCGGCCGACCTGGACAGGAGGTGAGAAGGAGGGCTCTAGACGCGCCGGGTTGTAGATGGCGGGAGGGGAGAGAGGTGATGGGCAGCCTAGTGATGCCGTGGAAGTTCGGACGGCCCGGACAGGAGGTGAGAGGGGGAGTGCTAGACACGTCGGGTTAGAGAAGGTGGGGGAGGGGGGTCCGGACAGGAGGTGAACTGGGTGAAGCTAGGCACGCCGAGTTAGAGTTAGTGGAAGATGGACCGGCAGTCGATTAGCCGTTTCGACTCTGCTATAATCCGTTGATGATCGCAGGTTATGCGATTCCAGAACCGAGCCTGTCGTAATAACCCAATCATTGCCTCCCCTGCAGAAGGGCTAGCTGTGCATTATTATAAAAAATATGCTCCCAGTTGTTTCAAATTTCGCTTGCCGCATAATGCCCTGGACAGCGCAATTGATTCGATTCCATCTTGAGTGGGTTTTTAAAATAACCAAAAGAATTTCACTCAAGATAGAATCGAATGTTGCTATTTTGCAGGACGGCCAGCTGTGCTTCCCGCGACGCGTCGTCGCGATGCGCGGCTTCGAGACGCCGCGCTACGTCGTCATCGACAAGGCCGTCGATAATAAGAGCAGGTTCGGTAGGTTTGGTTATCGAGGACTGATTGATTACGGTAGTTAGGGTATAGACTAGGCCGTCGATAACAAGAGCAGGTACGGTACGCTGGATATCGAGGACAGATTGGTTACGGTTGATAGAGTAAGTGGGTAGATTATTGATCGCCAGCTGTCTGGTTAGGAAGCATCGACAAGGAACACAAGAGCAGGTACGGTAGAGGGGGTTTGTTGATTAGTTGTTTACGGAAGCTAGGCTGAGTACGGTTGAAAAGAAGAGCTGGTACTTGGAAATTTATCATCGGATCAATCTTTTACTGTTTTTGTTACCGACAAGGATTGATGGATTAACGATGAAACTGAGATGCGACGATTCGAATTTTCCTAGATTTTCGGTTTCGCTAAAAACACTTTTGCAGAGCGCAGCTGTTCGACGCGACGGGCCAGTTCATCCGCCGCATCAACCTGACGGCGGTCGTGCCCAAGGGAGGAATCGAGGTGGTTGCTTTGATCTTTGGTCTTTGGGTTAAGCGTTGTTGGCTAGTAAGCTAATGGCGAATCGACCTGACATAGAGGAAATCCCATGTTGAGGCTCATGTTCTAAATATTATCACAAGAAAAGATGAAGAGATCGATAAGATTGCTCCCGTCATGCTTTAGCGAACTGGGTGAAGCGGAAGATCTCCAAGTCATCAAAAAGATGTATTTCTAATCCGAATGGTTGTGCAGGTGTGGGCCGCCACGTCCACGCCCACCGGCCACCTCGTGATGGTCGACCAGTCGAGTGTCATCTACACGCTGGACATCAAGGAGGTACGGTAGAGGATACGGTAGTTATCGATTAGGTAGCTGTGTTCAAGGGTTTATTTTTCAATGTTCAAAGCGAGAGTAGTGAGACAATTGAAGAAACTGATAGCAAGGCTTGAAGTAGTATGCGTGAAACCTGGGAGTTAGGTGAACGTCGAGAAATTTTTTTTTCTTAAAAATTGCATGCCGGATTGTTACTGTTTTTCCCCCTCATCAGATTGGTAATAGCATCTTTGAAACGTAAGAATAGTTATCTGAAATTCCGGAATTTCTTGCGGATCGTGCCGAGCAGTGATTAAACGAGTGTCTGATACGCTTTGAAGTATTGAGCTTAAAACATGAATCATCGCTTACTTTTACAGGCACAGCCTCGCGTGGTCAACTGGGTGGACGCGTCGAACCACCTGATGGAGGCGTCGGACGTCGCCGTGCACGAGAAGAGCATCTACGTGACGGACTTCAGGGGACACGGAGTGCACGTGTTCTCGCACGAAGGTGCGCGGTTATCGGGGGTGGGGGCGTCGCTCCGAGAAGCATGGGTGGATAGTTGGAGGGGACCTTGCGCGATTTCTTCTTGAGATTCCGATAAATCGATATACCGTACCCCGTTGCAGGCACGTACCTGCGCAAGATCGGGGAGCCCTCGCACACGCCGTTCCCGATCGGCATTAGTAGCGCTAGCATTAGGATATGGAAGCGCTTTTCGATCTAGGCTCCTTGAGTCCCCGATCAATCAATAACTACCGTATTCTCAGGCACCTACCTGCGCAAGATCGGCGAGCCCTCCCACACGCCGTTCCCGATCGGCATCGACGTGGCGCGCAGCGGCGAGCTGCTCATTGCACACACGCACGGCAACAAGCTGACGATCGTGTGCTACTCTCCTGAGGGCACGCTGCAGCACCAGTTCGTCAACTGCGATTTCAGGGTACGTGTAGAGCAAGTAAGTGTTCCAACTACTATTCATTACGGCTCGAAACACGCGCCGCCCTTGTGTGAAAAGTAGGCGAAAATTGTGACGGCGACCCGTGTTTCGAGCTACTGAACTGATAGCCCACCCACCCGACCGAACTAGATGTAAGGGTACGTGTAGAGCAAGTAAGTGTTCCAACTACTATTCATTACAGCTCGAAACACGGGTTGCCCTTGTGTGAGAAGGTGTAGGTGAAAACTGTGATGGTGACCCGTGTTTCGAGCTACTGAACTGATAGCCCACCCAGTGGGTGATACTTACTGATACATTACATCTCATTACTACTTTACATGCTGTAATTCACACAAATCACGCGAGGAAACATTGGTGGAGAGGTTGAAAATGCTAATAGAAATCTCACCCAATTCCACCCAATTCCTCAAGTACTTGGGTCTTTTACATAATCCCTCTCACTGTCTGCCAATTCCGAGCGAGAGATCGGCGTCTCTTTTGCGAGCCAACCCAAGTAATTGAGTATTGGAATTGGTTGAACAACCCTACCACCCACCCGCCCTAACTAGGTACGTGTAGAGCAAGTAAGTGTTCCATCATACTATACTCAATTGAGCTCGAAGTGTGGGTCACTGTTCACAAAGGGGAGCAGTGACCCGTGTTTCGACTCCTCGGGGGAGCTTCTTCAATAGTTGTTCGTGTACTGTGTTTGCAGAGCGTGGGTAATGAGAGAACAGCTATTGAAGAAGCTCCTGTCCCTATTCTAAAATCACCCCCTTAGTTGGTGCTGCAGCTAGCGGTTGTAAGACTTGTTTGCCTCGAGGAGATGATCTCTGGTTATGTAGGCGATGGTACAACCAATTTCAACCTCTAGCTGTGGCACTCCCTTACCGTACCACTCCCCCTCCCCTTCATTTCCGCATCGATCGATAACCATGCACCTGGTCGCTATCACGATCACATCTGTCTCTCTTTCGTTTGCATCGACTTACTTTTCGTTCTGACTCTGTCCATACTCACTGGTTTCTTCCAACCACTGGTTGACCATTGAAAGTGGGCGGAGTTTGAGCTAACCACTGGTTGACCAGTACCTCAACCACTGATTTGGATACACGCCACCCTACGTTTGAGGTACTTGATAATCGGTGGTTGAAAGAAACCATAGCTCCCAAGTCACTAAGCGCACGTACTCTACTCACCCCCTGCCCTCTCTCCCTGTCACTCTGATTCTCTGATCTTTGATCTCTCCTCTCATCCTTTCCATTTCCCATTGCAGATGTCTCGCTGTGCTGCTCTCCGCTGCACGTCGACTGGTCACATCGTGACGCTCTCGAAGCACGCCCACACCCTCTACGGGTTCCGTCGCATCATGGCACCCAGATCGTGAAGCCCCGCCCACTCAGACTCCGCCCACTCCCCTCCTAGCCCCGCCCCCTAGTTTATCCCCTACCCCTTGTATATTTTGTTGGCCCCTTTTGCTGATTGTATCTCCACATCTGCTTAGTTTTTGGTACTCTTGCACACATAATGCCACTGATCTTACCGATTGTTATAATATTACTCCCCTCCTGCCTTCTGCCTACCGTACTCTAATCCCAATCAATGTAGTCACTTGACCCGATCATCTCTCTCACCTAGCACCGTGTATCCGCCCAGGGCATATATCCTACAGTAATCCGTGTCCTACCGTATCCCGTGTGAGCTCCCCTCAAACAATCCCGTTGCGTGTCCTACCGTATCCGCCAGATACCGTATCCTCTTCCTCATCCGTATCATCTCCCCCGTCTTTCTCTGCACCCGCCCTGCCTCTTCCCTTTCCCCGTTCCCGTCCCGTCCTTTCACAACCCAACACTCCTTTCTTCTTTCCTATTCTTATTTGTTTCCCTAATTCGTAGTTGAACCCACGTAGACGATTTGTTGTGTACAATAATTGCATATCGTTTTTTTTGTCTCGCTTTTTATAATACCGCTTAGCTTAATGTAGTATTACCTTCTTGCTTTTTATATATATTCATCATCATATATATAGCTACTATTTTGCAGTCACAGACGCACAGTTATCTTTTATACAGCAAGGCCTAGTCCTCGGTATATTTGCCCGTTCCGTTTGTTTCTCCGGCTTCCGCCCTGTACTGCCTTATCTGCCCCACCCACTTTTACCCTGGTCCCGCCCCTTACAGCTTATCTCTTTTCGTCTCTCTTACTCAGATCTCACCCACGGGTTTCCTACCACAAAAGTTGCGCTGAAGCACTGCATCGGGTTTTCGTTCCGCGTCCTTTCGACCTATCATAGCTAAGCTCCGCCCCCTTGTATGCCCCGCCCCCTTTTGAATGCATTATCTGCCGACCGACAACCCTTCCCGGTTAGATCTCAGTCCTCGCCCCGATTATTTTGTGTTTCTCTTTTCTTATTTAGAGTAGCTGTTAGAGCTTCTTTCCCCCCACTATCATGATGTTAATCTCTCTGTTCCGGTAGAGTTAGACTCCTATTCCACCCCCCCCCCCCCTTTTCCCCCATTGGTATATCAAGCTCAGTTCGTAGGCCGCTGCATAGTCTCTTACTATTCCACACTACCTAACTAACAATCTCTCAATCACCCACTTTCAATAAGCCCCGCCCCCACTTTTTAGAGACCTTTTCTCATTTTATTGCAGTCTTTTTTGCAGTTAGCCCTTGTGTAGAGGTTTATCTTTCGTTGCTCTGTGTTTCTTCGCATACTGTAGTCAGTCGAGAGTATACGGTAGTTTGTATAGCTCAAATCGATCGATCGCATCTTTCAAAATCGAACCCGCCTAATCTAACCAACCAGCTCCGTCGATTCATAAACCCACTCTAGGTATTGCATAGTCTCGAGAGACGTTTGTCTCTCCGCTCTTACTCAGTTTAGAATCAAAGCACTGTGATACGTGGTTGCATTGTGCATGGGTATATTGATTCTCCCCTTTATCACACTTTCCCATCTCGATATATCCGCATATTGTGTACCCAGGAAGGGTCTGGCCCTTTCGTTTCCCTGCTGTGGAGATGAATTTAGCCGGATTCTAATCGCATTGTATCGTGATTATTCTGTGTGGTATTCAGTTTAACCCTTTTGCTGTGTCGATTAGTGTCAACTACCGTAGACATACAGTATATTCGTGCTACAATTGCTCTCGCATTGAAGTTGTGATCTACCCGCCACCCGCGCTTATCATTATCAACTACAGTATACACCTACCGCCTTACTAGATACCGTATAATCAGCGTCCGTATATTCGACTCCGTACAGTATTCTATTCAGTAGCCAGTCTGTGTAGATTTGTGTCTAAACGCAGAATGATTTGTTGATGTTTTTCGTTGTTCGTTTACCGCCTCTTCCTTCTCTTCTTCCTGTCTCTATTTTGCACATAAAGTGTACCTAGAATTCTCCTTTTATGTTGTGTCTATCCCTTCCTCAGTAGCTGAAAGTACATCTTCTATTCACTTGTATTCCTCTTCTTCCCAATTGTCTCCGCTCTCTCAATCCAGTCTCTGGGTAGTAACTCACACTCATCTCACATTGACTTCGTGGTCTACTTTATTGTAATCTGTCCTACCACATTTTATCGCCTCTCGCATTCTATTGTCGATTATCGATTTTTAAAGTACTGATGAATAAAGATAGTAGAAAAGAGGGGTGTTGTTTGTGAAACATGCGAATTTACAAGATGAGAATTCACGGTTGTGTTCTGGAGGAATTGGAAATAAAAACAAACATTCAGGATATTGGAATATCACTGTTCCATTGATTATTTCCATTAGCTCTACTGAATAAAAGTGCTCGTTCGAGACTGAAAACAAATTAATTTGGAAAAATCGGATACTTTGAAAAGTCAGTTCACGATACTCCACTACGGTGGCCCATTTCAACCACGATTTCCCGCGCGAATGTCCAAATCGTCAACGGCAGGTTTCTCTGTTTCGATTTTCTCTGTGGTTGATTCTTCGTTTTGCTTTTTTAGTTTTTCAATCATTAAATCAACTCATATCCTTGCAGTTCATGGGTGGAAAGGGAGGAAAGTCCGCGTCCACTGGCCTTACACCTTCATTCAAAACTTTGCGAAGCAAAGATGAAAGTCCGGACGATTCGGTTGGTTTTGGCTATGTTTCGGCTTTAACCTATTGATTGATCATTTTAGAACAAGGAGAACATCCCTCCAGGAAGGCTGACACGCTCTGCGAAAAGTGAGATCTTGAGTCATTTGTGGCCAAACTAGGGTTGATGTTTCAGTTTTGTACGACAACGCCAGAAAAAAAATGCGTTAGTGCCAGGCTGAAAAAAAGTTAACGGTTCGATGTTACAATTAAAATTTGAAGATTGGATTTGTGTTGAATAATTCGAGTTCTTATGAGATTTTCTCATTTCTTTGCAGGTACTGTAAAACGCGATCTGTTCAACAAATCGCAGAAGGAGGAAAGAGTGACTCGCAGCAAATCGCGACAGAGAGGATCCGAATCACCGCTGAAGAAGACGAGAGAGTCCGTCTCTCCGCTCAAGAGAGTGAGTCATTTTTGTAGATAAAGACTTCGCGGGAAAGGGTCCAAACGCGGGAAATAAGCGCCTTTGAAGCTTGTCGGTTTGGATTGCTGATGCTTTTGTTCATTTTCTTATTTTTAGTTATTATTATTATTACTGCAGTCCGATCGCAAGCGTGCTGCTTCCCCCAAGAAGGGCAACGATGCAACACCGGCAAAAAAGGACAGTGTGAGTTGTCTGGAGTTAATTTTCCCCTATTTACCTATTTTTAATTATTTTAAGATTCTAATTATTCTTAAATTAATTAATTGATTTGCAGCCCGGTCGTCCTCGCCGCGACGCGTCCGCCCACGCGATGGCGCGGATCGAGCAGTGCCATGATGGTCAGTGCGAATTATCTGAATTTCAATAATAAAATCAGGGATGGAATACCATGGCTATCAAAACTTGTAATAATTCGAGAAAATTCGGGCAGGCTTGTAACAATAATCTCTTTGCAGTCCTCGAGGTTGCTCATCGCGCTCGACCTCGCAAACCTCCTGTCCTCGGTGAGTCACTTCACACATGGTTAACGTAAAAATTGTATTCAATACTGTTTCTAGTCTGCTGTTCCAACTTCTACAGATTCATTGAAACGTAGTCACATCTGGCGACATTTTCAGTTCTTGCTCCATATTGACCATAATTTTAGTCATTTTTGGTAGTTCGGATATGTTTCAATCGAATGATGAGTATCACTTGTTTTAGAACTGGACAATGCCGTCCCCGACAAGGAGCCTGCGGCAACGGCGCGAAAGCCGCGCACTCCAGCTCGTCCGCTCAAGGCGAACTTCTCGTTGAATCCGAATTGGAGAGAGAAGACTCCCGATGACTCGGATGATGATGAAGAGCAGGAGCAAAGGACTCGCGGGTGGGTGATTTGGTATCGTTAGGGAAGAAACAGACAATGATTGCTCTCTCAAGTCTGCGACCTTTTTGATACGGAAGTGAAGCGCGAGACTACAGTTTTTTTTAAACAACTTCTTCTGATGTAGCAATCTTTCATGTGCTCTAATTAGGCAATGGCTCTAATAAGACAATGATCTATTTACTTTTCAGCAAGACCAGACAACTAGCTGCTGCAGCAGCCACGCCGGAGCGACGACAGACGCGCGCGCAGTCGGTGGGAAGGAACGAGCAGAGGAAGGAGGAAGAGAAGAAGGAGAAGAAAGTGGATGAGGAGTCGCCCAGCAAGGTGGGGATTTCTTGTGTTTCACATGAAATATAACTCGCTGACGTTTTCCACAGTATTGATTATACGATCGCGATTTCTTCCTAACGAATGACATGCTGGAGTATACGATATTCCTGTCAATCAAACGTGATTCGTGGACTGCTATTCGATAAGCTTGAGCAATTTCGCAAAATTACGCTCAATGGAGATCACGTATCTTCATAATGCAATGGTATCAATCCTGTTGTTGGAGAATACGTTGTTTCACATTTACGATCATTGCAGCAACTGGAGGGTCTGACGCGCATGACGCTGCGTACGCCGTCCAAGGGACGCGTCGGAGCCGCGTCGCCAGCGCGCGGCACCGCACACCGGGCGGCTGCGGCCACCGACGCGTCGCGGTCGCGCTCGCCTCCGCAGCTGCGTGAGCGCACGCCCACGCGCGCCACTACTGCAGCGGCCCGAGGCCCCGCCAAGGAGGTGACGTTCACGCCCATTCAGGTTGGTATTCGAAAACGCACGAATTCGACGAATCAAAATTTGTGAAACGTGAGTGAACGAGGAACTGTGGGAATGGGGATGTGAAGTGAGACAAGCTGTCATAGCTCGATTGATGTTTCAGAAGCTCACGATCAAGCTGGACATTCCGCGCGTGCGTCTGGCCAAGGATGGTGAGGAGTGGAGGTCGAGGACGGGCAAGACCCCAAGGACGGAGGGCAGACCGGCCAGGGCGGTCGCGAGGATTGTGGTGGGTTGTTTTGGCTTGTTGATGTTGTTTTGGGCGCTGTTGTTGTTGGGTCCTTCGCTTCCTGACGGTAGATCGTTCCGCCATGGGCGAAGGAAATATGCTATTGATATGGTGTTTCACAGTGTCCATAGATAGTCGATAGCGAGGTCGGTTCATTGCGACCGTTGGATTCGCTTTAAAGTTACCCAACAAGGGCGAAAATATTTTGAAAATTGTAACTCTCGCAACGCCTAGCCTGATCCACAGGAAACCGTATTTCTTTGGTGAGAGAGTGTGGCAAAATCAGAGAGTACTTCCTTGGAACATTGCCAAAATTTGAAAAGTGGCGTTTTCGCGCTTTTTTCCCTGATCCACTTGACACTTCTAAAGCGTTTTCTGATGCTATTATTGATTTTCTGACTATAATAATATCGCAGTCGTACTCACCCAACCGTACTCTATTAAGTTAAGTACCAAAGTATCAAAGGTGGTCAATTTCGTCCCTGTTGGGTAACTTTAACAACAACAACAAAAACTATCAGTTGAACGATTGGGACTAATGGTGTAATCGGGGCTGATGATTTATTAATTTGAATCTGATTATCGATTGATTTGGATCAATTATCGATTGGTTCCTTCGCAGCCTACGAAGAAGCGGGACGCGAGCTACGAGCCGGAGGATGTGCAGATGAACAGCAGCGAGAGTGAGGAGGAAGAGGAGAGCGAGAGCGAGAATGAGAGTGGAGAGGAGGAGGAGGAGGAGGAGAGGTGGGCAGTTTCGAAAATATGAATTTGAGTTGATAAAATTGAAAAAAAAAGAAAATACTGTGGCCATGGAAGATCCTTTTTTGGAGGGAGGAGAGTGGAGAGGAAGAGGAGAAGTGGTGAGGTTTCACGAGGGATTTGGATAGGCGATGAGTTCTGTGTGTTAATGAGAAGCGGACGAATAGTGCCTGTAAGAAAAGTTCAATCCCGTGTAATCAGCGCTAGAGAAGAGGTGTTGCAGTGTGGCGATAGATAGCCGATAGCTCTGTTGAACCAGTAAGAGGCCGATGAGCTGTCAAATAAAAAACAAACTCCCTCTCTGTAGACCTCGTCGGGGTCGCAGCGGGGCGCGCGCCGGTGGTGCCCGCTCCTGCAGCAGGGGCAGAGGAGGGGCTGCTGCAGCTGCTGCACGCCCGAAGCAGCGCGGAGGATACAGGCTGGAGATGGAGGACGGTGAGTGATGTTTCACGAAGGAGTTAAAGGTGTTAGGATGATACTAGATTGATGTTGAGTCGGCAGCTAGTATAAATAAGGAATTTCTCAGTTCCTGTCGGTTCTGGGTTGTGCGATGTGCTCAAAAGTGTTAGGACCACGGCAGGTTGGTGGAATGAGGATTCCGACACTTTCAAAAAACTATCCATACCTTGCAGACGACGGGATCATGCAAATCTATCTAGATTTCTGTTTTTTTATTCCTTCTGCTAGAATATCTGCTTGATTTGAATTGTCCTACCATCCATCAATCCTTTTATTGCAGACGATAACAGTCTTTGCCATAAACTCATAATGTATCTGTGTTTTGTTCTTATCTAACAAGAGAGCTTGATTTCGGCATTGAAGTCCCACAATCCATTAATTCTCCATTGCCAATGAACCATTACAGACGACGACAGACTGGACCTCGCGGGCGCGCCCGCCAACCTCGCCGCAGCACTCGATAGGCTGGCAGTGTACAGGTGAGAGTAGAATGAAGTAGGATTGTAGAAACGGAAATCTAGAGGGTATGGGAAGAGTAGCAACGGGGAAAACCTCGTCGCACACTGGACAGACTGGCAGTGTACAGGTGAGAGTGGGAGGATGTTGTCTATCAGAAACGGAAAACTAGTAGGTATAGAAAGAGTAGTACGCGGGGACAGTGTACAGGTGAGTGAGCGTGAAGGGGTTGGGATGACTTTGTTTGTTTATTTCTACTTAGGGCCTGCAGTTAATTGTGGAATTCAATGCATCCATTTTCTTTAAGAATGTGAACTTTCCTTGGAGCTTTTGAATCACTGTCATGAACCACTCTTCAAGCTATACCATAATGAAGTAACGATCATTCAGATGCCCGCGCGGGACGCTGTTGTGCCGCGAGCACGAGTGCGCGCAAATCCGCGAGTTTGTGCGGGCGGCCATCGCGCCCAATGGTGAGTCATTAGTGATTGCTGGAGATGAGGGCTGATTGCGAAGCTCACATCGTGATTCTCATATTCACCCGACTTTCACTGCCTGAAGATGCAAACCGCGTGAAATCACGGAAATGGAAAATTATAGGACTAGACCGGTTTTGGCTACACGAGCTGCTCAAAGCCATGAGGATTTGCGAGTTTATGATTTATGCGTATGTCCCACTGTCAAAATAAATAATTTTTCTGCATTGATTGGTATGAAGATGTTGATGATCTGGCAAAAGAGGATACGGTTGTCGAGATTACAGTAGCTTCTCAACTCATTCAATCGATTTCGCAGGCATCAGCCAGGCGTGCTACATCTCGGGCGTGCCGGGCACGGGCAAGACCGCGTCCGTCATGGCGGTGAGTCGGGCTACGGTATCGATTTACCATCTTAAAAAACAAAAATCGGTATCGATTTTTGTTTTTTAAGATGCATGGAATTGTTTTTATGTAAGTTGACGAACGAGGTGGCATTAATTGCTAGGATTCGTTTGAGAATACATTGCAACACTGAAACTTGTGCGTAATTAAGGGCGTTGTGAGTATTTTTTCTATGGGAACGAACGATTTCTTTCTACTATCTTTCTGTCCTACTCTGGGAATTCATAGCAACACTGAAACATCCGATCACTTACCATTTGGCAGATGGTCAAGGATCGTGTTTGACATTTAGCCTTCTTATTTGATTGAATAGAATGTGTCCAACCGACGCATAGTGATACCAATCGACTCGGTTGAGATTACGTAGTGCTACTGAAACCTAAATATTCTCTCAAGGAGCTGGCGTCGGCGATCTATTTTGGCGTTGAGACTGAATTTGTTTGAAAAAAATTTGACACACTACTGATGTAGACGGCGAAAATTATGTTGTAATACTGAAACGCCATTTAATTTTCGAATAATCAGATGGTCAAGGAGCTGGCGTCTGCGGCCAAGCGCCCGCCCTTCGTCTTCATCCGCGTCAACGCCATGTACTATACGGACCCCAAGCAGGTGCTTTGCGCAATTACTACTTAATTGGAAAAATTAGTTAGTCAACTGATATGTCCTGGACGGATAGCACGCAGGTGATTATCGGACGTGGTGTTCTTATCGTTAATTCGCTAATTATTGATTAATCACAGGTCTTCTCCGAGATCCTGCACGAGTACGAGAAGCAGACGAGGCCGGAGGGCGAGAATGGTGAGTGTTTCTGTTAATGGGTGCGATTGGGTTTCGGAGTTTTACTAAATTCATGAGGTTGTAGGGTTGATTGATCTCAGCGTGGAACGCTATTGATTGAACCAATCAGTTTTACAAAATAAATGTCAGATTTATTCGAACTGCGCATTTCGAAATTGATGAGCGAAACACTACGTTTGCTGATTTCTCTAAATGTTGTGGAATACCTCAATGTTTCCTCTTGATTTGCAAAGTTCACGTGTGTTTCCCACTCCGTTTACATTGACGATTAGAGATGCCTTGATATTTTTACCTTCCCTATTTTCCAGTTCGTCGCCTGTCCGGTCCCGCCGCGCGCAAGCGTCTCAACGCGCTCTTCGAGCGCGTCGACCGTAGCCGCCCGCCCGTGTTGATGCTGGTTGATGAGCTGGATCAGCTGAGCACGAAAAAGCAGGAGGTACGGTAGGGATACGGTAGTTGATGTTGAATACGGTAGGAGTGGGGAACGGTGGATCGATGAGTGGGAGGTGTAGGAGACCGTGTTGATGCTGGTGGAAGGGAAGAAGCAGGTGGTACGGTAGATTGGGTATTGACCGGTTAGCGCTCACTAACACTTTTTCGAGGTTGCTTGGAGTTCCACGGATGGTAGAAGTGTGTTTAGCGAACACTTTCGATTGATTCGAGAAGGGTTGGCGGCGAATAAAAATTGAGAATAAGCTTTGCATACAACTGTCGAAATGGCGGTTTCAGCGCTTGAAATTGATGTAGGTTTCTGTACGAAGGGGCTATCTGACAAAGAAAAAGTAATGGCCTAATTTTGATGTTCCCTCATTCGCAGCTAATCTACAACTTGTCACTCTTTTAAAGTCTCTACGGCTTAATTATTATTTAGTTAATTAATTACCTCTTTAGCTAATCTACGACGTGTTCAACTGGTCGGCAGTAGGCCTTGCCTGCTTTTGAGTTTCACAAATAGAGCAAAGAGCTTGAAATTCAGGGTGATTGCTGTACGAAGGTGTTATCTGACTATAAAAAATAGTAATGGGCTATTTTTATTTTTTTATATTTATTTAAATTAGTTGGCAGTTAATCTACGACGTGTTCAACTGGTCGGTGATCAAAAATCTATTGCACATAACAAGTTTATTATTGATTTTTGATTAGTTTATTAATTAATTAATTTTTTTAGTTAATCTACGACGTGTTCAACTGATCTGCCGTTAAAATCTCCACTTAATTATTGATTTCAATTATTTAATTAATTAACTCTTTAGTTAATCTACGACGTGTTCAACTGGTCGGCGGTGGAGGCGGCGCGCGTCTCGATCATCTCCATCGCGAACACGCTCGACCTGCCGGAGCGGATGCTGAATCAGCGAATTTGCTCGAGATTGGTGAGAGATTCAGCATTTTTGCATTGTTTTCGACTATTTTTAACCGTTGGGCCTAGTTCTGACCCCCATAGTTGGCAAAAGAGGGGGGGGGAGGGTGGACCATCATCTCCATCGCGAACACGCTCGACCTGCCCGAGCGGATGATGAATCAGCGGATTTGCTCGAGATTGGTGAGATTCTACGCACGTTTTGCATCGCTTTCGATGATTTTCAACCGTGGATCCTAGATCTGGGCCGCATTGTTGGTAGGACGCGAGTAGAAAGTGGTGGGGTGGTTGGGATAGACAACGAACACGCTCGATCTGCCCGAGCGGATGCTCAATCAGAGGATATGCTCGAGATTGGTGAGAGATTGGGGTTGCAACTGTAAAATATAGTTTCGAAATTGCTGGATACATCAATTTTTCGCGCACTGATTGCAGAAATAATTAAAATACAAATATGTAATTTATTCGTATCCATTCAGCGCATGAACCGCATCGTCTTCCAGCCGTACACGCACGAGGAGTTCGAGCGCAAATTGTATCGATTAGAAACGCTATAGATTGGCAGCTATTTGCAACTCTAGCGTTTCAACTGCAGCGTATAGTGCGCGCCTAATGGCTCTCGATAATAGTCTCTTGATGCGTCGTAGATACATGAACAAACCATGGACACATTCATTTCCTTCTGCATCCCCCCCTCAGGTTTCAAGGAAAGTATGAAATATATTCGTATCCTTGCAGGGCATGAACCGCATCGTCTTCCAGCCGTACACGCACGAGGAGATCGAGCGGATCGTGAGGGCGAAGCTGGGCGGGACAGAGGGAGCCGAGGAGATTATCGATTCGAAAGTCGTCGAGATCGCCGCGAGAAAGGTACGGTATGCGAGGGGATACTGTGGGAGTTGGGCGAGGGAGAGGAAGCGGAGGAGATTATCGATTCGAAAGTCGTCGAGATCGCGGCGAGAAAGGTACGGTAGCGATGGATATGTCAGTATCGATTATTCACGTTGTCGCTCCTCATGTTGGGGTTTCATAGCATTAGTAAAAGTGTTTGAACATCGCGTGGGTGATGTGTATTTGCGCGATATCAGGGAAACAAATTGGCAACTTCACGCTACCAAAACATACAACATTCTTGAAATTTGGTAAATTTGACCGGAGTTTCGCAGGATTCATAAAAACCATCGAGGCAGGCGTGAATGGTGACAAGTCGAATGAATATGCCCAATAACAATGATTAATTATCAGTAATTACTAATTACTAATTAATCCCTTAATTAAAGGTGGCGGCGATCTCGGGCGATCTGCGCAAGGCGACGGACATCCTGCGGGCGGCCATCGAAGCCGCGATCCGGAAGGGAGAGCAGACCCTAAGCTTCGAGCAGGTACGGTGGATTACGGTAGAGTGATTGTGGGATGGTGGTGTTGTTGTTGTTGTTGTTGTTGTTGTTGATGGCTTCTTTAGCTTCAAGCTGATTTGGTTGTGGTTTTTTTCATCCCGAATGGCGTTGGTACCAAGACTGAGGACGAGCTCGAGATATTGAAGTGGATGTGAAACGGTAGAGCACTAGGATAGTAGCGCTTTGAATTGCAGAATCATAGGTTTACGTTGTAACTATCGTTCTTGCGTCACATTCTCTACTTATGAGATGCCTCTGAAACACGAATCCATTGAACACGCTTCGTGATTCCCATTGATATTATTACTGTAATTCGAATCGATACTAACCTACCGTAATCTTTCAGGTGAAGGAGGCGATCCGCGACGCGTCCGAGACGCTGCTCGTGCTCGCGGTGCGGTCGCTCGACGCGCACCAGCGGATCATCTTCGACGCCGCGGTGGAGATTGTGGGTTTATCATCATTGAGAGACCTGCATGCATCGGGCACTTACTGCCGTTGTGAAGCATTAGCGCGCCGCGTAGTCTAGAGAGATATGCACCAGCGGAGATTGTGAGTTATCGACTGGTGGAGCCTGTGTTTTAGCATCTCAGGAAAATCAACCACTATGCCCTCTTTCCGCTTCATCACTCCCACTTTTCCCTTTACTTTTCACGCTCCTATTCGATTCAGACACTTTTCACGCTCCTATTCGATTCAGACTCGGGACTTGCGCTATAAATATCCATGCTCTTGCCATCTTGATGCTTCACAACTCCTAGTTATCCATACAGCCACGCTTGTTAACGATACAGACTTGCTGAAGTAGTTGCGAACAAATTCTAATCGCTGCCTTGACCTTTTGCTGATTCATCACCTCCACTTATTCAGGTCCGAACCCGGGACGTGGTCGACTTCTCGGTGGGCGAGTACGTGGAGAAGTACGAGGCCGTGGCCCGTCTGGTCTACTCGCAGGACCCGATTAACGAGCCGGGATTCCAGAGGATCGTGTTCCAGTTGTGCAGGTGAAGGAAAGGGGGTGGAGCTTAGGAACGGAGGCAAATAGCAGAGGTTGTTAGATAAAAAAAGTTTTCATGAAATCATTGTAGATGAACTCATTTTGGTATTATACCGCTGATGAAGCATAAATGATGATGTAGAGCCCCCTTAATTACTCCAGCCTCGGTGTGGTCAATATTGTGAATTGGTGTTACAGTGAGATGATATCCTCATTCCAGCCTCGGCCTAGTCAAGATCGTCAACCCGAACGAGCGCGTGTTCTACCAGCGTCGCGTCCGTTTGCTGCCGGCAGTCCACGATGCGACGTCCGCCCTCAAGATTGTCGAGGACCGCAGGAAGGCCACCCAATCGACTACCGTAACCCAGAAGTAGTCCGCCGGGGCGCACCCATGATTACAACCTTTGACTTACCGTAATCCACTAGTAGGTGACTGTAATTGTAACCCAGTCCAGCTGTACAATGTACCAGAGTTATTTGTGAATTCGTCTCAGACTGTTTGACTATACAACAGTATTTTTGTGAATTCGTGCTTTATCATATTCCCCTGTAGCTGTCGAATAGCATTTTTTTTTTTTGCAAATTTGCCCCCACCACCCATACGTTTTGTGTCTTTAATGTAACCAGTATTTATGGATATCTGATTAGATCGATTATTGTGGCTAACAGTAACGAGTTTCTAACTCTGGTTTACAAGTATTTGTCGTTTGATCGATTGTTCTTTCGTTTGCTGACTTTCTATACTTTACCATGCATTTCAGCTTAATCTCTTTACTAATTTGCTCATTTTCATCTTGGATGAACGATAAAATAATTGCTTGACGTGTTTGTTGAACAGCATCGATTGGTTAGTTGACCGCAACAGTATCTCAGAAGCATCCACAACTCGAGAAGTTCTGTGAATTGCAGGGTTGAACGGGGTTGCGTTTTCGGTACTCGGCGGTTCTCAGTTTCGGTTTCTGTCTAAATCGAGGTACCCTCAAGGAGTCAAGGTACGTTTCGAGAAATGTCTAGTTCCGTTTGTGCTTCACTGGGTCTATATGGCGCGATTGTAGAAAATGAGCTTTCTCGTAACGAGTTCGAATGGATCATAACGTGGTCTACATTTCAGAGTGGTACAGGGATTCGTTGTCTGCTGTAGTTTCTGTCCAAGTCGAGGTCTCCACAAGGAGCCAGATCAAGGTGAGGTTTTTCTGATTTTGAGAAAGGGTGGAACCCGTGGAATATTGGTTTTGAAGTTTGCGACTCTTGTGTTGCACAAATGTATCAAAGCGTGGGCATAGGGAATGCCGGTATTGACTTGAAGGAAAACCTCTCTGAATAACTCATTAATCAATCTCTAATTAACTCTAATTACTAATTTAATTTGAATATTTTTCAGTGATAATGGAGGCAGTGATGGCGCGCGTGCACGAGCGTCTGCATCCGACGCTGTTCGGCGTGGAGGAGCAGCTGAAGTGAGCGGCATTTTCGAAATTAAGCTCCGCCCCTTTTTCCCATTATATTTGGGATGAATTGCCGGGTTTGGCCCTAGATTGGAGCCGACACGGTTGAAATGGGAGTGAGGCGGGGTAGCTGGGGCTGTAATCCGATGCTGTTCGGCGTTGAGGAGTGGAGGAACAGCTGAAGTGAGTCGACATTTTCGAAATTAAGCTCCGCCCCCTTTTCTTTTATATTTGAGATGAATCGCTGGGCTTGGCTCTCTTTTCCTCAATTAGAGCCGAAACAGTTGTAGTGAAATCGAAATTGGGGTAGTAAGTGCGGAAACGAGCGTCTGCATCCGACGCTGTTCGGCGTGGAGGAGCAGCTGAAGTGAGTTGCATTTTCGAAATTAAGCCCCGCCCCCTTTTCCCATTATATTTGGGATGAATTGCCGGGTTTGGCCCTAGATTGGAGCCGAAACGGTTGAAATGGGAGTGAGGCGGGGTAGTTGGGGCTGTAATCCGATGCTGTTCGGCGTTGAAGAGTGCAGCTGAAGTGGGTGGCATTTTCGAAATTGAGCCACGCCCACTTTTCTCGTTATATTTGGGATGAATTGCTGTAGAGTGACCAAAATGATTCATCCTTCGATCTTATGGTAAAGCTCCTTTATTCAGGTCCCTCTCGGCCCTCCTGGACGCGGTACGCGGCGGCAAGGGCGGCTCGGCCATCGTGTACGGGCAGGAGGAGAGCGGACGGACGGCCGTGGTGGAGAGGGCACTGGAGCGGAGCGGGCGAGGAGGTACGGTAGCGGAGTATCGAGGACTGGGTTTATTAGTTGGGAACTGGAAGGAGGAGGGGGCCGCAGACTAGGATAGGAAAGGCCATCGTGTACGGGCAGGAGGAGAGCGGACGGACGGCCGTGGTGGAGAGGGCACTGCACAGCGTGTCAAATGAGACAAATCGCGGCGGATCATTCTCCATGATCGCACTGCGGCTGAGGTAAAAGTAATTGAGAAATGAGGAAATCTCCAAATAGTATTTGTGAAGCATATCACGCTACTCACGTAAGACTCGAACTAACTTTGGCATCACCCCATTTTTGGGTATCGATATTATTCTTGATTTGGAGTCCCTATGTGACCCCAAGACCACCTGTGAAAAGAATAGTGACAGTGATCATTCCTCGAAGAGTTGCAGAATATGTTTCACTCAAGTTGTCAGCATCAAGGCAATGCTTCGACCCTTTGACATTGTCACAGAAAAACAATCAGACACAATCTCTGAGCCAGTTTTTGAAGCTCTTTCGACCTGAACAAGCTAGGAGTCGATATCTTTGCTTTGAAAAACGTTATAAAAGTCGAGTTGTAACTTGAAAACCGCTCGAAAAGCTACTGTTTTTCTTTCATAGCTGGATAGAGCTCGTCGAGAGGAATCGTTTGTGTGGTCTGCGCTCCCATACGGAGGGAGGTAACTTAGTTTCCATGCCAGAAAACCATTTTCCAATTTTTGAAGTTCATCTTCAACCGTTCCTCGCCGCGTCATTCGGCGCTCGTGCGCGCAATGACTCGGTCATTTCATTCATTTCGCGTTGAGTTTCACCGAGGGCGTGGCGACAGGATTTACGGTTGTTTACCGTTCGAACGCGTCTAATAACAGGTTCGGACAGATCGCTGATTCACAATCTTTCGGTATGATTGAGCAAGTTTCCGATTACTCAGGGAGCACTGTAGAACGAAGTCAATTCCCAATTCCGGCTGCTTCACGGGGCAAACTTTTATCAGACGAGAGTTAATAATTCAATAGAAAAGATTGTCTTATTCTTCCATGATAATGTCATGAAGAAAATCAACTTCATCTTCCTCATCCTCTCTATCCTCATCATTATCATAATCATATTCAGAGTCTCCTGATTCCTCTCCGTCCGGTCTGTCTTCGATGTTTACCTGAATTGCCCTTCGTAAACAGTTCTCAGTGTTTAGAAGGTGAAGGGAATGGCTCCCTATTTATACCCTGAAATCTTCGACCCGTCCGAACCTGCTCTTAGACGCGTTCGAACGGTAAACAACCGTAAATCCTGTCGCCACGCCCTCAGTGAAACTCAACGCGAAATGAATGAAATGACCGAGTCATTGCGCGCGCGAGCGCCGAATGACGCTGCGAGGAACGGTTGAAAATGAACTTCAAAAATTGGAAAATGGTTTTCTGCCATGGAAACTAAGTTACCTCCCTCCGTATGGGAGCGCAGACCACTCAAACGATTCCTCTCGACGAGCTCTATCCAGCTATGAAAGAAAAACAGTAGCTTTTCGAGCGGTTTTCAAGTTACAACTCAACATTTATAACGTTTTTCAAAGCAAATATATCGACTCCTAGCTTGTTCAGGTTGAAAGAGCTTCAAAAACTGGCTCAGAGATTGTGTCTGATTGTTTTTCTGTGACAATGTCAAAGGGTCGAAGCATTGCCTTGATGCTGACAACTTGAGTGAAACATATTCTGCAACTCTTCGAGGAATGATCACTGTCACTATTCTTTTCACAGGGGGTCTAGGGGTCACATAGGGACTCCAAATCAAGAATAATATCGATACCTAAAAATGGGGTGATGCCAAGACCCTGTCATTTTGAGTCGATTCTTACGTGAGTTGCGTGATATCCCTACTAACGTTATTAAATTTGCTCACTTCAAGTGAGTGATTTCAAGTGTAGATCAATTGGGAACCCCTACACCCATATTATTTTTTGAGTACTCGTGATGTCCACAAGAAGTTAATTAGAACCGATTTTGAATTTTTTTCGTTGCTTTCGAGAAAATTGGGAAAATGAGGTGTTGTTTGTTAAGTTCTCGAATATGACGTGATTTATCAAAAATCGGTTCTAATTAACTTCTTGTGGACATCACGAGTACTCAAAAAATAATATGGGTGTAGGGGTTCCCAATTGATCTAGACATGAAAACACTCACTCGGAGTTAGCAAGTTTAATAACGTTAGTAGGGATACGCTTCACAAATACTATTTGGATAATTCCTCATTTTTCAATTATTATCACCTCAGTCGCTGTGCGATCATGGAGAATGATCCGCCGTGGAGAACAAAGGATTTTGTCTCTCTGACACGCTGTGCACTGGAGAGGAGTGGGGGAGGAGGTACGGTAGGGGAGTATCGTTGGCTGGGTTTATTGAGGCGCGGGGGCATTGTAGTAGGTTGGGGAGCGCAAGGTAGAGCAGGAGGAGAGCGGACGGACGGCCGTGGTGGAGAGGGCACTGGAGAGAAGTGGAGGGGGAGGTACGGTGGGAGGGCTAATAGATGCTATCACAAACTGATTCCATTCGTGAGGTGGGGAGGGAGTATAGCAGTGAAGGTGCACTCCAAAAGCGAAGATAAGATCGTGGTAGAGAGGGCATTGAAGAGGAGTGGAATGGGAGGTACGGTAGGGTAGTATCGAGGACTGGGCTAATTACCGCCCTAAGGCCTCTTCAATAGTTGCGCTAGTTTCTGATTGGTTGAGATTACCTTCGTGGTTGTCTCTGACGATTCGTTATGATGAATCCTTCTCTAAGAATTAAAAAAATCGTGAGTATTTTCAGCCATTAAATCTTGTGCTTCATTGGTTCATCTTATGATACGAATGCAAGGGGAAACTAATTTGTGCTGAACAACTACTTCAAAATCATATTTACAATTCAGTGGCCACGCGTCGCCTGTGCCTCTCGCGCTCCGGCACCGAGTCGAACGTGCTGCAGACGCTGCTCGAGTCGGAGGTACGGTAGTTACTCCCTGATTCAAGGGAAGAGGCTATGGGGTACGGTAGCGAGTTCCTGATTCAGGGGAGATGGTGGAGAGTACGGTAGTCACTGGAATCCCTGGTCTGTAGCTAGCTAATGGTTACGGTATCTATCTGGGACTCAAGTTGGGGTACGGTAGAAATAATCGATTTCATTTCAGGCGTCGCGGGAGCCGCGCATCATCGTCGTCGACTCGGCCGACGACCTGGTGTGCAAGAGCAAGCAGGTGAGAATATATTTATTTAATATTCGGATGCAGTTGCCGTTGCAGTTGCTGGTACCGTTGCATCTACCGTGAGATGGGGTAGGCCTAGGCGTTTGTGTTTCACAATTATTGACCATCCGAGATCGTCACGTGGGTAGTGGTTTCACCAATGCTACTAATGGCTGGTGAGAACAGCCGGGCGATGCGACGTCATAATCGAGCACGTGAACAGAGGTTTCGCAAGAGGGGTTAATTTGGGAATGCTGACATCTTGTCACTGTTAGATTGGTTCCCATTCTCAAAAAGTCCGTTTTATAGTGCGTCGTCTAATCACGAAAAGGTGGGTATGGGTTCCACGAGTGGTACATCCTGGGGAAGGAAACGAGAGCTCTAATTATCATGTTTTTAGCGGCCTTTCAAAAATATCTAGAACACGTGCTAGTGATTGTATTTTTTTATCAATAGGTTGATGCTTCAGACGGGTGATATTTGACGGCGTTCTGGGCTCCTGGCAGTTCATTCCTCATTGACTTGTCTTCCTAAGGATGGTAATATAGACAGCTTCATTTGGCCAATTGAGCGGGTGTTTCACGGAGATCCTATATTTTCTATTGGCTAGATCTGAGCAATTGTACATGCGTTTCGTCACAAAATCTACTAACACTAATTCTTTAAAAAAAAGGTAACCAATCAATCTCGTCAGGCGCTGCTCTACCGCCTGTTGGACCGCGCGAAGACTGGCCCGTGGCTCGTCCTGCTGATTATAGCCAATCAGGTACGGTAGGGTATTCGGGTACGGTATTCAATTGACTGCGATCCTGATCTTCCCATGGTACTGTAGAGAGGTTGAGTAGTAGGGGCGTGCGCTCCCATTTTTCCCGTTGCATATTGCTTGTTAATCCTGTACTCGCGCGCAGAGTCGATAATTTGTTGGCTATGCTGATAATAAATTGCCTTTATTGCTCTCCTCTAACTCCTGTGTTGCCAGGACATGATCTCGTCGCTGGAGAAGCGCGCTTTTTTCTGTGTTCCACAGTGCTTTCCTATTATAAAATCTGTTGATAGATGGATTCTGGCCGCAATCCTCGTACAATCAATGATCATGTCATTCCAGGACATGATCTCATCCCTGGAGAAGCGCGTGCGCTCCCGCCTGCCCAACGTGCGCGTCTTCAATGGCGAAGCGATGGAGGAGGACGAGTGGTGGAGGCTGCTGGAGAGACTGATGTTGGGCAAGGGAGAGGATAAGGAGGAGGAGAAGCGGAAAGATGGCAAGGAAAATGAACAGGTGAGGATGGGTTTTATGCGTAGTAGTAGAGGCTGGAGGGTGGTAGACGGGTAAGAGAGGTGGTGGAGGTGGGAAGGGAGAGGATGAGGAAAAGCTGGAGGAAAGTGAAAATGAACAGAGCAAAATAGTTCCTACGATGTGCCGTAGCGCCTCAAAAATGTTCGCGCTTCATCAGCTGCTTATGAGTCTGAACCGAGATGGGAATTTGATCTCTCCTTTTTGTTGTACTTGATAACCATTTTTGAATTGAACGGCATTAGCGAAACTGATCGATTAATTTCCAGGAGAAACCAGTGGCTGCTGCTCCCAAGGGCAGGGGGCGGCCCAAGAAGGGCAAGGCGGCGAAGGAGGAGGAGGTGGAAGTGGTGGAGGTGAAGGAGGTGAGCTAGTAAACGGATTGGAGAACCATTGGATGAACAGCTACTGTCCTGTACCTCGCCCTTAAACCGAACAGAGAAGGGAGTGTGAGTGGTGATATTGAGTAGTGCGTCCTTTTGATACTCGCGCTTGTCAAAGAGGGTAACGTGGTGCGGATAGAGAATCTCGAAATCTAGAGCGCACTAAATCGTCAGAGAAATGGCGCATTGATAGAATTTAGGTGATTATTTTCTGATCAATTTTCAGGTGGCCGCGATGAGCGCGGAGGAGACCGCGTGGGCGGCGTACGTCTCGCGCGTGCTCGAGGACGCGGAGGCGCGCGCGACACTGCACAAGCTGCGCAAGGTGAGGGGGTTTCGAAATTAGGTCACGCCTCTTTTGAGAAAATGTTAAAATCTGGTTAAATTTCCCTCTGGTTTTGGTGAAGCAAACCTGGCGGGGTTCTTGTTGCACAGGTTGGAACGGAGTTTTGAAAACATGCTAATAACATTCCGCTGCCATAATTATACAATTTTATTTCTCAAATGCTGCTATTTTTCACCCAGGATATTTTCGTTGTGTGAGAATCACTTGAACTCTACTACGCTGACTTTACCGATCTTGTATTACCGCCCTTCTTATATAAAGAAGAATGTCGTTTCGCCACGAATCTCTAATGCACTTCAATTGCAGTACTCGGGCAAACAAGCTGTGATCATAGTGTTGCGCATTCTATTGTCATTTTCCCCATCTTATCGACTTTCCATTTATCAAGAAAAAAAACAATAGGTGGTGCACCTCTCTAATTCTTTCTCTCAAATGCTAAAGTTGCAGTACTCGGGCAAACAAGTTGTGATCAAAGTATCGCGTGCTCTCTTTGAATAGTTGTTTCCATGTATTCGATGTTCTCCAAAAATCCAAATGCAAGCTCTCTAATGCTCTCTAATGCACGCTCATTGCAGTACTCGGGCAAGCTGGCGGCGATGAAGCGCGTGATCAGCCGGTGGCTGGGCAACCTGGAGGTGGAGGATGTGGAGGCGGCAGTGGTGAGAAAAATTTGACGATTAATAGGGTTTAAAGGAGGGGGGGGGGACGTTGGGTAGTGTGACGTTGTTCGACAGCGAGCGTGGCAATATGCAAAAGGGAGGCTGTAGTGGGAGTGGTGAGGAGTTCCCTTTGTTCCTCCTGGGGTATCAAAGTCAGCCTACCTATTATCGTATCAATCCACGTCTAATTTTCCGTATCAAGCCATATATTGAACGTGTGGAAAAGTTAGCAAAATTTTAGTGGAGATGGCCGTGGAGAGGGTCTCGTTAGGCATATATTTCGTATTGATTAGGGTTTCCCCTTTTGGGTCATTCCGCCTATTCAGGTAGAATGACGCGGTCATTTTACCTGATCAGGTATTCAAATTCTCGTCTCTCGTCTCAAATTCAAGCACTCTCGTCTCCAGGTCAATCAGGCTTTATTCATTTCTTTGTCTGAGAGATAATTGACTTTCAGGCGCCTAGGCGCCACCCAAAAGGGGAAACCCTAGTATTGATCTCGCACTAGTCATAGACGTCTAGAGTTGTAGGTATCAGAGTAAGAAGAAGTGTGAATGCAAAATGTAGGATATCGGACGCGAACTTTCTTGGAAGTAATCGGCGATTTTTGGTTGCGCGCTCCTGCTTTAGTTTCTCAATGACAGCGGAGTTCAATGTTATTCTCTTCGATCTTCTCTCAATAACTGGAACCTTCGCAGAACCCGACCTTCGACGTCCAGATCCCGTCGTTTAGACTCACTTCTAAGCGATTTTGATAGTATTGATTGATAGTGACTGGGAGACAATATAAGGAGGGCGAATAGGGAGGTCTCCAAACCCACAATACTTTATGGTTGCAATAGTTGAAGCTCCTTAAACTGTTAAAGTACTTTGGGGTTTGGATAACGCCCTATTCGCCCTCCTTATGTCCATGATCTTCGCAGAACCCCGCCTTCGACGAAGCCGCGACGTCGGCGGCCTTCCGTCGGACAGTCGACGAGCTGGCGACGGCCATCGAGATGGTCGTCCCCGTCGAGGAGCAGCTGCCGATGGTGATGAATTGTAAGCCGAATAAATGATTAATTCCCTATAAAATTTGGGTTAATGAGCGAGTAGTGTGCCGAGAGTTGTGCAAGTGGAGGAGTGCCTGTTGAATGGGATGAATTGTAAGCTAATTTGCCTTGTTTGCTCCAGTTTTGGTTACTATCAACCTATCAGACAGCGCTAGAAATAGAGTTGTGAGTAGCAATAAGAAGGGAATGAGAGGCCCGCTGGAGAAGCAGCTGCCGATGGTGATGAATTGTGAGTTAGAAGAGGACAGGAAGTTGTACGGTGATTATCGCTTGAAGGACCAAAAAGCGTGCTGCAATTGGAGCTTACTTCCTCTGTGAGCGAATTGTGGAAGCTCGATTCGTTTTCCTGACCATGTAGACCATATAGGAGCATCATTCACGCTAGTCGAGCATCTGTTATTTCGCTCTCAATGATCCTTTTCTCCAGTCCTCTCTCGTCGGTCGTTCTGCGTGCTGGTGGCGGCGGCGCGCCGGCTCCGTTGCAACCCCCAAGGCAGCTTCTCGTACGGAAAGATCGCCGTTGGTACGGTAGTTATTGATTGATTGGATGTGAAAGTTCGTTAGATTCAGTCGGTGAAAGGCCAGGTGCATCGATGCGCTATGCGTTTCTGAAATGTTCCTGAACCTGATCAACATAATGCAGCACCCATTTGTCTTGCAAGGATAGTCATTCGTGACCTGGTGCGTCTGTGTCGCATCAGCTTATCATAGCAGATGGGAACTGACGCGAATAATGAGTCCTTCTTCATGGCCGTAAAAAGCAAACATTCTGTGACTATGTGTTTGAGAGTCGCTAATATGTGTCTGATTAATTGGAATAAGTAGGAGGTAACTCAGTAACTCCTGTCATCGTTGGTTAATACATTGAGATCTTCTTTGTGTCGTCAAACTGGTGAACATGTTGACATCCTCTTCCCCGTTCACCATTTTGGTCACACAAAGAAGATCTCAATGTATTAATTAATTAGCTTAATTAATCGTAATTGCAGACTTCCTGCACCAGTGCAATAACGTGGACCGCCGCATGCTGCCGGACGCCGAGCTGCAGACGTTCAAGGTTAATTTGTTAATTGATAAAATAATAATAATTATCGAATCATCAAATCGCATCGCAGGAACTGGACTGGCTGTGCGAGCTGCAGGTGCTGGCGTCGGACGGGCCCTCGACGCACGCCCACTCATTCAGGTGATTGTGAGGAAGCAACCTCTTGAGTATAATTAACTAATTAGATGAATATAAACTATTAGGGTTCCGTTACAAAAAGATGCAAAACTAAGCATCTATAATGTGTTTTGCCACGCTATTCGGCTTGCTCGGTTGTTGCTTTGCGAATTGGTAATGTAGCATGTTTCGAAGAAGCGCTGATAGCAGGCAGTCATGGTGGTAAAAAAGGTTGAACATTATGGGAGAAATATATCCTAGCATGCTTTACCAATTCACCATCCAATTCGGTTAATAATGTAACAATTTCCTTAAATTGCAGACAGATTCGTCTCGCGTGCCGTCTGCCGTCTCTCCTCTCCGCGGTGCGCGCCGGACTCGCGAAGAGTGAGGGACTGCGGGAGTGGTTCGAGAGCCAGCCAGTCAACTGAGTCGATCGATAATCCCGCCCCATCACACCGTATGACCTATTTCCACCATCATTATCACTAATTGTATTTGTGCCTGTAGCCGATCCGCTTTACACGCTCGGACGGGACAGTTTTGGTTCTGACCAATTCACTCGCTAATATTTTATTAATTGCATAGTTTGTGGCAATTGCTGATGCTGTAAGGGTATTTCTCCGTAAGTTTTATTTTTATTTTCGTTTTGAATCAAGTGCATCTTCGTATCTCGCATGTTTGTGTTTCGCTATCTAATCTTGTGATACGTTTCTGCAGTTGGTATTTTCGTAGCTATTTGACCTAGCATTGATCTCAATCTCGTCATCCTTAACAGTACTCATTCTTCTGATAAAGTGTTCTGACTACGATTGTTAGTCATTTCGTACATTACATCCTTTCCCACTTCCGCTATACGATTCATTACTCATCCAGTTGTATTCCTATATAAGGCTCTCCTGCCCAGTCAGGAAGGGGCTAGTAGCGTACCACCGGATAAACTATTGATACCCACTGAGAGATCCTGCTTCGGCCAAGACATGGCGACCATGGTAGCTCAGTGAGGTTCGGTAGTTATCTTCGTGTTGCCTACACCGTGACAGCACCTGCTGTACCCCACCGTGACGCACAGACAAGTTGTTCTGTGTCTACCAGTTGCATGTGTAACTGTTGAATCCCTTCCGTGAGCCCGT